>OX451217.1:122555693-123141032 GCA_949628195.1 Phasia obesa
ACATAAAAATAACTCACCTGTTCATTGTCAACATTTTTATTCAAATACGATGTTAAACTGCGCGCCATGTTCGAGTTGTATTTAAATGACACAGAATTTATTTCTGCAGAAACTTCGAAAACTATTAATTGCTTTCGTTCATGGCTTTGATAAAAAATAATTTACATTTTACTTACGATTTGCATATTTTTGTCGTTTTTTGTTTTAATGGTTTTACATTTGTGCGCTTAACGAGAATTGCTGTAAAAAATTGAAATATTTTAACACTTAAAATGTGAATTAACGAAAAGGGAATAGAGCTTTTTGTGTGCTTTAGTAAGAAGAAATGTTTTAAAATTTTTATACAAATTAAAATTTTGGGATTTTTTTTTCTCGTATCAAAAAAGTTCGAATATTTCATCAGAAAAAAATTGAGGAACAATAAAATACTTTGTTTTGTGTACAAGGGCCTTTTGAACTATTCTCGTTTTTCTGATGGTTCAAAAAAAGGTACAAAAAGCCTAGTATGCTGCGAAAAGTTAGGGATCCGGTACAGTTCAAGACTGGGCAAATCGCTTCAGTCGACAGTAAAAGGCTAATGACAGTACGAGACTCAATGAAAGTAAAATTTCCAGTCGAATACCAAAAAATCATTGAGGAACGAAGGCGATCCAAAAGAGACCGATGAAATTAGAGGGCCGATGAAATGAGAGGTCTGCTTCGGTATCGCCGATTCAAAGGCACTCGCCAAGATCGAAGTAATTCAGTCATTGTCGCTTAATTTCACTGCGTATGTCACGCTTTTTGACCTGGGCATCGGTCATTACAACATAATAGGAATTCAAGTTGCAGAAAACTTTAAACGGGCGGGTACGGATTTGGATTTACGTAAGTGTCCGTTGTGAGGATTTGTCTTGATTCTGTGTACGGTATGATAAGAGACAAATTCAGATGCGATGCTGAACCATTATAGACGAATTCATCGAGATGTATACAGAAGAACGAAGAGAAAGGTAATAGAGTATGAGTAAGTCGGAATAAAGAATGTATGTATTAAGTAATTTAACAGGACACAACTATTTCAGGTATTTTTAAAAATGATTCGACTTCATAAGGATGAAGGCAACACATTTGCTGGGAGAATTAGCTTTTTAGCCGAACAGTTCATATGTTAAGCGAATTTCCTATAGAGGTATTTATTGTCAGTTTCAATGTTGACATATACATATATGATTGGGTCTCCATACTAGGACTAGCGCTGAATATTTTCGAAGACCTAATAATACATTTATGCCTCTAATGTCACAGCCCCATATAATTCCAAGGTCTTGTTTTCTCTGGCAATAAAAGCAGTTCTGTTGGTAGATATAAACTGCTCTTCTGTTTTCTTTTTCTAGGGGAGTTTTAATATCAGTGAGTCTAATTGTTCTCGAGTAGTTATAAGCTCATTTTAAGTCTTCCTGCAATCATAGTGAGGCCATAAAAGCCACCCCTGTTATATATACCATTTGGATAATGGCTACCCCCAATAGTTGCAGCTTAAAGTTTATTTTACAGTAATAGCGGTACACTAACTATTTGATCTAGTTATTCAGCAATTATATTTCCGGGTACCCACGATTAACTCTGATTTCACTAGATGATCACTCAATGTAAAATTTGGAACAACTAGAAATTTAAAAAAATTTCTTATGATCTTTAAATTCTTTAAAAAGTTGCGTTCATTTTTTCTCTCTTTTAAATTTTAAATTTTAAATTTCCATTTTTTTTGCTTTTTACGACTCCGTCCAAAGAGTAAAATCGTAACCCTATTATTTTAGCTACAATGGCTGCCCGCCTGTCTGAAGGGTACCCTGTTTAAGAGAACGTAACAGGTAGACAGAAAATATACTGCTATTGACGCTATAACAACGAATACTGACAATTAAAGGGTGTTTCGGGGTTCCCGTATATGACCATATTTTTTTAACCGTAAGAGGAACACACTTTAAATTAACACAAAATAAAAATAAATAAATAAAATTAAATAAATAAAAATAAAATAAAATTAATAAAAATTAAATGGTGTTCCTTAGAACTGGGTGAGTGATAAAAATTTACGTTAGTGCCTTAACCTGATGGTGGCGTATTCACTGGATGAAAAAATGCGTCTACCAGCGACCATGCTGCAGAAGCATGCTCATACACCTTGTTTAGGTGTCGGAGACTATCTAAACTCCTGACCGGTTTCTGTTATACTAGTCGTTTGTAAACTCTTCAGACCTTGAAGTTTCTTGTTTTTCGGTTTCAGTACTATATATACATCTTTTTTTGCCCTTAATTCGTAAGAGGAGGGTAGAGTCATGTAGTACTAAGCTCGTATATATGTAGTACTTTGCTCGCTATTAAAAATTAAAGGCTGTCCCCAGAGAAGACTTGATTTTAACTTACATGGGCTTATTTTTTAAACCGTAAAATTTAAAATTACAAGGTGCCTCACTAAAGACGTGGCAAAATTTAAATTTTGTACTTTATATTGAGCTAGCTGTGCCCACACACGTTGTGTGCGTCCTGAAAATATTTTGTACGATTTAGCTTTGAAAGTAATCCACACAAAATTTTAAGAATCTTAGGTTTTTACTTTATATAAAGCTACCCATCCCTGGATAAAATTCTAAAATTTATAAAAAAAATATTAATTTTCTAAAAATTGTTGTAAAGCTCTGCAAAAGGTGTTAAAAATATTTTAAAAACAATGTAATTCCAGAAAGTAAAAATACAAATCAAATACAAATTTTATTCAATTGGCTATTTGGCTGTAAGTAATTAATATTTGGTGATTATATTAAAAAAGTGCCATCTCTTGCGCAACTGTATTTAAAATATTCCGCTTTTAATTCATATTATATGATTATTTTAAAACAGCGTCATTTATTTACGTGTTTGAAATAACCCGCTTTTAATTCATATTTCGTCATTATTTTAAAACTGCGCCATCTGTTGCCCAACCGTGTTTAAAATATTCCTCTTTCAATTAATATTTTGTGATTATTTTAAAACAGCGCCATTTATTACGCAACCGTGTTTAAAATATCCCACTTTCAATTAATATTTTGTCATTATTAAAAAAAAAGATGCCTTTAAGTATGCTGTACTTTTAAATCGGAAAAAATTGGCGTACTATCACTGCTTTTTCTCCACTTTCTCTTGGAAATAAGATATTTTTAAAATCCATCCAGTAGTTTTTTCGTGATCTGAACACAAAAAGAAAGAAAGAAAGAAAGATAGACAGGAAATGAGTAACTATTTTTTTGTATGTATAGATGTAGTAGGGAACCTTGCTTGTGTAAGGCTGACTCGCACTTGACTGATTTTTATACTTAGCTGCCTCTCACACAAATGTTTTTATATGGATGTTTTACTTTCAAATGAAAAGGAACAAGAAAATTTAATAAATATTTTTCCATTTAATCCAGATTTTTATTTTTTATTTTTTTATTTCATTTATACAGAAAAATAGCAAAGGGCTGAAGATGCTGAGAAAGGGTGAGAGGGAGAGAGAGAGGAAGAGAGAGAGGGAAAAAGTAAAGAATTTTATTATCTGTAGCCAATATTAAAATGAATTTAATATAGATTTTTTTCTTTTTAAATATGCATTGCTCTTTTATCGATAAACATTTTTGCATTTCTATTTTCCTTTATTTTTCAAATAAATAGTTTTTCTTTTCAAATTGAAGCGATTTGATTTTTTTCCTATTTAAAAGAGTTTGTGCGTTTGAATTATTTTTTTTTATTTATTCATCATTTAATTTGTAAAATGTTTTTGATTGAAATTCTATGCATTTCATTTAAAACATTTGTAGCACTTTGAATTAATGTGCCTGCCTGCCTGTTAGTTGTGTGTGTGTGTGTGTGTCATTCTAGCTGCCAGTTCTCTTTACTTACTTTTCAACACTATTTTCAAACTCAAATGTTGGTATTGCAACCATTTTTGCCTGATTCCTTTGTCCCTCTATTTCTAATGTTCTATAACTGTAATGCCAATCAAAGAGAGGCCAGTTGCAGTTGCAGTTGTTCAAGCAGTCAGTCATGTAATGTAATGTGTGTGAGTGTATGTGTAACAACAGCTTTTGATGATTTTATTATTGATGCTTAAAATAAAATTTAGACTTTTAAATGAACAACAGCTACAAATGCATGGCTCAATACCAGTATTTGTTTTCTCAAAGAAATATTTAATTTCAATTATTTTTCTTGAACACTTTCGTATTTAAACATTAAACATACAAAGGATTTTGTTTCTTTAAAAATTCATCTTGATTTCATTTATCATCTATCATTGGTCCAGCTCCTGTATTTCGACTTTCATTTTGATGCTCTTATTCTTTTTGTGATAAAATCGGCCTTTAATTTGGTTTAAGGTCAATAAGATTTTAACAATTTACCTCCATAAAAAAAGATTCCAATTAAAGACAGATGGTGGAAAGGACACCTTTAAAGCCGAAGGGTAGACAGACAGCTTTTTCAGCTTAATATGATCCGGAAATTTATTTTGAAAATTTTTAACGAAAACAGCTGAAAAAGGTGTTAAAAGAAACTCGTAATTGAACTTGTAGGTGTAGAACAATTTTAAAGTGAAGGATTGTAAAAGCTAAAAGAAGAAAAGAAAGTCAATAAGACTTTAACAAAATATACGAAACACAAGTTTTTCAATTAATTTTTTAACTCACTTTCTAGCTTAATATTCATCAAAATTAAAGAATTTTTTTAAAAAAACTTAAAAAAATACTACAAAATCTCTAAAGAAAGCATTAGAAAATTCTCAAGGAAAAAGAAAATTTAAAAAGTACTTTTTTGATAAAGTACCACAAAGAACTTCTCCTAATAATTACATATATATCAGGGAATTACTGAAAAAAACAAAGAGTTTTTTATTTCTGCAAAAATTATTTAAACATTTTTATAGTTCTTTTTGTGAAAAAGTTGTTCTAATAATTTTTAAAAGTATAAATATACTGTTAAAGTTAGTATTGAGTGCTTATTTGCCCTCTGACTACTAATATTAGTTGAGGAATAACCCTATACTAGTTCGACTAATTAAACTAAATATTAAATTAAATATTAAATTTTTTTCAAAAGTACTTTAAATTTCTTTTTGAAGAAATAAAATATACTAGTGTTTTTTTTATTAACTAAGTATTAAAAATTTCTAAAAAGTATTTTAAATATTAAAAAGTACTTAAAAATATTTAAAAAAAAGTTTTTTTTAATTTAAGTTTTTTTAGTACATTTTTGAAAAGGTGCTTTTAACTTGTTTTTTTAATTATTTAGTACTAAAAGTTTTCTAGTACTATTTTGATAAAATATTTTTAAGTATTAAAAGTACTTTAGTGTAAATTATCAAAAAAGTTTATTTGGATCATCTACTACTAAGGAAGAATTCACAAAAATGTGAAATATTATCTTTTCAAAATAAAGTACCAAAAAATAGTTTTTGAAAATAAGGTTTGCTTTTTTAAAATCAATTTTAATGCTGATGTACATACATATGTATGTATTTTCATTTTTAAATACTAATACCTATATACATAATAAATAGAACTTATTTGAAATGTAATTTAGAACAAATTTTGTGCGAAAATGTTGTTCTAAAATGAATTTGAAATATATTTTATTTATTATGTATAGATTTATTAGTATTTAAAAAAAACTAAAAACAACTTGTAAAGTACTTTTTTGAAAAAATAGTAGTAGTACTTTTTTAAAAAATTATCTTTAACTCCATTTCGCAGAAATAAAAATTATTTGTGTTTTTTTAATAATTAAGTACCAAAAGTTTTCTAATAATATTTTGATAAAGTACTTTTTTTTAAGTATTAAAAATAACTTTAAAGTAATATAAATTTACAAAAATTGTAAAAATTGTTTTTTCAAAACAAAGTACCCCAAAAAGTAGTTTTTGAAAACAATCAACTTTTTATAATCAACTTTTTAGAATTAAAAAAAATTAAACAAAAACAGCTTTTGTAGAACTTTTTTAAAAAAGTACTTTAGTACTTTTTTGAAAAATTATTTTTTTTTTGCAGAAATAAACAATACTTTTATTTTTTTAGTACTAGTATTTAGTACTAAATGTTTTGCAATACTTTTTTAAAAAATACTTTTAAGTATTAAAAATATTTGAAAATAATATTTCAAAAAACTTGATTTTATTGATTTAAATGACTGGAAAATTTTTTGAACTATTAATAACTATTAAATAATATTTGAACTATTTGAACTATTAATAACTATTATTAATAACTATTAAATAATAAATAATAATAACTATTAAATATAAATTTTACTAAAATGGTATTAAAAAGTCTTTTTTAAAAATTTTAATAGAAAATACTATTTAAAAATTAACTTCATAGACCTTAAAATAGAACAAAATATAGAATATTAATAGCCAAAATATAAATTAGAACAAAAAAACACCAAAAAGAACTTTTTAAAAAAATATTTAAAATCTTCATAAAAAAGTAGCAACTGGGATAAAGTACAAAAAAATACCCTGATAGCTAATAAATATGTAGTAAAAATTTCCACTTTAGTTTTAGCAGAAATATAATTTGAAAAAAATTTAAAAAATTAATTTTATGGAATTTTATCGCAAGGGCAATTGATCCCCCGAGATCTACTGGTCGCGGTCTAATATTTATTTAATAAAAAAAGAAAACGGGACGATTACAAGCAAAAAACAGCGTCAAAAAATATAGCTGGGCATGGTGTTTTGTTCACAACGTCAAATGGAATCATCTGATGTTGCTGAATTCCATTAGCGAAATTTTCGAAACTATGAATGGCTGATTGGTGGGTTTCAATTTTCTGTACCTCTTTTGGTGCCTTGGCAAAGTTGAATCCAGAATATATCTACTTCATGGGGTCGGAAATGAATATTGTAGAATTAACACACAGAATGACAAACTTATATATACCCTTTCCATCTGTGGTCAAGGGTATAAAAAGTAAATAGTATTTTTTAAAAAATGATGACAAATTCATGTTTTGAAACAACGAAGTTCAAGTTTTTATTTAATAAAGTTACAAAAGCAATTTTTTTAAAAATAAAGTCCAATTTTAAAATGATATGCTAGAAAGTACTTTTTTAACATTTAAGAAATTACAGAAAATTTTTTTTATATTTTTAAAGAATGATGAAATAAAAAAGAAAGTATCAAAAAACTATAAATACAATTTGTTAATAAGTTTAAAAAGTACCTTATAGTACAGAATAGCTAAAACAGAAAAATGTATCGAAAGGTTATAATTTAATATCTACGAAAAGTTTTTTTAAAACGGCCAAAAATAAAAACTAAAATATAAAAAATAAATTAGTCAAGTGCGAGTTAGACTCACACACGTAGGGTTCCGTACTATGTTCAGTATAATTGGAACACCCTTTAAATTTTAGTATGTAATTGATTTTATAGCGGACATGGTAATACACTTTCTCTTAAAATATCAGGAGCCCATCTATTGCGGTTAAAAAAATAAGGTAATATTCGTGAAAAACACGTCACTAATGGCCACACTTCAATTTTAAGTATTTGTTATAGCAGCCGAAGTAACACATCTACTGTAAACATTTCAAGAGGGTATCTATTACGGTTTATAAAATCTTGTCACTGTCGGAACACCCTTTAATTTTATTATTCATTATAGTGGCCATGGCAACTTCCTTTCTATAAATATATTAAGAGTCTACTTATTGCGATTAAAAAATAAGACACTATAAGTGAAAAACATGTCACTGTCGGAACACCCTTTAATTTTTAGTAATTGTCATATCGGCCGTGGCAACACATCTTCTGTACAAAATTTCAAGAGTCTAACTCTTACGGTTCAAGAAATAAGGCTTTATACATGCAAATCACGTCACTGGCGGAAAAGCCTTTAATTTTTACTATTTTTCATAGTGGCCATAGTTATATACCTCCTGTAAAAATTTCAAGATTCCACCTATTCATTCAAAACTTAGGCTATATACATGCAAATCACGTCACTATTGGAACATCCTTTAATATTTAAGTTCAATTTTGTATACTTGTTTATAAAACAATCATAGTTTTACTTACTGTCTGCAAATTGTAAGTGGTTGCCTCATACAGCTCAAAAAAAGACATAAACGTAAATAACAAGTCACTTTTGGAACACCCTACGTTTTAGTATTTTTTGCTATAGTGGCTGCAGTTATACACTTTTGGTAAAATTTTCAAGAGTCTACCTATTATGGTTCAAAACTTAGGCCTTATTAATGCAAATAACACCACTATCGGAACACCCTTTAATTTTTAGATTTATTCTTTAGACTTGTTTATAAAGCGAACTACGTTTTTATTACAGTTTGTACATTTTTAGTGTATGCCTCCTATAGTTCAAGAAATAAACACATATTCGTGAATAACACCTCTCTATCAGAACACCCTATAAGTTTTAATTTTTGTTGTTATAGCGGCCACCGCTATACACCTTCTGTGAAAATTTCAAGAGTCTACCTATTATGGTTCAAAACTTATGCATTATACATGCAAATCACACCACTATCGGAGCACCCTTTAATTTTTAGTTTTATTTTTTTTTATACTTGTTTATATAGTGAACTAAGTTGTAATTATTGTTGGTACATTTCAAGTGTATCTCTCCTACAGTTAAAGAAATAAACACATTTTCGTGAATAACACCTCTCTGTTGGAACACCCTATAAGTTTTAGTATTTGTTGCTATAGCGGCAACAGCTATACATCATCTGTGAAAATTTCAAGAGTCTACCTATTACGGTTCCAGAGATAAAAGGCGCTGACAGACGGACAGACGGACAGACATTGTAGCGAAATCAATAGGGTTACGTTTTTACTTTTTGTGTACGGAACCCTAAAAATAGTTTTTAAGAGCGCATTTTGGTACTATTTTTGTAATACATAATGGATTTTTAGGTTACTATTTTTTAAGTAAAGTAAGAGAAAGTATATTTGTTTATTGAACTAAAAACTATTTCTTATTAAATGTACAAGAAAGAACTTTTACAAAAATTTAAAAAAATATTTTTCCAGCAACTTTCAAGAAAAGTTTTTTTTGAAGACAAATGCTTAGAAATATTTAAAAATTGTTTTGTAGTAAAAAGTACAAAGATAGAATTAAAACGTTCAATAAAAAATATTTAAATCTTATTTTGTACCTCTTTCAATATTACTTATAGTACTTAGACGAATTTATATATTCATTCAAAAATGGAATAAAAATAAAATTTTATTAAATAAAAATTTATTAAAAAAAATCAAATATTTTATGTTTTATTTACGCAAAATAGCAGTAAAAAATATTACTACTTTTTATAGACTAAAATTATTAGATTAGATTAGATTAGATTATATTCTATTCTATTACTTTTTGATCATATAACATGTTTTTAGACTATTTAAAAAATTATAAAAAATACTACTATATTTATTTAGGTTCAGATATTTTTAATTTCAAAACCTAATATTTAAATGTGTAAAGCATCCTAAGAAAAAAAAAACATGGTACAAAAAAATCATTTTTTTTTTTATTAAGAATGTACTTGAAAAAAAAAAAATACATAAAAGTACCAACAAATTTACTGTCAAAGTCCTACATGTAATGCAGTTTATAATGGCTAAGATATTTTTAATCGCATTTCGTAAATTTGTTAATTTTTAGCTTGTCTAGCTATCCTGCCTATTTGACTATTTTTTGTTTGTTGGGTTGAGTTGATTATTCTTATCTTTTTGTTACTGATAATACGGACAAGGATGATGATGTTACTGTTACTGCTGGTTCTGCTGGTTCTGCTGCTGCCATCAGCACTGATGTTGTTTGCCATTGTATTTTCTTGTTGTTATTGATAGCTCTGTTTTGTAGCTGAGGTCATATTTGTTGAGTGGGTCAGTATGGTTACTTGATTGTTGTTAAAACCATATTTATTTCATTTTCTCATTTTTTTTTTTGCAAGAGGTATAATTCTGTTTGTTTGCTTGGTTGAATCATATACAAAGGCATGTGCGGTAAAACAACCTTCAATATTCTTTACAACTACTATTTACTGTAATAAAAATGACAGGGTGAAGCATAAAAATAGTTTTTTCTTAATAATTTACTGCACAAATATATTAATATTTTCATTTAAAATTCTGTTGCATTCAAACATATTTTTGAAAAACCCTGTCCATGAAAAACATGTATATTAAAGTAACATACGAGTATAAGTATTTATATTATGAAACTTTTGCTTTTCAACTGCTAAATTTTATATAAGTTTTTCGCTTTATTTGTGCTCATATTATTTGTTTGATTTTCACGATTTTCATTTCATTATTGTGATGTTTGCTTCCGCCTATTTTTTTTCTTTGGTTGCAAACAATGTTCATTATAGATTTGTAATTATTATTGACTTTTATTTCTTTATTCCCTCAGCATGGTCAAAATACCATAATTTATTTTACTCGCATATGTAGTTTTTCTCCGCAACATTTATAATGAGAATTTAAACAAAAATCTGCTACCAAATAATTGAAGTAATAAATGATATTGAATAAATGTTTTGAGAAATAAAAATTAAGGTCTTTGATTAGTTTTATTTTTTATTTTTTTAAGAACAAAATTTCTAAAAAAAGTAATAAAAATTACTACTACTTTTTTGAAATTGTTTAATTTGTACTATTTTCATTGTGAACAATAAAAATTTAGAACTTGAAAAAAGATCATTGAAATATTGAGTTTAACTTTTTTCTTAAAACGGAATTTAATAAAATTATCAAAAACTACTACCATAATAAAGGTGTTAAATTAGCATTATTTTCATTTGGAAAAGAAAATAAAGGTGTTAAATTAGAACTATTTTCTTTTTGAAAAGAGTTTGGTATTAAAAAAAGTAATTTCAAATAGTAGTAAAAAATAATACTATTTTAATAGTAGTATTTTGTACTAAAAATGTACTAAAAAAGTTTCAGCGAATTCTTTTTACACTATTAAATTTTTATTTTACAAAATGAAAATATTTAGTACTAGTTTAACATTTTCATATTAGTACTATTAATTTTAAATACTATGGGCTAAATTCATAAAAAATATTTAATAAAAGGTTTATAAAAGAAATGTTTATACAAAATTTGTTTAATAAACCTTTTATATATGGAATTTTTATACAAAATTTGTTTAATAAACCTTTTATAAGCCAAATTTGTTTTATAAATGTAGTCTTATATATTTTAAAAATTTCGTCTAAGAATAAAAATTGAATATTAATGTTTGCATTAATTTTACCTTTTTTACTTAGACGATATTTTTAAAATTTTATGATTTTTTCATAAAATATTTATTTAATAAATTTTGCGTATTTAGAAATAATTAATGTAATATATACAGTTATTAATACTATTATGAAAAGTTCAATTAGTACTACATATTTTCATTTTGAAAAATAAAAATTTAAGTGTTTAAAAAAAAGTCATTGAAACTTTTTTAACATATTGTTAGTTTTTAAAAAATAGTAGTAAAAAATACTACTTTTAAAATAGTATTATTTTTACTCCTTATTTTAAAGCTTAAATTAAATATTTTAATTTAGAGTCCATAAAAAAGTAATGCATTTATTTTAAAACGCCTACAACGCTTAATTTTGTAGAAAAAATTAATAAAAATTGTATTATTTTCGTTATAAATTTTTGAAAAAATGGCGGCCGACTTTATAGTAATATTTATATTACTATATATATAAATAAATATGTAAACAAGTAAAAAATTTTAAGTTCTCTAAAAAAGTAACAAAAAATACTACTATTTTTAAAAATGTATGCTAGCTAAAATTGGCACACAAATAATACATACATTTTTAAAATAATTTTTAAAGCCTAAAATGCTTTAATATTAATTTATAAAAAAAAACTAATGAAAAAACTACTATTTATATTAAAAAATAAATTAGTTTCTACAACTTTTTTTATAAATTTAATAAAAAATTTCGACCATTTCTTAATAAAAAATCTGAAAAAAAAATAAAATTTTTATATTCTAAAAAAAGTAGGAAAAATACTACTAATTTTATAATTGAATTTTGGATTCAATGTATCTTGTAATGCATAGTATTATCGAATAATTAATTATAATAATGTTTTTGATCATGAAGTAAAAGCGACTTTTATAAAAATTAATAAAAATACTACTATTTTAACATATGTTTATATAATTAAAAAATATATATTTTTTTCAATATTTAAAAAAAAAACAAAAAATATGAAATAGTTAAGCAAACAATTTTTATCTAATTACAAAAATGTGGTAAAGGTAGGAACGTTTTATCTTAAAACTGTAACGTTTTTTTAATTTTATATTTTTTAAAGTAAAAAAAAGGAAATCATTGAAATCTTACCAAATGGATACCTTAAATATTGGTTTAGACTCACGAAAGCGATAAGGTAGAATTCATATTAAATTTATCGTAAAAATTACTACGTTTTTCACTTATCCCAAAATCGATACTGTAGTATTCGTCTATTAATTACTTAATAGTTGGTTGGTATAAATATGTGGAACAAAGTAGTAAAAATACTACTTTTTTGAAATTTGAAACTATAGCTTTAAAGTTATTTGCCACTTTTTTAATTATATTATTTCTACCTTTATTGTAATTATAAAATTAATAAAAAAAATTTTGTGAAAAAGGTAGTAAAAGTACTATTATTATTTGGATTGGTAGCAAGTTTAAAAAGTTAAACATTTTTTGTAATTTATCTCATAAAACTAATTAACAGTAAAATTGAAAATATGTAAATAAAATTAGATTTTTCAAAATATTGTACTATAAAAAATAGCATATGATAAAAAACTAAAACTGGAAATATGTATACACCATATAAAAAGGTAGTAAACATTTTGCTTTGTATTTTTAAGGTTATATGTGAACTTATGTATTTTAAAACCAGCTCTCCAAAAACTAATTTTCTTATTAAATAAGGTAGTTTAAGCCTACTATTTTAAAAATGTAGAGGTAAGACGTGGTATTTTCAGCAAAACTCTAAGATTTTAAATTCTTAGAAAAGTATTCAAAAACCTACTAATTTTTTATCAGCAAAATTTTGAGATTTGCAGTTATTAAAAAAAAGTATTGAAAAATACTACTATCTTTGTTAGCATTAAATTTACATTAAATACACATTTTAAAGTATTACCCTAATAAAACGAAATATGAATTGATAATTTAAATAATGAATTTTAAAACTGTTTGTGAAAAGTAGTAAAAATACTACCATCAGATAACGGTAGTTGAAATGTTGCTGTTTTTTAAAACCTTTGAATCAGTTTTTTATGTTATTTATTATCATAAGTTATTAATACCTAGGCAATAAGTGTATTAAAAAAACTTGGAATCTACTTTTAAAAAAGTGCAAAAAAGAAGTAGTAAAATGCTACTATTTTTAAAACTAGTTTAAATAAATATTTTCAATAATTTTTGGTACTAAGTTCGTAATTCTAAAATTAACTAAGTAACTAAATTTTATCCTGTTAAAGAGCAGTAGCAAAGTACTTTTAAAAAGACATACATAGCTTAAATTAAATATTTTTAGTTGTTGTAAACGTATTTAGTTTAAGGATAAAATAATACAGATTCACTTAAAAGGCAGTAGAAATGGTACTAATTTTTAAAGGCTTATAAATTACAATATGTACTGGATTTTAATACTTTATATTTTACAATATTTTCAACTGATACTTAAATTTTTTAATTATTTTTTAATAAGAAGTACGAGATTCTTCTAAATCTTAGGTATATTGTAGTAAAAATAATACTATTTAAAAAAAAAATTTTATAGCAGTTGTTTAATCCAAAGCAACAAAGTTAGATTTTAACAAACAATTTTTTTTTTAAAGTATTTAAAGAAAAGTAGAAAAAGTATTACTTTTTTAAATATGAATTATACATTTTGAAACTTAGTGTTGACACGTTGTTTTAAATAGAGACATATTAGTTTAATGTGTTCGAAGAAGTAAAAAATGACATCTGGATTAATTTGAAACATGCCTCTCAAAATAGCAATATTTTGTGAAAATTGACACTTGACTGTTAAAATTCCCAATTATTAATTAGATGTAATACATAATAATCTTTTCCTCCTAAAAAAATTCTTTTTTACTACTATTTTTGTCACAACGGAACCAAAAGGACCCAAGTGAGTCGGTTTCTCTTTTACACGGAGCCAGCGACCCGTGCAACCTAACCTACTACTATTTAATTTTTTCTACTATTTTAAAAAGTATTTAAAGAAAAGTATCAAAAGTACTATTTTAAATTTTAAATATAAATTATACATTTTGAAACTTAGTGTTGACGCGTTCTTTTAAAGTTAAATGTGTTCGAAAAAGTAAGAATTGATATCTGGACATATTTTAAACATACCTCTAAAATAGTAGTAATTTTGTTAAAATTGAAACTTAATTGACTGTTAAAATTCCAGTTTATCAAATTAGTTGCTTTGTAATACTTAATAATCTTTTTTACTTCTTAAAAAAATGTACTTTTTTGTACTATTCTAAAACGTATTTAAAAAAAGTAGCAAAAGTACTATTTTTTTAATTATGAATTATACATTTTGAAACTAAGTGTTGACACGTTCTTTAATGTGCGAAAAAGAAAAAAAATGATATTTGGACTTATTTTAAACATACCTCTTAAAATAGTAGTATTTTTGTGAAAATTGACACTTACTTAACTGTTAAAATTACAAATTATCAAATTATTAGCTTTGTAATACATACTAATCTTTATTACTTCTATAAAAAATTTACTTTTTTACTACTGTTTTATTTGTACTACTATTTTATTTTTACTACTATTTAAAAAAGTAAATTTTAGCTGTAATTTTGTATTTAATAAAAACATGTTTCAGAAACATTATTTAACGAGTCCAATTTGACGCTATTAAATAACAATAATATTGTGTGTGTCCACTTAATGGTTGTTTGTATTAAAAATTTGTTGTTCTTCAATCTCTGACAAACAAACTACTTAAAAGATTTTGCTACAGTTTATGGCATAAGTTTTTTGTGTGGCTTAATACACTAAACTTATGAGTAAATAAGTTCTTAAGTTCTCCTGGATTTACAAATAAATCTTTCTAACTTTTTTGCTCTTCCCTTTGTTTTCAGATGTGTGTAAAACTTTTGCAAAAGTATTGTCATAAATCTTTCTTTAGTGGTTTCATATGTTTATCAGCTAATATTTTTATTATTTATTTTAAGGGGGTGGGGGAACTGTTTCGTTACTGTGTTTCTTTTTTGATACTTGGAATGAAAACTGCATAGGTTTTAGCGTAGCAACGCTAATTGAAATATAAAAGAAATTTTTAGAACATTTTTGCCACAAATAACTACTTTTTAAGAATTAGTCCCAACCTTGGTCAAAACGATATAAAGTGTAGAATTAAGAAAGCCAATATTTTGCATACCTAAGAGGGATTATTAGGTAAAAAATGTAAAGTAGTAGAAAAAACACTATATTTTTAATATTAAAGGAAATTAGGGCTTTTCGTATTTTGGTTCTTTTATCACTTTAGAACAGCTGAAAGTAATACAGTTGCGTTATATTTTTTTTAAAAAGTTTAAAGTACTACTTATTTCTATTTTATGAATATAAAGCAAAATTAATATTTCTCTCATATTTTGCATTATTTACGTACTCTAAATTATGTTGAGTACTTATTTAGGTTAAAATGTTTTTACTTTTAAAAGAGTAAAGGAAATACTAAAAAAGTACTGAAAAAAATACCCTATTTTAATGTACTAAAATGTAAAAAAATTTAAGTATGGCGCTTAACATTTTAATACTTAGCTGTTGTTAGTTTTAAAAAAATAGTAGTATTACTCCTTTTTTATTTAAATACAGGGAAGGAATACTACTTATTTATAGTGTAAGCAAATTTGGAATTTCTGTCATATTTTGCATAATTTACTTATACTAAACTACTCTGAGTACAAATTTAATTTTAATTTTTCTCTTTTAAAAAAATAAAGGAAATACTACTTTTTTGTAGCAAATAAATATACCTAAAAAGTAGTAAGTAGAAAGTAGAAAGTTGATCAAATATTTAAGTAAAATTTAGATTTTTTAATGATTTTAATATAAATTTGTAAAGTAGTACTGAAAAAACTACTTTTTTCAAAATGTACCAAAATGTGCCAACATTTTCAAAAAACTTTTAATTTCTAGCTATTTGAAGTTTTGTAAGCACACCTTTTTTCAAATAAGTGTACAATTAATAGTTTAAATATTATATTTAATAAAAAAATAATTATATACTTTTTTAATCAGATATAGTACAAAGAAAATTTTTCGCTCTTAAAAAAGTAAATGCAAACGAATATGCCTGAAAAGTAGTAAGTAATAAGTTTATCAAAGATCTAAGTAATACTTAGATTTATAAAGATTTTAATACCAATTTCTAAAATAGTACTGAAAAAACTACTTTTTTCAAAATATACAAAAACTTAACAAAAGTTTCAAAAATGTCGCTTAACTTTTAATTTGTAGCTATTTAAAAAAGGTAGTAGAAGTACTACTTTATATGTGAGAAAGTATAATTTTTTTATAACTTCAATAGTTTAAATATTTTACATATTAAAAAAAAGAACATCATAACATTAAAATACTTTTTTAATCACATAAAATGTTGCAAAACGCAGTATTTTCGATATATATTTTAAATTTTACATATTTTCGATAGTACTATTATAACTTTGGCTTAAATTTTAAAAATAGAAGTAACAATACTTCTTGTTTTTAGTTTTATAAATCAAGCGAAAAGAAGAATAAATTAGGAAAAGTAGTAGAAATACTACATTTTTTAATAGTTCCAGAAATTACAAAATAAGGTATGTTTTTTGTATTTTGAAATTTTTATATAAATTTTTTTAACTTTGGAGAGCTCTTTTAAATAGTAGAAGTACTACTTTTTAAGGGCGTATGAAAAGTATTATTTTTTTATAAGCTTTCATAATTTTGATTATAATCAGTTTAATAGATTTTATTTCAAATTTGTAAAAAATGTTATTAAAAGTAATGTTTTCTAACAAGGCCCAAAATATAAAATATAAGCGTAGTTTCTTATACTTTTGTAGTTTTTAAGGTAAATTTTTAAAGTAGTAGTAGTAGAAATAGTACATTATTAAGAAGAAAGTATATATACAAAATGTAAATTTTTTTCGTAATTATGTTATTTTATATATATTTTGATTTAATTAAGTACTAAAGTATCTTTAAGTTAAGGTCTTTTAAATAGTAGTAAGAACTTCCTATTTTAAAATACTACCAGACATATAAAAATTGCTTTCTCTTTAATATTTAACATATTTTATAAATTTATTGTATCACTTTATATGTAAGGTGTAAGTAAAGCAGTTTGGAAATACGGTTTTCTAAATAGTAGTTTCTTTTAATTAAAAATTTTCAAATAGTAGTAGAGATACTACTTTATGGAAAAAGTCGTATTTTTTAATTCCACGAATGTTGCAAAACTTTGGTTTTGGTACATTAACATTTCCGTTTTCTTATAGTAGTAGATATAATATTTTTAAAATGTTCTTTTGTTACGACAACTAAAAAAGTAACAACAATTTGGTTTTGTTTTTAAAGGGTAAAAACGAAACCCTATTGTTTTCGCTACAATATCTGTTCGTTTGTCCGTCTATCAGCGCCTTTTATCTTTGGAACCGTAATAGGTAGACTCTTGAAATTTTCACAGATGAGGTATAGCTGTTGCCGCTATAGCAACAAATACTAAATCTTACAGGGTGTTCTGATAGAGACGTGTTATTCACGAATATATGTTTGTTTCTTGAACTGTAGGAGGCATAGACTAAAGATTTACAAACAGTAATTAAAACTTAGTTCGCTATATAAACAAGTATAAAAAAATAAACCTAAAAATTAAAGGGTATTCCGATAGTGGTGTGATTTTCATGTATAAGGCCTAAGTTGTGACTCATAATAGGTAGATGCTTGAAATTTTCACAGAAGCTGTATAACTGTGGCGGATATAGTAGCAAATACTAAATCTTATGGGGTGTTCCGATAGAGAGTTGTTATTCACGAATATTTGCTTATTTCTTGAACTGTAAGAGGAATACATTAAAAATATGCAAGCGTTAATTAAAACTTAATTCGCTATATAAACAAGTCTAAAAAAATACACCTAAAAATTAAAGGGTGTTCCGATAGTGGCGTGATTTGCATATATAAGTTATTATTCACGAATATGTGTGTATATCTTGAACTGTAGGAGGCATACACTAACAATTTACAAACAGTAATTAGTAATTAGTTCGCTTTATATACAATTATACAAAAGTGAACCAAAATATTAAAGGGTGTGCCGATAGGGACGTGATTTACATGTATATGGACATAGTTTTGAGCGATAATAGCTAGAATCTTTAAATCTTTAAATTTTTACAGGAGGTTTATTACTATGGCCTCTAAAGTAAAAATTAATCTGTATTCCGACAGTGACGTTATTTGCATGAATACGGCCTAATTTGTAAACCATAATAGGTAGACTCTTGAAATTTTCACAGATGGGGTACTAGGATGACCTCTAGAAGAATAATAAAAATTAAAGGATTTTCAAGGATGTGTTACTTCGGCCGATATAACAATTGCTAAAAATTAAAGGGTGTCCACTAGTGACATGTCTTTCACGATTATTACCATATTTTTTGAACCTGACATTTTTATAGAAAGTGTATTACCATGGCGGCTATAACAATAATTTTTAAAATGTAAAGGATTTTCCAATAATGAAGCAATTTTCGCGAATGTGACTTTAATTTTAAAATTAAAAGGTGCCCCATAAGACATACAAAATTAACAACTTGAATTTTTAAAGTCGTACTAAACATAGTACGGAACCCTACATGTGTGGGACTAACTCGCACTTAACTAATTTATTTATAAATCAATATATTTTAGTTACTTTTTATTAAAGTGTTTAAAATAGAAAAAAGTTATATTTAAATGCTAACTTGCGTACACAATTTTGATTTCTTTGGTTTCTATACAACTACATTTTTCTTTTCCAAATAGTAGTAGATTTAATACTTTTTAATTTCTTAACAAATATACAAATAATTAGTTTCTTTTCTTATTTGTGTTACATTTTGTTTATTAATTGGTTGAATTTAATTATTTTTATTCAAAGTTTTTAAATAGTAGCAGAAATACTACTCTATGGAAACTGTAAAATTTTTTTTAAATTCTACCTAACATACAAAACTTTATGCAAGAATTCGTATTTTTTAGTTCTACGAATGTTAAAAAATTTTAGGGTCTGTGCATTTACATTTCTGTTTTGTAATTAGTAGTAGATATAACTTATTAACACAATTGTTACTACAAAAAATTGTTGGAACTTTTTGGTTTTTTTTTATAAGTTGATAAATTTTAGTTACTTTTAATAAAAAAAAAGTTCTATTTAAATGCTAAATTGCGTACACAATTTTGATTTCTTTGGTTTCTTTACAACTATATTTTACTTTTCTAAATAGTAGTAGATTTAATACTTCTTATTTGTTAACAAATGTACAACTAATTAGTTTCTTTTCATATTTTTCTATTAATTGGTTCTATTTAATTATTTCTATTTAGAGTTTTTAAAATAGTAGTAGAAATACTACTCTATGGAAAAAGTTAATTTTTTTTAATGCTACTATACGTACAAAACTTTGGTTTTTGTGCACTTATGCTTTACACATTTCCATACCACTTGAAATACTGTAGCACCTATTAGTTAAATTTTTGAAAATAGTAGTAGATATGCTGCTTTGTAGCGTGTTAATGAACTTTATGGTAATATTTGATTTTGTTATTTATTTATGCTCTTGTATATATTTCTTTAAATACTTGAAAATTTAGAATGACTTTATTTCAGGTTTCAAAAATAGTAGTAGATATACTACGCTTTGCAAAAAATTGCGCCATAAAGTTGCAATAAAGAAAAAAGTTTTACAATTATGTAAATAATATGAAATTATATTGTGTTTTTTATAGAAAATTTTAGTAGTAAAAATACTACTTTTTAAGTTTTTGTTTGGAGGTAGTAGATTAGAGTAATTTTTAGAAAAATTAATAAATTCTGTTTAATCTTTAATTTTTAAGATTTTTTAATTTTCGAACGAAAAAAAAGTATTAAAAATACTACGTTATAAAACGTACGATATTAAGTTGTAATAAAGATATTCAAATAGTCGTAGGAAAAAAACTATTAGATATACTAGTGTATAAAAAAAAGTACGATATTAAGTTGTAATAAAGATATTCTAAAATTATGCAAAATATATTAAATTAGATTATTTTGTTATAGGAGTAAAAATACTACTTTTAAATTTTTTTTTTGGAAAAGTTAATAAATCACGTTTAATCTCTTTTCTAAGATCTTTAAACCTTTGAAAGACAACTTAAAATTCCTGTAAGTTAAAAAATAAAGCGTATCTTAAGGCTTATTGAATTTATTTATCTAAATATTACTATTTGGACCCTTTAGAATAAATATATGTAGGTTTTTTTTTTGAAGTTTAAATTTTCTTGATTAATTCGCTTAAATTATTAAGGAATCAATACGATATGCCAAGAATTCAAAATTATGCCAAAGTTTCATTTCAATGGTATTTTATTCAATATAATTTTATCAAATACAAATTAAGGTTTTAATTAAGTGAAATTTATTTAATAATAATATTTATTTATTTTAATAAAATTGAAAAGTTTAAAGAAATATTTCCTTTCTTTGAGAGCAAATAAATTCATTGTATTTGATACTTAAAGGCTCATTTAAGAATTTTCCCTGAATTAACTGATAAGAGCTCTTTTGTAAGCCACTTCCGTCATTTCCTTACAAATATTTTGACAGGATATAATGTTTAAACAGTATTTTCTGTTAAAAAGCTGCTGACTTCGCACTTTTACTTCACTTTTAAATTTAAACTCAGAGCAGTAAAGATTATGATGTTGGTAAATGAAAGCGTTCTTGCTATGCATCCTGTCTTTTACGATTTGCTTATTTTAAGCTTCACTAAACATGTTTAAAATTAATTCAATACAATTAGTAAATGTTTACAGTTAATCATTAAATGTAAACACATGATTAAATAGCAAACATTTATAAAAGCAAAAAGGCCAATATAAAAGCAATGCAATCCTTTTTAACAGATTATGGATTAAAAAAAGGCAAGCTTTAGTAAAAGTATTATGTTACAACAAAAGCAAAAACACTTAATCATTTATCTAAGAAGGCTCACAACATCTTAAGAAATTGATATATTAAACCTTCTTAAGTTATGGTTAATATACAAAATAAACAATATAAAGGATACATTTTCAAATAATCTTAAGCATATCTTAAGGCTGTGCATTTCAAAAAAAAGTTTAGCATACTTTTAGGCAAGATTGTTTATTCTAATTGAATTTATTAATGAATAATAGTTACAAACCTATAATAATTGGATTTATATTTTCAAATACGAAGGGAATTCAAAAAGTGCTTGAACAAAGAATTTCATTTTGTGAATTTTTTTTTTAAATAATAAAAAATTTCAAATATTTAATATTTAAAATCGCAGAGCACATGTTTACCCAACAGAGTTGGGTTTCATACTAGATTAGAATTAACTAAAAAACTGATGTTGGGAGTAAACAATTAAACAAAAAGTAGCTTTTATTGCCAACCGAAGGTAGACTGAAGCAACAACAAATATAAAGTGGTAAATATTAAAGTAAAAATGTTAAACAATAGTGAAGCTTTAGGTAGTGATAGGCTTCGTTCTCACCAACTGACGATTGATGATTGAATACAGTTTTTATCGTATTCCTTTATCTGAGTTTAGTTGGTTAAATAGATGAACCTTACAACTAAGCACTACTCTAAGTAGATAGATACAAATAGAGTTGATTACGGACGTAGAAAATGTATTACCTTCTGCTGGTGTCTAAAATTAAATTTTTCCAATTTTTCTTTAATATTAATTATCTAATTTGTAATTTTAATTATTCTTTGTTAGAGAGAATAAAACGAACATAAGCTTGATTTCAAATTCCATCAGTTTCTTAGTTTTCAAATAATTTTCGAATAATTTGAAGAATAAACTCCTCTTGTTGATACTGGTTATACTTTTTCTGGTTATATTTCTTCTAGCGATTCTCCACTTTTTTAAGCCTTATACAAAGTCAAATGGTAGAAGGTCTTCACAATAATCTTCTGTTTACCTTGACCTTCTCATTCGACATAAATCTTTTTTGGTCAATCCATTTTTTAAATCTGATCACAGGAAAAAATTAAAGCAAACCATGTGTAGTATAGAGTATTAGATTTGCGTCACACATAGTGGTATTTTGCCAATCTAGCCGGACATTACTTTTCATTTAGCTTATGTTGGCTCTAAAATGTACTCAGTGCTCCTAGGTTAATAAAACTTTGCAGAAATATCTGCTGTGGTCATAGGCTGTCAAAGCTATAAAATAGGAAAAATCGGATCAAGGCGAAAAAAGTCCCCCTTGGAAGAAGTAATCCTACCTCTGAAAAATTCAAATTTTTTTTTTTTGATTTTCCCGTCAGTTTGTTTAGCAATTACAACTTTTAAGGTCAAAGAATGTTCAAGAACTTAAAGTTGGAATCAAGAGATTCTTAAATGCCATTTTTAGCCCCGCCCATTTTTTTTTATTTTATGCCAGTTTCCTAAAAATATTCATTTTTAAGCTTTCCAATGCCTAACCCATCGCCGCTTCCCAAGAATATTCTTAAAAAATATTTTTGTAATTTGTTACTTTATAGTATTTTATTTATAGGAAAATAATTAATTTATTCATAGTAATAATTTATTTATGATTGTAACCATAAATTTTATTTAAAATTATAACAATTAATTTATTTAAAACAACTTCTCCTTTGCACTAAGATGATGATGAGTGACATGGTTCTTCTTCGTCTGATTCTTCAAAGACCTCTTCCGAATCTGAATCCTTTGCAGCGTTAAGTACAGGTGGAAAGATGAAAGAAATTGCTTCTTTCGTAAAAGGCAATGACCTTTTTTTAGAGTGGGTCTAGTAAAGAGTGGGTCAGAACTTAGCAAAAGCCTATAAATAATATCTATGTTACCCTGAACCCTTGAAAATTCTCTAGCAAAATTCTGCCTGTAAAGCCGCTTCTTCTGATAACAGCCCAACAATGTCTCATTCATAACAGTTGCACCATGTATTAAAATCTTGTGCATTGTAGGTCTCATAGGATGCGACTCATATAGAGAAAAGTAAAGTTTTGCAGTATCTAAGCAATAATCGATAAGCTCGAGCATTTGGATTTTGTAAAAAACTTTATGTTACTTCAATAATAACCTTGATTCGGTATATGAAATCAAACTCAATTCCAGTTATTTCTGCAGCTAATTCAGTATTGGAAAAAAATCTTCTGCTAGTATTACCATCGTTGGTGTTTCCAAATCCAGCTTTCGGTACTCCCACTATTAGCCCTAATTCACTTCTAAAAATTTCTTGGATATTTTTTTCCTCGCGTTAACAATGGCTTTGTCCGCATCGGATTTTATTTGCCTTTTTTCACTGATAGTTTATATGACAGGTTTAATATGCTCTCAAACAGGCGAATTCTGGCGTGTAAAGTAGATAGTCCGAAAGAAAGGGCATCTACGTCTATATCTCGTTTGATATTTAAATTGTTATTTGTACAGGTAATAACAGCGTTAGATGTAATGATTTGAATAAAAAACATCTACCTATGAATATGCAAGGGTTTTACCTATCCAATATAAGAAAAAACATAAAAAGGTAAAATTTTCAAAAAATCGCAAAAAAAAAAATGGCGCAAATATGCGCAAGGTTTTTTTTACAGCATAAAAGAAGAGATCGTAGATTTTGTAGTGATATATAACATTTTTAGGATCGCGATGGAGATCACTCTTAAAAAGCTTTTCACATTTTTTTGACCAAAAATTTTACAAAAAAAAAACTTTTTTTAATTTTGAACAAAATTTTTTATTATTAGAAATTAAAAAAAAAAAATCTAAAAATTAACATAAGTAGCTACTAATAAATAATTTAAAAGAAAAAAAAATCAATACAAAATCTTTATTCGTTTAGCCACCAAAAAATATATTGCAAACCTCTCAAACTCGTTTAAAGTCAATAAAAACGTATGCAATTTACTTTACTTTTCTGACTTTAACAGTGTCCCAAAACGACAAATCTCAAGCAAAAGCCTTGAACATTCACTATACGCAGAATTTTGTTGTCTGTCGAGCTGCTTACTTTAATTTTTAAATTTCTCAAAATTAATTTTTGGCTTAATGTCCGGCTAGATTGGCAAAATACCCCTCTGTGCGTCAGTTAGATGTGCGAAAGTAAGTGATCCCATAGCATTCTCCCGTTTTTTTTTATTTTCCATTAATCTAGTACACCCGTTACTCCCTTCTTCATCCTTGTCTTGGCAACTTTTAACACCTTAACGCTAAAATGCTTCCATGGTATATGGGAGCACCAGTCTCCGGGCTTGCACGGGATCGTTTTACTTTTTGTGGGAGATAACACAACCATTTTTCCAATCCAGCCAGATTTTGCTCGAATATGATAATTAATGAGATGGTTACCTGAACCAAATTGCAAGACTCTACCCTACATTACACGATGATAAATATTTACTTTGTATGGAAAGTGCCACGCCCACTTAAAATATCAAACAAACATATGCATGCTATAATTCATCCACAAGTTAGCTGGTAATGAATTGTAAAAATGTCAGGATCGTTTTACTGGTGTAGACAAACAATAAACAAACAAACATACATACAAAAAAACACCTTTTTTGGTTCATATGTATATGTAAGTATGAAAAATGCGGTGTGCAGAGGGCACTGCGAAAAGAACATTTTTTTGAATAAATATTTTTATTTTCAAAGTGATATGAATCACAAGAGTATATTTTATTCATTTCAATATCTATCACAAAATTGATGTTTTACGCACGCACGCTCGCACACACATAAAGTCCATAGTGAAATACCTTTGCAATTTATTAATATTAAAAGCATACTTTTAGGAATATTACTGCCAGTATTCTAAAGGGAAAATAAAAAATAAAAAAATAAACATTTTACATTGTGACACACCATTTGGTATAATTTTTAAACCAACAAAATTTTTATTAAATTTAATATATACATATAATAAAACAGTAACTTATTTGCTGTCTATATGTCTGTATGCGTTCGCATCACGTAAAATCTACTGGATGGATTGTAACAAAATTTTGTGAGGAGGTATCTTGGTATCCTGATTCCAATATACGATACTTTTTAATTCTTAATTCCAAGATAAAGTCGAAAAAATGAAGTGAATGTCGCAATTTTACCGATATGCATACTTTAAGGCGGCATATTTTAGTAGGGATGAGACCCCTTATATAAAGGAAATACATAAACCATAACTGAAGCACTAAAAGAGTAAGGATATTTGGTGTGGATTACTTTCAGAGCAAAATCGAATAAAATATTGTAAGGACGCTGACGAAGTGGCGAGCACAGCTAGTTTTTAATAAAACAACTGAATGTTATTTATGTTGCAATTTTTTCATATCTCT
Organism: Phasia obesa; assembly: GCA_949628195.1. Lineage (NCBI taxonomy): Eukaryota > Metazoa > Arthropoda > Insecta > Diptera > Tachinidae > Phasia > Phasia obesa. The sequence continues at coordinate 122,581,340 of OX451217.1, forward strand.
TTTGTTTGTTTTTCTTTGTGTTTGTATTTTGCGGGTAGGTTTTGTTATGTAATGATAAATAAAAGTAGATTTTATAAGTATAAAGTTTCACTGCCACTATTACGAACAAAAGACTAAAATCTCCAAAAGAAAACAATATTAAAAAAAATAATAAAAAAGAAAATTTCAACAAATAGAAATAAAAACAAGGGTTTATTTAAATGCACAAAACCATTAACGCCTGCCTGTCTTACAAGCAAACAAACACACCAACATTAATAGTCTTGCTTACACATTTTTATTGTGTACGAATGCAATTGTGTTGATATGATGCATGTGAATGCGTGTAATTGTGTTGTTAAAAACAAAATGAATAGATAGTGAGAGTGTGTGCATGTATGTAGGAATGTAGTGTGTTGTAATGTGTCTTGAAATATTAAAAAAGTAGCAGTACTTTTCCTAACTAGCTTCCCCTCTCTCTCTCTCTCTTGCTCACATCATCATCAAAAAACATATCGTCATTAGCTCATTTTCACTTACCAACCAACGGTATCAACGTGCTTCTAACTAACGAGCAAGAAATGAGCATTTAAATTGGACGAACAATACTAATAAGAACAACAACAAAAAACTAGCCGAAATAATTCACAACCAAAAAACCTTTAAATGCATGTGTGTGTGTGTTCTGTGTGTTAGAAAAACAAAAATTACGGTAATGGTATTAAATAGATTTTGTTTTTTTTTTGTTTTGTAAGCAAATGAGCAGTTAAGAGAAAATTATATTAAATTACGAGCTCAACACAAAAAACAAACACATTTATTACTTAAACAGCGTAGTCCAAATGCAAGTATCTTTTTAAATCACATTGATATTTTTAAAATATATTTTCTATCCAAGCAGAAAACCCATGTTCAAGTTCAAGACGGCAGAGCATCAACGGAGAGTGACAGTTTCCAACTCAGTAGGTCCAACTGATCAAAACTAACAGCTGAACCTAAACAAGAGCGTTAGGCGTAACGACGTCTAGGCACTGCTAGTAGAGTTACAATTAGATCCTTTAGCACATCGAGGAATACTGGACATCATACAGAGGAGCCCTTTTCCATGATGCGAATATCGACACTTAATCTTGGTCGCATTTTTAGCTCCATCAACAGCGTATCAGTGATGCTTAATACGACTTTCTAACGGCAGATGAGCTAACGAGTCGATTTGCTATATAATAAGACAACTAAATAGCAAACCTAAATAAGAGTGCAACGCTCTTTATTAAACAATAATGTTAACTTAGTTTGTTTAATAAAATCTAATATATTTAAACGTAAAATAGAGATAAAATCGCTATATAAAGCAGAAAGTAGCTAAAATGGGACTACTCTTGCACAAAAAAAAAATTAAATATAACAGTTTGTTTGCACCCAACTTCACTACCAAACGAACTGTCAAAATTGGATTTTCCCATTACCAAGGAGTGATGCCACTATTTAGGTTTGCTTCATACATTTTGTATTTACATGAAAATTTTTGACAAATTTTTACGCCTTACGCGCTTATATAAGTCCAGCTGTAACAGTGATTTTTTCTTTCTTTATTTATACACTGCACAGTGGGACAGAATCAAAAAATTTTGGAAATAACTCAGCCATTTGTAAAGGGCTGGGCCGATTGATCCAAAATTTGGCATGAGCATAGCAGATGAGTACCGCAGCTTAAGGTTTGACAGTGGGCTCTATCCACTTGCCAGGGATGGCGCTATGTGGTCTTAAAATTATGTACCTCGGCCCTGCAAATCCTCTAAGAGCTTGGCATTTGTTCAATTTCTGTTTGATGTTTAAAATTAATACATGGTCTAAAAGGTCTATTTAATATCAGTCAAAATTTGATTTTTATTCATTTTGATTGATTTGCTTCATATATTTTGTATGTACAGGAGAATTTTTGACAGTTATTTTATGCCTTACGCCCTTGTTTAGGTTTAGATGTAAGTGACACTACACAAAATATACTATACAAAGAATATATATTGTCCGCCCAACCATGTCGTATCACTTTCATCAACATTTTGCTTTACGAATCTGAGAAATTACTGCTTTAAACGATATTGCAATCAACATTGAGCACTACAAGGCCATGATTGTATATAGTCCGAAAGAGATATGAAAGAGATATGAACTTAAGTATTCTTTGGTTTCAACAGGATGGTGCTGCATATCATACAGCTCCTCAAACTATCGATCTTTTGAATGCTAATCGTTCGGTAATAGTGTTATTAGTCACCATGTCCACTTCAATTGGTTGCCGAGGCGCTGCGATATGATCCCAACTCCATGCTGTAAAAATAAATCAGAAATGATACACTTATTAAAGGTTAATATCGTCTTAGCTATATGTAAGATAGAACCAGAAACCGTCAACAAAATCTTGGGAAATTGGACGGACAGATTAAGCTACTGTGTAGCTAGGCGCAGCAGTCACATGAATCAAATAGGGCTCCATCCCAGCAAAAAATTATGTTTACTTGGAAGCAAGTTTATAAGGGATAGAAAAATAGACTCTCCCTAACAACCTGCTTTAGGAAGGCATGATTTTTGTTTGCAATGTCCCACTTCGTAGGTCTCTTTGCTTCACCAAATTTTTTACAAAAACGTATTCGCTTACATACCTGCATCCGGGTAAGCGAGAAAGGATGCAGTTTGTTATTATTGTCTTACAATTATAGCAATCTCGAATGCGCTTATGAGAACCGCTTTTGAAAGACATGAGTTTTATTTTACTGCTTAACAAAACCCAATAATTTTTTGTTGGGATAAATAATGGGAATAATTGTTATTTCCAAATACATTAAAAAAATGCCTTACATTCTTCTAGTGTCTAAAATAAGACTTTCCCATTTTTTCTCTCAAATTAATTACAGAATTTGTAATTAAAAATATTCTTTCAACTTACACAGAAAAAAATATTTTCACCAATTAAAGATTTTAATTGGTTTTAGATTAAAATGTTCTTAAAAAATTAATAGATTCAATTATTTGTTAAATTTTTTAATTTTATTTTAAACAAATATATATTTGAATAATTTAAAAAATTAATTGAACTTTAATTTAAAACTGATTGAAACCTTTAATTGATCCAATTTTTTTTCTGTGTCGAGAGAATACGAAATACGAAATGACTTAAAAATTTTATCTAAATTCATTTTATTTAATTTTTAAAAAGATACTTTTATTTGGATCACCCGTTACTTACTTAAGCACATTTGTTTGATAATGTTTTTTATTAGGATCTTTATAAAATTATTTAATATGAGATTTAAATGATTCTTTTTTTTTTTTTTGAAAAGAATTAAATAGAAAATTTAACTATATTTTCAGCAACTGAAAAGCGTTTTACGTTTTAATCTAAATTAAAAAAATACATAAAACTCTGAAACATTTCTTTGGAAAATTATTATTTTTGGGTAAAAGGTTATGATTATGATCTTTCATTTGTTTTAGAGATTTTTTATTTTATTTTTGGAATTAAAATATTTGTTGATTTTTTTTAATTTTTCAAATAATTTTTTATTATCAATTATGATTGACTTAGCAATAAGTGGACATATGTAAAATCTACATTTTGGATTTTACTCTCTGGTGTTAGACAAATATATTCAATATATCTGGCCTTTAACAAATATATTCAATATTGGCAGGTTGCCATATTGGATCTCGCCAGACTTTTGAATCGATAGACTGATGATTGGCGGTGAACTAGTATGTCAGTCTGGGAGTTGCATGTTCGATTTCAATAGCTTCTAAGGTTTGTTTACATATTAAAAATGTCAACACTAATATAAAAGAAAAATTTTGTAAGACAATTCTACATCTGAGAATTGTTTTGCTTGTCTGCAGAAAACAACCAGAGTCTTTGGCGGGAATCGAACCCGCAACGTCCAGACTGATAGACTAATGCGCTACACATCGGTTTATCGAGGCACTAATTTTTTTTTTTAAGTGAGAGCAATTTTTTTAAGATAATTTTAAAGACATATACGATTTCAGTTTTTTCAAGAATTCCAAATCAAAACAAGATCCAATTAGTTTCAACTTAAGTTGCGATCAAATTATTTAAAAATGTTTAAAATTAGAGTCATTATTCAACTACACTTTTAGTGAAAAACCCCAGTCCAAGTTTTAAAAGCTTTTATTCTTGCTTTACTTTGTAATTAAGCGTTTCATCTTCACTCCGAATGATCAATGTAAATCGATTTTGCATTAAGAATAAGCCCTGGAGAGGTGCCAAATATAAATTATTAAGAGGTTTAGAACTCTTTAAACTATTAAATACGAATTACATATTAAAATAAAATGTAGCGTTGAGACCCATACGGCGTATACTTATTATTAATGTAAAGAGAATATTGAAGCAGACCACTTTCTTAATGGTTCCGTTTTCTACCCCCTTCCGATGCCAATGATAAAAGGCAATTTATGGCAACCTTACTTTCATTGAGTTACGTGATACAACCAGACTATACTCTAGACTTCAGTGATTTCAAACTGTCGAATGGTAATTGACGGCCTTCTTTCTTATCATGGACGACATTTTCTCTTGTCATCTAGTAATTACAAGCATTTTTCAAAGGCTTAGTTCCATCATTGCATCCACATTTAATAAGTTTCTGTCCGTGGTCCTTAGTCTTATGCTATCCAGCGCTGGACATTCACATTCTTCCAGGCGCAGTCTGCAAGTATCACCTTTTTGATCTTGATCTGGGGTAGATGATGTTTGAAGTTTCTATGACCTGTCCATAACGTAGTTATTGAAAAAGAAATAATTTTAGCTAGCTGTGCCCACACACGTCGTAGGCGTTCTACCAATATTTTGTTCGATTTTGTTTTGACAGTAAATCCACACCAAAATTTAAGACTCTTGCATATTTACCCATCTCTGGATAAAATTGTGATATTTATTTAAAGTTCTAAAGTTCCAAAAATTATTGTAAAGTTCTGTAAAATATTTTAAGAATAATGTAATTCAACAGATGGCGCCATCTGTTGCGCCATCGATTTTAAAATATAAATCTTTCAAAAATAAAAGGTGCCTAAAATTATACTGCACCTTTAAATCGTTAAAAAATCGCCGTTCTTTCAATGATTTACCTACGCTTTCTCTTAGAAATAATTTTTTTTTTGCGAAAAAAAAAAATTGTTAAAATCTATCCAGTACGTGATGCGAACGTAGACAGTATATATAGTCTTAAAGTTTTTTTACACGCTTAACATCTAACATCGACAATGAATTTGCGAAGATGTTGATATATTTCCATAAGAATTATATAGGGCTAAAGTTCAACATATCCACAAGATGTGCCTACCTTAGTTTGTTTCACTTGACATTTTACGATTAGTTGAAAAAATGTAACAATTTTTTGTGTGTAAAAATGAGAGGCATATGTATATCCAGAAAAAATCTTTTACGCCTTCTTTCTCTAAAATGCTTTCTATAATCTTAATACTTTAAATTAACAGTAAAGCAACAATTAGTCCTCTTATTAACATTTGCTGTAAACTCATCTTTTTTTTTTATTAGAAAAATTATGCGTCCTTACTGCTCTTTTTGTCGACAGTTGCGTTGATGGCAGATGTTAGATGTAAGATGTTGCAAATGTTTTACTCAAATGTTGATCAGTGTAAAAAAGCTATTAGAACTCGCCAAGTTATTAATAATTATTTAATTAAAGAATTTTTTCAACAATCTGTAACAATAAAACCCCTGTGACGTATACTCAATATTTAACTCAATTTGCTTGTTAATCATACGCTCCCTAATATTAAACTTTAACCACAACAATTTTGGTTTACATCATCCAAAATGATTTATTAGTAACTAAATTTGTACATTTTGTTTTAAATGATATAAAGTCTGTTTTTAAAGAAATTGCAAAAGTTTATCCTAAATAATACTTCCTTCCATCTATCCTTATGCCAAATTTAGTACAAATTTTGTGGTTTGGTTTTATTTCCATACAAAATACATGGCATGTTTTTATAAAACTACAATAATGACAATTACATATTTATTTACAAATTTAAAACAAAAAGCAAACCATTTTATATGTTAAAATTTTATCACTATTGTTGAGAAGAAATTTACTTAACAGCTGAGCCAGATTAACTTCGATTTGGGTTTTTTTTTTCTTTTGACATGGAGATAAAAATGAAAAAAATAACCTATTTTATATTCTATTTCCATTTAAAGATTTTTAGCAGAACAAATTACAATGGGGATAGTTTTTTTTTGTTTACTTAATTTTTGCTATTTTTGTTACATTTTGTTTTCTTTTACTTTTTATTTTATTCCTATTTTAAGAAGATTCAAACTTAAATAGAGCGTTTTATAATGCAAATGAAATGAATAGGGAAAATAGCCGTAATGGTTTAAAAACTTAACACAATTTTAGGTTAAAAAATAAAAAATTTTGTTAAGATAATAAAATGATTATGCTACGACAAAAACTTTTTTCAAATATTTACCCCTATATTTATAAAAAATAAAATATATGTGAAATCTATTTTAGATTTAATTTTCCATACAAAAGTTTTTCTAAAACACATTTCAAATAAGTTTTGTTTTTTATAAGATGGGGCTTAAAATGCTAGAAAAATTTCTTGGTACGACAAATAATGGTTGAGTCAGAGAATATATAAAACCCGCCTTGTAAATAAGGTTTTATTGTTTTTTTAAATTTGTTCTATACAATTTGTTATTAAAAATTCCCCTGAAAGGAAAAGTTTCACTGTTTTCAAATTTAACTTTCAATTTGCAATAAAATCCCAGAAATTTCATATACATTAAAAATTCACCTTTTTACAAAACTTTATAAAAATAGAAAACAAAAATTTCTTCAAAACCAATTAGAGAAAATTTCCCTTTAAGGAATATTTTTAAAATTAACGAAATTTTGTTTTTTTTTTTAAATATATTAAAATATATAAAACATTTAAATTTTACTTTAATATAAAATTTCCCCAGAAGGGAAATTTTTTACAAACCAGAAACAATTTTTATTTTTCTAAAATATACTATTATTATCAAAATTTACTAAAAATTCTTAAAAAATATTAAAAATTTATAAACGAATGAAAATGTTCTGCAAGGGATATTTCATAAAAATTTTTAACATAAAGGGACATTTTTAAGTTTGAGAGATATTTGCATCTTTCTGAAATTTTCATATATAAAAAACTAAAAAATGCTATAATATAAAATATCTCCAGGAGAAATATTTTTTCGAAAAGGTAAATTTTTCCAATATTGACTGCTTGTCTTAAATCTTCTTCTATCTTCTTCTTCTTCTATATAACAGGTGGCGCAAAATCAGAAAATGCTATAAATTTTGCGATTGGCCCCTAATGTCAATTCTTTTTTGACATTTGTGTAGTAAACACTTGCGAAATACACGTTAATAAACAATGATACGCTACACTGCTCCAGAACGCGGAATATTGGTGACTATTTATTTGACCTATAATCGGTCGGTGACTTTAGCACAACGTGAATTTCGTCGCAGATTTCCTGGCCCTCCAAAGCCTACTGGTGATATACTGCGACGTTTAGCCGCTCGCCTCGAAGAGACTGGCACAACACGAGATGCTGCCAGGCGTGGCAGACCCCGGAGTAGCCGTTCTGCAGAGAATATTGCTGCTGTAGCCGAGGATGTCATGGAAGCGCCGTCGACATCGACCAGACGACGTGCCACGCAAATGGGTATCAGTCGACGGTCTTTACAGCGAATTTTGGTAAAAGATTTGAAGATGTTTCCGTACAAAGTCCAGACGGTGCATCAGCTGTTAGCTGCTGACCACCAATCGCGTCTAACATACGCTCAAGCCATCTTTAATCACCACCAAGAGGAAGATGATTTTTCATCAAAAATGAGTGATGAGGCCCATTTCCAACTTAGCGGGTACGTAAATAAGCAAAATTTACGCTTCTGGGGCACTATAAATCCGCGTGTAACCCACGAAGAGCCATTACACCCGCTCAAAGTCACTGTATGGTGTGCTGTTTTCGCTGGAGGAGTCATCGGACCTTTTTTCTTCGAAGACGTCGCGGGCCAAACGGTTACTGTGAATGGTGAGCGCTACAGAGAAATGATTAACGAGTTCTTTTTGCCGCAACTTGATGAATTGAGATTGGAAAACATGTGGTTCCAACAGGACGGTGCAACGGCACACACTGCACGTGCCACAACCGATATGCTGAAGGATGCATTTACCGGGCGCCTAATCTCCCGTTTTGGCGATTTGCACTGGCCAGCAAGATCGCCTGATTTGACCGCTGCAGACTTCTTTTTGTGGGGCTTTTTGAAGTCGCGGGTTTATGTCAACAAGCCTCAGACTCTTGCAGCTCTTAAAGACAATATCCGTCAAGAATGTGAGGACCTATCGCCGGAAGTTTTGGCCAAAGTGATGGAAAATGCCATAAAATGGGGTCAAATGACAATCAACTGTGGCGGCGGCCATTTACATGGAATCATATTCTCGACTTGATGTAAAAAAATTAAAAGACCAAATAAAAATAATCCACAAGAAGAATCAAAGTTTTTCATTTTTTTTTTAAATTACAGCCAAAAAACATCGCAAGGTTTTTTTTGCGCCACCCTGTATATATAAAAATGGTGTAAAAAATGTATAGTAATTCATAAAATGAGAACGGCTAGGCTGATTTCTGTAAAATATTTTGTCAGTTAATCGTATTTTCGAGGAGAAGGTTTTTACGGAAGAAAATTTTTTAAAATCCCTCCGGAAAAGTCGGAAAATTGGAAAACCGAAAATCGAGTTTTTGTATGAAATTTTGCGTGAAATTATACCTTAATGGCCATCCAAATCAGAAAATAGAAAGTTCTTAGTGTAAATTATGGAAAATTGCGGAAAATGCGGAAAATTGAAAATCCAAAAATTGATTTTTTGTATGAAATTTTGTGTGCAATTATTCCTTAATGGCTTCCCAAATGAAAAAAAATTTAAAATTCCTAGTGTAACGAAACGTCTTACAAAACAACCGGTGTAATACAGCTTATTGGCGTCAATGCCAAAATCCGATAGATGGCGTTATACATTGACTTACATTTGTTTTGTAAGAAAAAACCAAATAAACCAAACCAAGAGAGTGAGTAAGAAATCACTCACATTCTTATTAGGGAAGGCATCGTGTAAAATGGCAGTTAGACTGTGCTCAATTTGACAGGTGTAATTTTCGCACTGTCATTTTCTACACCAAATGTGCTACTTTTCTTGCTGCAATTTCCTGCAGTTTTGTGTATTATTGAACTGATTCCGAATTATTGTAAATCACGCATTATATCCACATACGGTAAAAGCATTACAATTAATTGAACTTCAGTGCAATATTTATCATATCATTTATTCTTAAAGAAAATAAGTTTGTGTGCAAAAAGTGAGTTTATATAATTGGATTCCGAGCATTCATACAGAAGCATTTATTTGTTTGTTTGTTTTGTTTTTTTTATTTTTTTCTTTTGATTTGGATAAGTCAAAAACGTCTTTATTGGTTTTCATGGAGACTTATTTGCTTCACTAATGCCTCTTATTAGACGATCAAGCCTTATTTTATTGGTTTTCATGGAGACTTATTTGCTTCACTAATGCTTCCTATTAGACGATCAAACCTTGGACGACGTACACGTCGTGAAATAATTTCTCAGAATGTCCGTGCTGATCAAACAGAAGAGGAACGTGCACAACAAAATAAATGGAGACGAGCCCATATTGCACAGCTTCGCGCTGCACAATCACCACCTCAAATTCGACAAAACAATACCAGAAGAAGAGCAGTCGTAAATGTTAACTTGAATCGGGCTGCTTTTGGATACGATTCTGCAATCGCCTACAAAGATCTTCGCTGCGTTGATATCGGTTCATTGTCTGTCGTTTGCCAGCATTGCAATGCATTGAAGTTTCAATCGGAAACCCCCGGCTTATGCTGCGCTGGTGGCAAGGTGAAATTGCCTGTTTTGCCTCCTCCGCCAGAGCCATTGTATTCGCTTCTCTATGGAAATACAATTCAATCAAAACATTTCCTATCCAATATACAAAAATATAATGGATGTGTTCAAATGACGTCATTTGGAGCCAAAGTTGTTGATGAACCCGGCTATAATCCGAGTTATAAGGTAATGACGTCTCATTATTTTTAAAATCAACTATTCTTCTCATTCCTTTCGAAATTGATTCTAAATATTCAGATTCAAGGTCAAATTCATCATCGAGCTGGCGCTTTGTTACCACCACCAAACCAAGATCATAAGTTACTTCAGATCTATTTCGTTGGTGATTCGGCAATTGAACTAGATCAACGTTGTGCAATTTTTACAGCAACGAAACGTGAAATTATTCAACAATTGCAAAATCTTCTGTATGAGGAAAATGAGTTGGTTAAATTGTTCAAAACTGCATTGTAGACAATGCATTCTGATGACCACAAAATTATTATTAGAGCAGACAAAAGACCCGCTGGAGGCCATGCAAGGCAATTCAATGCTTCAACTATGAAAGAAGTCGCAGTGGTGATTGCTGGAGACAATGTAGAATCACGCGATATTATTTTCAAGCGTCGAGATGGTGGACAATTGCAGCGCGTGTACGAGACTCATCGGTCATACGATGCACTTCAATACCCTTTGATGTTCTGCGGTGGGGAGGGTGGCTATCACTGCAATATAAAAATGGTCAATCCAACGACAGGTTTGTTCGGTACGCGGCTGTCCCTCAAAAACCTAATGAACAATGTGATTCAGGCGACAATCATCAAGGGCAAATTCAAAGGAGAGGAAGTCCTTATTCCACGAATTCCTAGGTCAGTTGGAATGACCTTCCATTCCAATTCAAGCGGATTCAGTTCCCCGTTCGATTGGCATTTGCGATGACAATCAATAAATCGCAAGTCCAATCACTCGAAGTCTGTGGGATTAATCTTGAATTTCCCTTTTTTTGAATTTTTGAATTCTTGAATTTTTTGCACGGTCAGCTATACGTTGCATGTTCATCCTTAAAAATAATAAAAAATAACGCCCAGAATAAAATTTTCTTTAGAGAATTTATACTTGACCAGAAAAAGTTATAATTTTTCTTCTTTAATTTTACTACAATTATCAAACTTAAAAATAAAAATTGCTACAACGAGAGAGATACAAAAAAGATGTAAAAAATTTAGGGAAATTTTTAAAGTTGGGATAATTTTAAAATTGTTTAAGTTTTCACGTTAAAACTAGATTTATTTAAAAAAAAAATATGTATAAAAATATTTATGTGTTTTAACCTAAAATATACCTATTTTTTCAAGCAGGATGGTTTTAATTTTTCCCAAATTTACTTATGAAAAATCCTTAATAACATTCCAAAATAATACCAAATTTTAAATTTCCTGTAAGGCAAAATTTTCCAAAAAATTTTATATAATTGGAGGAAATTTTAAAGTTGCGTTAATTTTTAGAATTTATTAGAATTTATTTATTTTTATAAAAATTGCTTTAATATAAAATATCATTATAGCGGAACTTTTTTTCAAGCCGAGCAATTTTTAATTCTTCCTGAATTTACGGCTGCTCTTAAAACTTGTTATCAATCCTTAATAATGTACAATAAAAAAATTTACTGCAAAGGAATACTATAAAAAAAAAATATAATTTATAAAAAAAAATTATTTAAAATCCATAATTATTTAAAAAACTAGCTGTGCCCGCTACGTCGTGGGCGTCCTGACAATATTTTGCTCGATTTTGTTTTGAAAGTATTCCGCACCACTTGCAAGACTCTTGCTTTTACAGTGCTTCAGTTTTGGTTTATGTATTAACTTGATATAAAGGTATCCATCTCTGTATAAAATTCTAAAATTTATAAAAAGTTCTGAAATTCTAAAATTCATTGTAAACCTCTGTGTAAGGTGTTTAAAATATTTTAATAATAATGTAATTCCACAAAGTAAAAATAAAAATCAAATACAAATGTTATTCAATTGGCGCCATCTGTTGGGCAATTTTGTTTAAAATATTCCACTTTCAAAAATGAATGGTGCGCAATCGTTTTTAAAATATCCCAGTTTTGAACCGAAAATTTAAGTACCTTTAAACCGGAAATTGCGTACTTTCACTCTTTTTTATCCACCTTCTCTTGGAAATGAGATATTTTTGCGGAAAAAGGTATTCTATATTGCAATCAGAATGCTAAGGTAACTCCCCACAAAATTTTGTTAAAATCCATTTAGTAGTTTTAACATTATGCGAACGCAAAAGAAAAGCAGACAGACAGACGTACAGGCAGATAGAAATGAGTAATTTTTTTATTATATATATTTATAGATAAGGCTTTAAAATAAAATTTCCTTTAAAGGGAAATTTTTTTAAATTGGGGAATTTTTTTTAAAAGAATTGCTAAAACTGTCATATTCAATCTAAATTCTTCCAAATATTTTGAAAAAAAAAACAAATTAAGTTAAAAAAAAATGTCCCTAAATGATATTTGAGTGCTACAAAAATTTATTACACTTATAGCTTTTAAAGTAATTTTTTTAAAGAAATATATTACAATAAAATAATCAAAAATGTCGACATTAATTATAGGTCACCTTGGGTAAAAAAAGATGACTCTATTTTCAAGCGGGAAATTTCTAACTAGTCATTGAAAAAAATTTTTTTTTTCACATTATTTGTTGTATTTCAATCTATAAGGTCTAACAATAAAAACTCACGCCTTAAGTCTAAAAAAAATTTAAAAACTAAAATAAAAACAACTGAAATTCTGAATTCTATTTTATTCTGAATTCTATTCCAAGCAATATTTTAATAAGGAATTTTCCAGAAAAATAATTTTTTACACATTTATGCGCTAATTATTTTCCTCTTCATTATTAAAGTTTTTCTTACTTTTGAAATTTTTTTTTGAAAAGCTTCTCTACTCTAATCCTTTGCAGTGTATTGGATTTATTCTTTATTACTGGTCGACATGCTTGGAAGGTTTAATTAAGTTGGTAAGAAGACAAAAAGAATGACAACTGATTAAAAAGTGTCTTCTTGGGGTTTTGTCCATTTATTTGTTTGGCCTCAGCAATTATTTTGCAGAGATAGAGAGGGTTGGCAAAACTAATAACGAAAATAATTTAAAAAAAATGTGGCTAAAAGAGCAAAGTTAACTGAATGATACTTAAAGGAAGTATCTGGTCAGCTATAAATGTTTAAAAAAAGAAACATTATTTACAAGTTCACTTTACACTGTTAATCACGTTCATTAATTACAAAATAAAAGTAAAAACTTTTTTAAACAATTTTTTTTTAATTTAAATAACTTTTGCTTTTCAAACTCATGATTTTTATTTCCGCTACAATGAGTTATTGGTAAATTGAATAAATATGCATTTGCAAACTGTTATACATAAATCAATAACTGTTATAATTGATTAATATATAAACAGTGATGGACAAAATTATTATTATTATTATTATTATTACACAGCAGTGATGGACAAAATTATTACAAAAGCATTTATATTTTCTGCAACCACTGAGTTGTTTAAAAATTAACAATCTCCAATAGAAACATGTAGACGGGGTCGAGAAGCTAATGGTGAATAAGTTGTTTAATCATTTCTTTACTTTCAGTGATTTGTACCCGAAGGGCAAAAGAGCAACCCCATTGTTTTCGCTACAATAACTGTCCGTCTGACTGTCTGTTAGCGCCTTCTATCTCTGAAACCGTAATAGGTAGACTCTTTGAATTTACACAGAAGTTGTATTACTATGGTCGCTATAAAAAATTAAAGGGTGACCCGATGGATGCGAAATATAAGGCATTATTTTTTGAACCGCAATGGGGTGACGTTTTAAATTTACACAGAGTACTTAAAACTATATATGAAAAATTAAAAATAAAAAGTAATAGTAAAAGGGTGTTCCGATAGTGACGTGATGTTCATGTATATGGCTCTATTTTGGAACTGTTGCAGGTAGACTCTTGAAATTTTCGCAGAAGGTGTATTACTATGACCGTTGTAACGAAAAGTACTAAAAATGAAAGGGTATTCCGATAGTGACGTGACTTTAAAGTATGTGGATTTATTGTATAAACCGTTATATGCAGTAATTTGAAATTTACACAGAGTATTAAAAACTATGTTGGATAAATTAAAAAGTATAAAAAGTAAAACTGAGAATTAGCGGGTGTTTTGATAGTGACGTGATTTTTAATGTAATTTTGATCCATAATAGGAAGACTCTTGAAATTTTCACAAAAGGTGTAAGGATATGGCAGCTATAATAATTACTAAAAATTAAAGGGTGTTCCGATAGTGACGTGTTTATGAGAAACAAGTACATGTTTAATATTTTTAAAAGATAGTAATAACACTATAAAATAAAATATCATAAAAAGAGTAATATTTATTAATTTAAAAGTTATAATGAACAAAGTAGGGCACCCCTTTGGGTGCGAGTCTGACTTGCACTTGACTAATTTTAATTTTCCTATTTTTGTTTTATTTTTAGATTATAAAAAAGCACTTTGCCAAATTGCTGCCTGGCACTATGGCTTATTTTTCGAAATATTTGGAAAAAAATTAACCAAAAAATTTATATAAAATTTTAAACTTCTTAAAAATTGAGATTCCAAAACGCTTTTTGAATTTGGATAAACATTTTTGACAAGTAGAGCGGCCGAAAGATGGCAATTTTTAATCTTAACCGAAAAGCCTGAAGTTTTCAATCTTGGCAGGAAAGTCTGAGGGCATTCAAGAGTGAAGCATCATGCGCTTTATATGTTTTATTTCAGCTGTATTTTATGTTTTGAGAATATTGGCAACAAAGACGCCAAGAACAGCATGCCCATATTTGCCAACACCCGCCAATTACCAAAACGCAAGATCTGACGAACACCTCGCCAAAGTGCATAATAATTCCTTAAAAATCTCAGTCTCCTTAAAGAGCTGTTATTCGGGTGATATTGTGTGAGAGAAAGTTGTGGAAAGTGGCGGCCACAGTAGAAAATTTACCACGTATTTTCTCTCAGTGCTTTACTCAGTTATGACTATAATTTATCTGAACAACAACTGTTACTGAAACAACAAAAACCTTATAATTTTTTAATGTTTGTCAGTGCAAAATATCTAACATTTTGTCCACTACTGTAAATAGTAAAAGCAAAAATATATTAAAATACATCAAACTACAAAAATGACTGAATTTAATTTATTATTCAATTTTAAACATCCATCAAACCATCAACAGAAAAATCTCTGTATGAAAGATGGATTTCATTTTGAAACAATTATTCTCGTCCAAATAATATATGCTGGGCATATAAAATTTATTAACATTTTATTTAAATAAATAAATAAAAGTCAACAATATAAATTTCAGCATGTTTGTTTTATAAAAAGAAAAAAAAACGTATAAAAATATTAATTTATTTTTAAAAAATTTCAACGAACACTAAGAGGAAGAGGGTTGCAAAAGGGAGTCTGAAAAATGAAAGCAAAATAATCATGTTAAATTAATAGTTTTATGTCAACTGACAGCCGAGTAGAGTGATGTTTTTATAACATCAAGAATTGAAACATCAGCATGGAAATAAAGTAGCGTGTAAAAAATAAAAATAGAAAAAAGGCAAAATCAGCTCAATTCCGTTTAACCTAAATTATCATGATACAGAAATGAAAGTGAATAAAAAATAAAAGTGACAAGTAGTGAATACAAAAAAACAAAAACATATACATACCAGTATATGACAAGAGTATTTATGGTATATTGGCTGGTAAATGGGAAGTCGACTAAAAACACAAAGTCCATAAACAGGCAAAGAAAAATATGATTGGGTAACCATAAACTAAGAGCAACAAATTATGATTGAATTATATGGTTGTTGCTTAACCATATTATTATTAACGTTATAATAATATTGTTAAGTTACAATCATATTATTTTCCAACTCAATCATAAAGTTGTCACATTAACCATAATTATGACGAAATATACAAATATTATAATAGAAATGATCATATTATAATGAAATGTTATTTCATTGAAATATAATATAGATAGAGATAGATAGAGAAAAATTAAAGGTGCCGTGCTGTACTAAGCAGTTCTTGGTTCCTCCTTAAGATATGCTACACATCACTTTATGTATTTTTTTTTTTTTATATAAAATAAAGTATTCACATCTGGTTAGTTCAACTGCGTACTTTTACTGATTTTTCTCCACGCTCTCTTTGAAATAAGATATTTTCGCTGAAAAAAAGTATCCTATATTGGGACCAGGTTACTTAGGTACCTCCTCACAAAATTTTGTTAAAATCCATTTCGTAGATTTTTCGTGATGCGAACGTAAATGAAAAGCAGACAGACAGACCCACAGACAGAAATGAGTTACTACTTTATTATATGTATAGATATAGAATATCTTTGGAAACATTATGTCGTAAATTTAGATTCTTCATAACCAAACATTATTTGTTTGTTTTTAATCATACTTTAATTATATAGGAACAAATATGTTGAATATTTTGTTTATTAATAATTTATTATGTTTATAAATAACATATTTGAAGTGCCAATAAAACTTTTGGTTATGGGTTGAAGTTTAGCCAAAATTATATAGTTCAATCGTGTTTAATTTTTTGAGTGTAGGAACCATATAATGATCCACTAGTGACCAAAACTTGTCTATCATGACCTTTGTAATGCTTAAAAAACCTATAAGTTATTCATCGCAACCATATATTGATACAGAGTAGATAAGTTTGTTCTTGTGATCATACCGTAGCCATATTTTTTCTTTGCGTAAAGATTTCAACTTAAAGTTTGTCGGTATAAATATGAAGTTTTTGAAATTGCAAATAAAATATTAATTTAAAAAAATATAGACGAGGAACTTTTTGAATGTTAACATAGTTAAATGTGCCTTAGCTAGGTATTATATACTTTTGGCTATGCCGAATTTTATAAAACCTTGAGATAGTACAAGCAAAAAATATTTTGGAAAAAAAGCTATTCGCTAAAGGGAAACCTGTACGGGAAAGAGTCTCCATGTTCGTCTGCAAGCATCGCTCACAAGCACATGTAGGAGTGATTAAATTCTGATGAAATATCACAGTCAGATGAGTCACGTATGTGCCCACTTGTTAACGCCTTTCTTTAAATATGAAATTGCAAAGAATGGCGACGATATTATCGCAGTGGCTCTAAAAAGTCGATCCTCCCGAACACCTTAAGAACGCTGCAAAAACGACTTAAAAAATTTGCCTATTTTCATGCTTTAATAAAATAAATAAATAAGTCCAGAATTTTAATGTTCAGCACCCAATGTCTTTCCGTTTGTCAGAGCTTTCTGTCTCTGCCAAATTTTCAAAGGGTGTCCCGACAGTGACGTAATTATCACCTATATGGATTTAGTTTTTGGACCGTAATAGGCAGATCGCTAAAATTTATACAGTCTATTTAAAAATATGATCGCTATATTAACAAGTATACAAAATTAATATAAAGGGTGCACCGACAGTGCCGTCAATTTCACATATATGGCATTTTTTAAATTATGTTCGGTCTACGGTGAAATGCCTAACGAGGTTTCCGGTTCGCTCAGGTTCGTGACAGCAACACAAAACAAAAATGTAAATCAAAAAAAAATGTTTCCACCATAATGATAAGTACAAAAAATAATGATTAAAGGATGTTTCAATGGTATATGATCGACATTTGAACAGTAATAGGCAGACACTTTAAGTTTACACCGAGTATTGTTTGCAATGTCTACTATTACAAGTATCAGAGATAAAAGTAATACGAATAAAACTAAAAGTAATACAAATCAAATGTTAAAGGGTGGCCCCTAAATTACATAAAAAAGTTTAAATACTATAAAATTATCTAGTTATAAAATTATGTAATAAGACCAGTCGTATGTAACCCTCCCTTAAGAACTACTTGTGAAGGCTGGGCAAGAAAAGATACCGAAAAAGGCAATATATTTGTTGGTAATTTAAAAAATGTTTTTACTCCAATTGTCTCGACTGATATAGCTGAGCTGCCACCTCTCGCTGCTAGTTCGGCATCGAGCTTAGAAATATTGAAAGGGCAATAACTGATTTAATCATCCTGGCGTGAAACTACCAACAAGATGTTATTCGAATTGCCCTGTGTAGCAAAAAAAAAATATTCTTTATGTTTTTAATACCATTTTACGTTTTGAGTAGTTTCCTACAGCGTTGAAGATTTATCTAAAGCTCCTACCGATCTATAGGTCACGGCACCCGGTTGCCATGCAACTCCACAATGAGCCAACATTAGCCCTACCCGCGATTTGTGTTTAAACTTTTATAGTACAAGTTAATTCTTTAACCAATTTGGTGTTATGGTAATCAAAAATATGGGGAAATACCTCAGCTAGCAATGTAGAAAAAATCAAAAGGCGCCAAAATAAGATTCTACGGATGATCACAGTTACTTCCTGGTACGAGTATATAAAAAACTCGAACATCCACAAAGATCCAAATGTGTCATCAGTTAAAGCAGAAATAGCGCAACATATAGTTACGTATTGAAAGAAGCTTGAAGCACATTCAATTCCGCTGGCCCGCAACATACTAAACGAACGTGGTCACATTCGTCTAAGAAGGAATGACATTGCTTCTCTCGCCCAAATTTCAGAGGGATGACCCGCAAATGACAGCAGTAAATGTGAAACATACATTTTTGTGTCTAGCTGGACGTAACAAATATATTTATTTTTATTTTAGACTTAAGATATGAGTAATTATTGTTAGTTTAAATATGTTTGAAGATAGAAAATAAATTATGAAAAAAATCTAATTAATAAAGCCGATTGAATGAATATTGAAAACATTATTCTCTGTTTTATTTTAATTTTAAATTCTCCGCCTATATACAAAAAAGCACCATTTAGTACTCAAATAAGGAAATCGATTACAAAAATCTAGACCGAGATGCCTAATACAATGAAATACTGCTAAGGAATAAAAGTCCAAAAGCAAATCTTAAACACGACTAGACCTATTCTGCAGCCATGTGAATGTTCAATCAAATCATTCTACCCGTTTATAATTAATTTATGGAATTGTTAACACTTTTTTGGTCGAAAACTCCATTGTGCATCGACATAAATTGAAGGTCATATTTCGCGCGAGCTGCTACTATGATACAGTGTGCTTAACAGTTTAAAAAATGCATTACAGTATTCTTGAGCGTACTTCCCACACGAACTATATTTTTTTAACTTTGACTTGTAATAGACATTATTGTCAAATAGCAGCCGAGAAAAAAATACGAGCAATCAAAAGAGGGTTGGAACTAAAAAAAAAAAAAAGATTTAAACTCTCGCTGGTAGTAATTGCTTTGCCTAACTGTCTAAACTTTTTTATTAAACAAATTAATGGACTGTTATTTTAGAAAACCATTAATGGATATTGTTTTTATAACAATTTTTTGTGTTATTTTTCCTTGTGAACAAAATTACAGCTCATAAATATAATTAAAGTATTAATTGGTTTATAGGGGAATATTTTATAAAATAAAATATATTTTTAGGGGATAATTTTATAAAGAAATATTAAATATCTTTTCAATTCAAATGTCTCTTTATAGGGGTTGTTTTTTTAGAAATACATTTTTTGACAGGGATTAAACTATAATACAGTTGTCCGATCTGGCAACTCTATTAGCATTTTATCACAATTGGAATTGCTTTGATATCAAATCTCAAGGTTCGCAAAGCTAGGCGTTTGTTTTAATGATGACCTCTGATTTACCAAAAGCTCTTAACGTTCTGCCATTTCTTACAATTTGAAAAAGAAAATTGCTGCAATGGTCTAAAATTGGAAAGTATGATGTTTGAGGTAGCACTTCGTAGCACAATTCGTGGATTTTAGTCATAGTAACTACACATGTGTTCTCCTATACATTATCATGATTGCGATATCCATCGTGCGGAAAGAATTTGTAAAATCGTGGCTCAGTTCGGGAATATTTTTAGGGAAAAACATTGCTCAGTGATAAGATTCATTTTTGGGACCAACGGATGTGTCAATAAGCAAAATTTATGAATTTATAATAAGAAAAATCTCCCAGAGATTCTTCAGGTGCTGCGTTACTTTAAAAACTCATTTGTTGAGTTGCTTAGTGGGCGGCTGGTATCATTTATCTATACTGATTTCTTAAAAAATGTCGACGTATAGAACGTTACAGTGCATAACGAGCGGAACAGAGCCATAATTACCATTTATCTTGTCTCCAATTGGATATGGTTTTTTTTTTGAACGGAGCTATGTGCTATATGGGGGCACTAGTCTCCTAGGCTTGCTGGGCTATGAAACTGGAAGATACAAATCTTTGTAGTCTAACCAGTTTCCAAGCGACTTATACTACGGCAAACCAACAGCTCCACCGAGACATTCTCTCTGTCGCCGTGATCGGTTATTGGCGGGGCCTTCGCGCAACAACGTGATGGCTGTGATTCAGACCTTAATCACAGAAAGAAAAGTTCAGTCAACAGCGTGCTTAGAGTTTAAATTGTCTCCATCTCTAAAATTGCTATTTATTGTATGTAAGCTTTTACATATGTACTCGTTATTTCACAAAATGGTCCATTTGTCAATTGGGCAACAAGATCGTGCTTTCGACTTGATACTAATTGGAAGATAGCATTTTGTGAACCATTACCGAGATGCGGTTTCAAATGCTTGAACAATTGGTCGTAAATGTGACACTCAGAATGAACCACATCTGAGCAATTCGAGATCTTCACATGCCAAATATCATATAGTAGCACTTAAGGCAAAGCTTATTTTAACCGACTTCAAAAAAGGCGGAAGATTATCAATGTATGTTTGTTACTTTTTTACATAAAAAGTTATGCCTTAATAAAAAAGTAAAAATAATAAAATTAAAAGTTAAAGGGTGTCCCCATAAAATACACTTGATTTTTACAAAATCTTTTAAATTCTTATGTACGGCCAACTTATACTTTCACAAATTATGGATAACTATAACTCCCTATACCAAAATGTAGTAAAAGTATTTACTAAAAGTAATAAAGGGTTATCCCATGTGTGATGTGATTTGAGCTATACATTTTTTTAATTGTTATTGACAGACATTTGAGTTTGCCATGTTCGCTTTATAGCAGAAATTATAAAAACTTAAGTTTGAAACTAAAGGGTATCCCATAAAAAATGTAATTAGCATAATATTAAATAATTAATTACACATATCGGGCTTTAGCTTTTAAATACAGAATGCTACAAGAAAAAAATGTAAAATATTAGTTGAAAAATTAAAGAGTGGCCCATCTGAGTAATGATGTTAACGTGTATACGGGATTAGTTGTTGTTGATTCACAACTGGCAGACTCTTGGAACTTACACAGAATTTGTATTCCTTTTTCCAACAAGAATACTAAATAAAACATACAGGGTGTCCTCATAGAATAAATGTTTTTAGTGTATATGGCCTTATATCTTTTGAAGCGCAACCAGACAGACACTTGAATTTTACCAAAGTAAATTTACCAAATGTAAAGTGAAGTATGATAGCCGCTACAATAATTACAACAAAAAAATTAAGAAATTATAAAATTAAAGGGTGTACCTATAGAAGAGGTGTAAAATTTATTTAGATTTTTTATTTTTATAACCGCTGTGACAAAAAATATAAAAACTAAATAAAAAGTTAAAGGGTATCCCAAGGGCAAAGCATACATTGATTTTTTAAACCGTGACACTTCAAATTTTCACAGGGTGGTATTAAAAAATTTTAAAAATTTTAGAACATGATTGTCATGTCAATCATGTTCTAAAATTCGGTATCGCAAGTTTCTGTTGCATTTATTATTATGAGAAAAACCAATACTTTGTTTGTAATTATCAATATCCACTTCACTTAAAAACACACCGTTTACTTTATTAAAATATTTCTAGAATTTTAGGGATTGTAAATAAATTTAAACAAATATTTAATTACGATTTTAATAAAATCTCTATAAAATTATCTCTTTGCAAAATATTTCACTCATATGTAAACTGAAATAGTTGTAAACTGCATGTTTACATTCACATAAATAAATGTTAACAAATTACACTTATACTTGCCGATAGACACATGCATACATTCACACATACTTACATACTCACAAACACATATACGCACTTACAAACACTATTTGCATTAGTTTAACAAGACAGATGTCTCTTTATTGTGGGAAAATGAACACATTATATTACACGCCCTTATATTTAACCAACGATGAGGGTGGTTTTAAAAGTATCCGGACTGGCAAATAATCTCTTTTATTCGGTTAGAAGTTATATATTCTTTGTTAGCATTAAATATGAAAAGTTTTTGGCCACAGAAAATAAAATGAACATCCGCATGCATCTTTTATTGTCAATATCGATGCAGATATAATATTTGTGTGTAGAAAACACACAAATACTTTAGCAAGAAGAGATCATTTTAGTGTCTATTTAAATTTACAGTGCCGTGTACAGGGACACAGTTTAATAGGACTTAAAGTTTGACGGTCGCACCTACTTTTTGTTAAAAAAAACTATTAACTTGTCATTTATAAGAAGATCGGTAGACGTCCGTTACTGTATGAGCCCCATATGTAGGACAACTTCCAAAAGCTTTTTTAAGAATTCTTAGCAGTTATAAATAATTTGCAACCAGGCTTGTCTGTGCTCGGGT
This sequence comes from Phasia obesa, assembly GCA_949628195.1. NCBI lineage: Eukaryota > Metazoa > Arthropoda > Insecta > Diptera > Tachinidae > Phasia > Phasia obesa. Next base: position 122,604,070 of record OX451217.1, read on the forward strand.
TTGCAAAAAATATCCCTTCTTTTTTCCACTCAAAAACTAACACACTGTGTAATTTTTTAAGTCATGGCAAATAACCATACTACGTGATAAAAGACCAAAAAAAAAGACCCCTGTCTCCCAGTTTTGCCCAAAGTCCTCCAGGTTTTTTTTTATGGGCCCTCAAAGATGTGGGGCCTCGATGTCATTTTTGCAAAAAAATGATCATTTATTCAAGCTCATATTTTGCAAACCGTTTGGAATTTTGATATACTCTCTGAACATATAAAATCAAAAAAACTTCATCTTCAAGGTCAAAATCGCAAAAAACTTTAAAAAAATTCAATTTTTGTACCTTTTTTCCCCTGTTCAGGTCCATAGGTAGCAAACCGTTCAAAATTCAAGGAAACAATCAACTACAAAAATGAACCTAAGATCTCATATAAACAACTCACTTACGCGAGAAGGCTTTATAGTATCTCAATGTTGAAGTAAAGAAAAAACAAATGAAATTAAAAAATTTTCGGGAAATTTTTCACTTTTGCGGCTTTAGGTAGCCGCGCTACCTAAACGGTGTTAAGACTCATTCCTAGGAAGTTCATATGTTCCAGAAAGTTGTTTATTGAGATCTTAGGTTCATTTTTGTAGTTGATTGTTTCCTTGAATTTTGAACGGTTTGCTACCTATGGACCTGAACAGGGGAAAAGAGGTAAAAAAATTGAATTTTTTAAAGTTTTGACCTTGAAGATGAAGTTTTTTTGATTTTATATGTTAACAATTCTTTAACAGTTCTTTATGACAAGAGCTACAACTTTGCCTCAGAGAGTATATCAAAATTTCAAACGGTTTGCAAAATATGAGCAGAGTAAATGATCATTTCTTTGCAAAATGACATCGAGGCCCCACATCTTTGAGGGCCCATAAAAAAAAAACCTGGAGGACTTTGGGCAAAACTGGGCGACAGGGGTCTGTTTTTTTGGTCTTTTATCACGTAGTGGTGTCCGTATATGGTAATTTTTTTCCGTGTTGCACTGTGTAATACTTTTTAAGAAAACGCTAGCTTCAATGCTTCTGGCTTAACTGCTGAAAACACCCAGAGTCTTTGGCGGGAATCGAACCCACCCATACTAAAAGGCTAGAGGCGCACTAGTAATCATTCTTTTAAGTTATCCACAATATTTGCCTGCTTATATGAAGTAAAAAGCAAGTTTTAAGCTTAAAGTTTTAACTCCCACACACACCCACAGACACACAAGTAGATGCACACACATGCATTATGTTGCATAAACCGCATTCAAATATATTAAGACTTGAGAACAATAGTCGTTGCGACACAGTTATACTGTTGTTGGATTAGTTAAATAACATTTGAATATTTTTTTCGTCGATTTGTTAAACATAAAGAAAGAGATAAATATTGAAAGTAATAAAAAATAAATAAAAGAAACTTTAAAGTGAAACAAATGATTTAAAAAAATCGAGTATCTCAAATCTTAAGCACTTTAATTCTATGATGTGAAAAAATAAACACCAATCAGTAGATAGAGGAACTCCTTTCTTCATGCAGACCTGTTTTTTAACCGACTTCAAAAAAGAAGGAGGTTATCTATTGGTCTGAATGTTGCTTTTTTTTATGTATGTAACCGCAGAACTCAGCCATTTCTGAACCGATTTTAAAATTTCTTTATTTGAAAGGTTATGCCCTCAGGTTGGTCCCATTTTAAAACCAGTTCATTATATTAAAAATGAAAGGGTGTCCCCATACAACATACATGTTTTTTACGTGTATTAAGAACCGTAAAGGGCACCAAATTAAAATTTTAAAAAATTGCGTGTCATTATAGCTCCCAACAGCAGAAATTAATAAAAAAATAAATTTAAAATTTAAAGGGTGTCCCCATAGGTGACGTAATTTGACCTATTTGAGCCTATCTTTTGAACCGTTGTAGGCAGAAACTTGAAAATTTGTCAGAATGTCGATTACTATGACCGTTATAATCAAATGTATAATTATTCAAAATATTAAAGGGTGCTCCAATAGTTCATTTAATTTGATGTATATGGCCATACTTTTGAACAGTTGTACACAGACCGCTGAAATTTACAAAGAACCTGTATTGCTAAGTCCCCTATAACAAAAAGTATAAAATTTGAATTTGGAAATAAAAGGGTGTCTCAATAGTTAATGTAATTCTATATATGTGGCCAAACTTTTGAACTGTTATAGACAGACAGCTGAAATTTACAAGGAACCTGTATTGCAAAGACCACTATAGCAAGTATACAATTTGAATTTAGAATCTAAAGGGTGTCCCCATAAATTATATAATTTGATCTATATGGTCCTATCTTTTTAACAGTTAAACACAAACACTTGAAAATTAGGCATAATGTCCACTACATTCTCTGGTATATAATAACAAGTGTAAATATTAGGAATTATAATCTAAAGGGTGTCCCAAACTTTTGAACTGTTATAGACAGATAGTTGAAATTTAAAAAGAATTTTTGTGGCCAAGTCCTCTATAACAACAGGTCTTTAATTTAAAATTGTAAATTAAAGGGTATCCGAATAGGTGATGTTATTTGATCTATGTGACCATATCTTTCAAATCAGACAGAGGCTTGAATGGTGTCCCCATAAAAGACGGATGCTGGTGAAAATAGCTTAAATTTTGAACAGTATTAGGTAGATGCTAGACATTCACATAGTCTTTACTTTTTTCCGCTAATTTTGGCGCGTCTATTATTTAGTTTAAATCTAATTTTTACAGATTACTTCTTACATTTTTAGTTTATAACTGGTGCCCTTCTATCTGTTTTGAAGTCGGTTTTTTTTGCAAAAATTATATTTTTATTTGTTTTGTCTTTCCGAAACAAAAAAAAATAGGTTTTAGGCCCTTTTGGAGAATCCATCTTTGCAAACGCCTGCGGTGAGGCAATAGAAGTAAAAGTTGGTGGATTTCGCGATATGATAACTTGTGAATTTTATAGGTTCTAGTATTTTTATTTCTCGTTAATATGTGCCTTCGGCAAGGGTTTCCTATATGATACTTCCTGCAGCAGTACTTCTCTGGTCGTCGGGTAATTTTTCCTTTAGATTTTTAAAAATTGTTTACGGGATTTAATTTCTTTGAACGTTTTTCGTAGGGGGTTTTTCGAAAAAGATTTATACAGCATCGAAAATACACATCAATTTTAGACTGTAATATGTCCATAAATTTTTTTTTTTAAAGTTTATAATTTACCCGTCTTACGCGTAAAAACCTTTAAATTGACTTGTATTGTGTGACTGCATAGAAGTAAAAACCTATATTTGCAAATAACGTTAGCACGTTTGCTATTTTTTTAAAAAAACAAATAACTTTAAACTTTATTTCCCAACAATTGTTTGCAATTAAACAAGAACACGCGTACAAGTTTTTGTAGTTTTTTTTTTTGTAATTCTTCAAATCTTAATTTCTTTAGATAATTTCAATTCAAATTAACAATTCTTTTTGGTATCCATAGCAGCAACATGCAGCTCATACCCCCTGGCAGCCAATGCCACACGAACAGAGATGAGAATGTCATTAAATAAATTAACATACAGATGCGAAGGAAAGAAAAAAAGAACACAAATAAAGAATGACGAGTATTTAGGAGAACAAGTTTTTATACACAAGAAAATATTTTTAGCCTTTAGTTTGCCTTATGAGTATGTAAATATACAAACGTCTGTCGGTTCGTAAAATAATTCTCACTGCGTTATTGACGAATACACGTACATTTTGTACAGTGGAGTTGAGTGACAACAAAACTCCTATAAAACGTTCACAAATTTGCTTGTTTTAGTTTTAAATTAGGCATCGCATATAATAAAATAGTAACTTATTTCCTGTCTGTCTGTTTGTGTCCGCATCACGTAAAAACTACTGGATAGATTTTAACATAATTTTGTGAGGAGGTACTTCAGTATACTGGTTCCAATATTGGGTACTTTTTTCAGCAAAAATATCATACTTTTAAAAGAAAGTGGAGAAAAAGCAGTGAAAGTACGCCGATTTTGTTTACCGAATTAAAGGTGCTGCATACTTTAAGGCATATTTTATTTTATTTCTGAAAACGGTATATTTTAAAAACGGTTTGGCAACAAATGAAGTAATTTTAAAAGTATGACAACATGAATTATTTTAAACAAGGTTGCGTTACAGATGGCGCTGTTTCAAAATATTCAAAAAAAAAAAATCTCACTGCCAAATAGCCAATTAAATAAACTTTGTATTTTTGTTTTTTTACTTTGTAGAATTACATTGTTATTAAAATATTTTAAACACCTTTTACAGAGCTTTATACAAATTTTTAGAATTTTATATAAATTTTAGAATTTCATCCAGGGATGGTTAACTTTATATATAGTAAATCCATAAGAGTCTTAAAATTTGTTGTAAATTACTTTCGAAGCAAAATCGAAGAAAATATTGCCAGGACGCACACAACGTGTGTGGGCGCAGCTAGTCTTAAAATATATTATATTTGGTCCTTCGGCTCTTAGTTGGTGCGAAGGACCAATATAAAGGGTGGTTAAATTTGTAAGGGCCGATGTTGATTTTGAATAAAACACAAATTCTTTAGGAAATTATTGTTATCTCTCTTTATTTTCATATTATTAGTTTGGTTCAATTATGTATGGGATAAAATATCGGCCAAAAGGCCGCCGCGACCTCCACCCGATGCTTCAAATTTTCGATGACCCTGAGGCATAATTGCGGTTCTATGCCGTTAATGTGCCGAATTATCTCATTCTTTAGCTCTTGAATTGTTGCTGTCTTATCGACGTACACCTTTTCTTTCAAATAACCCCAAAGAAAGAAGTCCAACGGTGTAAAATCACATGATATTGGCGGCCAATTAACATCGCCACCACGTAAGATAACACGGCCATTGAATTTGTCGCGCAAAAGAGCCATAGTTTCGTTAGCTCGTTAGTGCGGACATATCGTCCGCATCCATATCTTTCAATTCGGGCCATAAGAAGTTCGTTATCATCTCACGATAGCGAACACTATTCACAGTAACTGCCTGACCGGCGTCATTTTGGAAAACATAGGCCCGATAATGCCCATAAACCGCACCAAACAGTCACTCATTGTGGGTGCGTTGGTTTTTCGATAATCACTCTTGGATTATCATTCGTCCAAATGAGGAAATTCTGCTTATTGACGAATCCACTGACATGAAAATGTGCCTCACCACTGAAGATGATTTTCTTCGAAAATGAATCAGCCAAAACTCTCATTTACTGCCACCATTCTGACCATTGCTGGATTGTATATCTTTCCATTGTTCAAATTGAATTAGTATGAAATTGAGAAATGTCAAATTAAATGCGGAAAAAAACTTGACGTTTAGGCGTGGTTCACATTCAACATCGGCCCTTAAAATTTAACCACCCTTTGCTTTTGTTTGTATAGCAGCTCCAAGTTAGGTAACTATAACGTAGCACAACAAGTTCAGGTTTAAAAAATAATAGAATTCAATTGGGTTAAATCTCAGCGCAGGATATTACAGTTGCGAGCATATTTTTTTAATAAATAATGAAAAATAAAAAATATGCTTGCCATATCTGAGTTTATATTTATTTTTGTTAACAATAAGCTGATTTCATTCTGCTCTCCAACCCACTGTGCTTGCCTTGGATACATTTATTCATCTACTGAAATACACAGACACAACTTACGCATTTCTACGATTATTCTCTTAGCAAATCAACACAGAATTACTAAAATAGCCGCACTAATACATTCACAAAAACACACGTTATTACACACACATTTATAACGGTGTCTAACAATAAAATTCTCTTTATAAAAAAAGAAAAACAAACAAAAATGCGTTGTGAAAAAAAGTTAATGCAAAAAGACATAGAAAAGAAGAAAAAAACTTGTTTAATTTAAATAACAAGGACTGAATAGAAATTTACATTGGGGTGGAGATAGCAACAGGGGAAAAACATGTAGCAACAGCAGACAGGAAGAACAAAATCAAAGAGTTCCTTTGATTTTTCTCCAACACTTTGCGAAGGAACATTCTTTGTTTTGAATTCGTGTTTTCCTGTTAAAAAGTTGTTGTAATGTTTGTTGTTTACCGCCAGTGATTATTTTAAAGGTCAGGGATTCTTAAATAGAATGTTTTTCAAACAAAAAATTTAAATGTAAAGTTATAAAGCCTAGAAATGAATAACAATGTCTTATGAATCTCTATTAGGATGAACCTCCTTTCTCCATTACTGGGAATTTTATAAATTCTAATTTTGATAAAATTTAACAGGAGCATGACAGAAAAAGAAACCCACGGACCCGTACTCATACATGTAATGGGTAGAAGGATAGCGGAAGTAGTGTTGGTGGACATTTAACTTGATGCTATAGTGAGCCAGAATTGATCAAGATTATCGTCGGCATCTTATCAGACGGTGATCGTACTTTGAGTAATGGCACCCATGTAATGGCACTTGATGTACTGCACAGTTACAATGAGTAGCAATTTATAGAATAGGGCAAACCATGGACCCATGTTCTAACCTCTTGTTTTGGGGGTTGTTTGGAGACCATCCAACTCCTTTCTGTTGAGAGTGCAACAGCACACATCGATCTGCATACATCGATCTTAACCACAACCACCACGTGAACCCCCGAAGGGACCTCACCAACAACTGTCCACAGAGATGAAAGGTTCTCTGTGGGTCCACCGTTTCCCGTCGTACGGGCCTAGAAGAGGACCCGTAATAACATATACCTGTTCTTTCAGATTCAGGTTACAGGAACCCTATCGTCTGGTACCCCCGTTTTTCCCAAGAGCACATTGTCAAAGCCTTTGGAAATGCAGTAGTGACATCATTGTACCCCCGGGGGGTAACAGTGAGTCAATAGGGTTGCATGACCTAATGACTTTTTTCGCCCTCTCCTGCATGCGGCCGAGTAACTCAAAAATAGATTTTGGGATGACGGGCCATACATTTTACGCCGGTTATAAGTGGTATAAATAGTAAGAGAATCAATTGACTATTTTAAAAAACCGAAGCACTGAAAAGCTACTTTAGGAACGTCAAAAATGTTTATAGTCATCGCCTAAAAAAGATGCACCTTTCAAAAGGGTAGGAAGTTCACAAAGTTGCTTCGATATAATCGAGGTACGTTCAACTTCAAATAGCATTTAGCCAAGATAAAAATGCAACCGGCATACACATACTAAATGTGAATATTATTACAGAAATCATTAAAAAACGAAGGGTGTTTCGGTATCCCCTACATAACGGGTGGTCCAAATACAAGTTCTCTTTTTAAACCATACGTTATTTTGAATGTGATAGATTTTTTCTATTCGAAAAATTTACTATAGTACTGGACCTAAGCGGACCAAAATGCTTTCAACACCATTTCTGCCAACTGCGGGCGCTACCATTCCATGATTGCGCACCTTTTATGGCTAAAATGGAAGATATGATCTTGGATAACCTTTGATGGTAGCAGTGTGGGGCACCATGTCACACAACTTATCAAAAAATTGATCTGTTGTACACTACATTCGGTAATCGTGCTATCAGACCCAGAACTGCGATTTGATCAGCTTAGACTTTTACATGTGGGGTGCCGTTAAAGAACGCCATCTATTACGCAACCTTGTTAAATTTCCTGCTTTCAATTCATGTTGTCATTCTTTTAAAACAGCGCCATATGTTGCGTAACAGGGATTTAAATTTAAAAAATAAAAGATGCCTTAAAGTTTGCAGTACATTTAAATCGCTAAGAAAAATCTGCGTACATTTACTGCTTTTTCTCAATTTTCTTTTAAAAATAAGATAATTTTGCGGAAAAAAAATATCCTATATTTGAATCAGTATACTAAGGTACCTCCTCACAAAATTTTGGTAAAACCCATCTAGTAGCTTTGAAGTGACCCGAACACAAACAGAAATAGAGACAAGCAGACAGACAGGCAAACAGACCGACAGACAGACAGACAGACAGACAGACAGACAGACAGAAAATAAGTCACCATTTTATAATATGTATGTATAGACTACCTGTGTCCGTCTCTTCGTAGGCATTGAAAATAAACAAATATGCTTCAGTTATGGTTTATGTATATTCTTTATAAATAGGTAGCCATCCCTAAATAAAATTCTAAAATTTATATGAAATTCTAAAATTTATATGAAATTCTAAAATTATTGTAGAGTTCTGTAAATAGTATTTCAAATATCTTGCTGATAAAAATAAAAGGTGCGTACTTCGACTACTTTTTAACCGACTTCAAAAAAAGAAGGAGGTTATCAATTCGTCTGAATGTTGCTTTTTTTATGTTTGTGCCTGCAGAACTCGGGCATTTCTGAACCGATTGGTCCCATTTTAAAAGAAGTTCAGAATTTTGAAAATTAAAGGGTGTCCCCATACAACATACGTGTTTTTTACGTGTATTATGAACCGTAAAGGGCACCCTTTTAAAATTTTAAAAAACTGCATAACACTATAGCTGCCAATAACAGAAATTAATAAAAAAATAAACTTAAAAATTAAAGGGTGTCCCCATATATGACGTCAATTTAAATATTTGAACCATTGTAGACAATCACTTGAAAATTGGACAGAATGTCCAATATTTATAATCAGAAATTAAATATTTATAATTAGAAGTTAAAGGGTGTCCCAATAGTTGATGTAATTTGATGTATATTGCAAAACTTTTGAGCAGTAACAGAGAGACGGTTGGAATTTACAAAGAACCTGTATATTTAATTCCTTTGTAACATCAAGTATATAATTTACATTTGGAAACTAAAGGGTGTCCCCATAATTGATATAATTTAACCTATCTAGCCCTATCTTTTGAACCGTTATAGACAAATACTTGAAAATTAGACAGAATCTCCACTACTATGTCCCGTATGATAACCTTTATAAATATTTAAAAATTTAAAGGGTGTCTTAATAGTTGATGTAAATTGATGCATATGGCCAAACTTTTGAACCGTTTTAGACAGACATTTGAAATTAACAAAGAATCTGTCCTTTAAAATAAGTGTTTAATTTAAAATTGTACATTAAAGGGTGTCCCCTAGGTGATATTGTTTAAGCTATATGGCCATATCTTTGGAACCTTTACTTTTTATTACTGTGCCAGTAATAATAACTGTAAAAAAATAAAGGGTGTCCTCATATCTGACGTAATTTGTCGTTATGGATAGACATTTGAATGTACAGAACGTATATTACTTGTCCGTTAGAGCAAAAAGTATAGAAGTATTTGATTTGAGTACTATTTCTTACAGATTACTTCCTTTTAAATTTTTAGTTTAGAATTGATGCTCATATATTTGTTTTGTAGTCGGTTTTTTTTTTGCAAGAATTATTATCTTGGAAATAAGATATTTTCGGAAAACATAGTATCCTATATTTGCACCAAAATAGTAAGGTACCTCCTCGCGAAACTTTATTAAAATTCATCCAATAGTTTTTAAGTGATGCGAACACAGACAGACAGACATATAAAAATTCTTAAAATTACTGTTGTGTATTCCATTTTGATTGCTATTTGCAACAGCTACAAAATTGTAAAAAAATATTTCAATTACAGAAATGTTCCTGTTCCAGTTTTATTATATGTATGTATAGATATGAAGGATTTGGTAGAAAAAAAAAATTCTGAAAAATTTAAGAGGGAATTCCAAAAATGAAATAAAACAAAATTTATTGCGCATCATTTTCATGTAATTGACTTTGAGTTTAATTTCAGCCACATCTTACAAAACATTTCTTTTTTTTTTTGTATTTTTAAGATACAAATATTTTGTACTTTTTTATGTGTTTCTCTAGCAATTTTCTTATTTTGCTGTTTCTGTGAGTGTTGAAGGAGAAGTGAGTATATTAGTCGCATCAACTGAACACACGTAGAAAAAAATACAAAGCTTTAGGCAAATATTCATCTTTTTCTTCATTAAAACATATGCGTTTTCACACACAGACACCCTTTAATATATGCACACATACATACGCATAACAATACAAATAAAATAGACATGAAAGAAATGAAAGACTTTCTTATTCTCCTAACAGTTTTGCGTAATTTTGATTTTTTTCTTCTATTTTTTATTGCTTGTTACTGTTTGCCGGAATGTTTGATTGTCTGCCCATCTGTCACAAACAAACAATATTGTACAACTCGCCTTGATGTTGTTTTTATTGTACGATTTGAATTGTTAATTTGTTGGCGCATTTTTAATAAAAAAAAATGCTTTCTTTTCAACTTTAATGTGTCTGAACAAAAGTGCGTATTTTATGGGAATTTTTTCTTTCTTGCAGAGATATAAAAGAATAAACTAACGAAAGGCTTAGATTATGAAAAGTATGACTATTTATTAAAGCTTCTTAGAAAGCCAAGAATAGTGATTGATGTCAAAATTGGAGTATAAAAATAAGCAGAAATAATTCGAAATTGGTGTGTTATGAGACTAAGGGTTCCACATCACCATTCAATATTTTATTTGGCATTAAAAGTACAAATTTCTTTTCGCTTCTCGGTGGTTAACAACACTTATTTTCGTACCCACATAAATTGTGCAAAACCACAATATGCAATTTGAATAACAACAAATTTTAAATTGGAACAATTTAATTTTTTTCTTGTTTTTAGGGTTCCGTATCCAAAGAGGAAAAACGTAACCCTATTGTTTTCGCTACAATGTCTGTCCGTCTGTCTCTGCCTTTTATCGCCAGAACCATAATAGGTCGACTTTTGAAATTTTTACAGACCGCTATAGCAAGAAATACTAAAAGTGTTCCGAAAGTGACGTGTAATTTGCGTTTATGTCTTTATTTCTTGAGCTGTAGAAGGCAACCACTTAAAACTTGTAGAAAGTAATTAAATGATTTGCATTTACATATATGGCTTAAGGAGGTGTGGTACTATGGTCAATATTACAAATAGCAAGAATTAAAGGGGTTTCGATAGTGATGTGATTTCACCTTATATGGCCTAATTTATGAACTATAATAGGTAGACTCTTGAAATTTTCACAGAAGGTGTATGAATTAGGCTTCATAACAAATAGTGAAAGGGTATTTGGACAGTATAGTTATTTACACATATATAGCCTTATTTTTTGAACCGTAATAGTAGACTTTTGAAGATATGTGGCGACGGCCACTATGATAATTACTAAAAGGGTGTTCCGACAGTGACTTGTTTTTCACGCAATGTCGATTAGTACAATTTCGCTATTAGTACAATGGTATGTGCTCTAATGAAATCAGAGAACTTAAAATCAGAAACAGGCATATTTTTGCACTTAACACGCTTTTCGTTAAGAGCCCATCCATTTGTGGTCGATTGGTCAGTGAATCCCAGTACGCACACTAAGGAAAATTTGTTATTGGGTGGGTAATCTCGCCATTAGATGCATACTGGATTTATACAATGATGGTGCGACCCATAATAACTTATACATCGATGGTTTGGTGGCCAAAAGCTTCTCAGAGTACAATTAAGCGTAAGTTGGATGGGGTTTAAAGGATTGCTTGTATGAGTATATGTGGTAGAATGCCCACGGCTCCAACACGGGCAATTGAGGCAATGTTGGGATTGCTGCCATTGGACTTATTTATTAGGCCAATGGCTGCAATGTCAGCTTTGCGTATAAAGAGCGATGCCATTTGGGATAGCTTTGGGCCAAACATCGGACATTATAATATTGTAGACCTGGTTGGTAGGGGTTAGGGAAGCTCAAATGCCGATTGAACTCATGAGTAGAATAAAAATAGTGGTAAGACCATCAGACACTGATTGCGTAAGGCGTTCTTCATACACAATGATTGAATGGAGAACGATATCAGCCGTTTTAATGATAGTTGGGCATGCGTTGAATTCCCTGATAAGTCCGCTGCATGGAAGAAAGGTTCACATTGCATTTGACAACGAGTCGGTTATAAAACGCATGGGGCAAGTAAAAGCGTATCTTAACAGATGTGCCTCGGTTAATTAGGTAACGTTAATATGGGTTTAAAGACATATGCACACAGCTGGGAATGAAGCAGCAGATCTGCTGTGAATTTCTGTAGACCATACCCAGAGAAACACTGGGAAATGGCCTAATGCTAGCGAAGGCCCTACAATAGCTACACTCACTAAACTTGTACATAGGCTCAATTGGTGCTCAAAGAGCCCCTTGGCAGTATGGCCTGAAAGTTGCTTAGATATAATAGAAGTACCTTAAGCTGGATAACTGTGCTAGTGATAGCTTATATAACCTTCAAATATCATCTAGCCAAGATGCAAATCGAAGAAGATGCAGACTGTGCGTGGAAGAGGCTGAGACGGTAGCGCAGATTATGTGTGAAAGTCCAGCACTGGCTAGCATAACTTAGGACAACGGGCATAAACTTGTAAAATGTGGATGCCAGAGGGGATCTAAGTCTTCCTTTCTTCACAATAACTAGCAAAGTATCAACCAAAAACATTTTATTGGGATTGAGAAGGGGTCAATATCTTCGTATATATTAAAACTATTCCCGACAGAATCGATAATTATTTTAAAAGGTCGTAGTTCTCAGAGCCTAATTAAAAAAAAAAAAAAAAATAATTGACATAAAACACCTTAGTTGCTTCTAAAGTCAAAGGTTCCAAAATCGAAGTTCAAGCCTTCATTCTTTCAAATATTTTACTCATATATATTTTTTTCCTTTTACTTTCGCATTTTATAGTTGTCGCTATTGTTATTGTTGTTTGCATTTATCACCCGTTTTATTTATTTTTTTCGAGTACAGTAACTGATATTAAGCCTATTTATGACTATAAAATTTCAAGTATGTAAAGTCTAGATGTTGTAGTTGTTTTTATTGTGGCACAGTCGTTGTTGTAGTGTTGTATTTGTACCATGTCAACTTGTAAAATTTTTTGCACTCTTGTTATTTTTATACCGGCACAAATTTTATTTAATGCGCTTGAAGGCAGTGATGTACAGAGTTAAAGGCGCAGAAAAACAAGAAAGTAAATTTATTGTTATTGGGTGTTAAGGAATTAATGAAAAAAAGAGATGTCATAAAGGAGGGGGAATAAATTGGACCATAATTCCAGGGTAAAATAAATAATTAGTTGTATAAGATTATAGGTTATATAAGAGCAAATTGTATTAAGTCGCGTTAAAAATATTTTAAGTTTTAAATTTTATTTTTTCCTTTGTATAACAGTTTTGTTTTATAGTTTTTAAACTTTTATAGACACTTAATAGAGAAAAGCTTTTAAAGTATTTTAATTTTATTTATAAAATTACATTTATAGAGTTTGGTTTTAGTGTTTTAAAACCTATATACACTTATTTACTTAAAAACTTTAATATCTAAATTATACACATTCCCGTATATTCATTTGCTAAATATTTGCTATAATATTATCACCTTTGCTGGTATAAGAGTTTACTTTTCTGTTAAGCCTGACTTAAAGCCTTATTAAAATTGATGTGTTTGCTAGGAAATTAGTTTTAATATTTATATTTGTATACAAATTTGGTTTAACTGTTCTACATATATACCAGCAATGCCTACTGGCTAAAAATATTATAATATAATTGGGAATTTATTTATTTGATTTTAATGATATAATTTATATAATTACAATTTTTATATAAATATAGTTATATTTTACAACCCTAGGGGAAAGGATGACTTGTTCTGAAGTAATAGGAACCACTCGAGTAATATATTTTATAAAGGGGACCACACATTTTAACATGTTGATGGCCTAGGATTGGGTTTATTAACCTAACCTTAACGAGTTTAGCACCACTATTTTAATTTAAATTATAATTCTATAATAATTATAATCTATTTTTCTTTTTCTGCTCTATTTACAATTCACGAGTCTTATCTTCCTTTACCAGTTTTAATTTGACAAGTCATGGGAGAAGGACGACTGGAATAATTGTTTCTTATTTCCTGCAGGGTTATGTTTTATAGAGTTTGTTGCAGCTGTTATAAAACTATTATACTTGTATAATAGTTTATTTTAACTGCCATGCTTGTCTAACTTAAAATTCCAATACTTAACCCTATTCATTTATTTGTTAGACCTTTGCTATAATTTAATGATTTTTGCCGTATAAGAGTTTATTTTATTAATATGAGCTTAAAATCTCTTTTTCAATAAAAGTATATTTGTTTGTTAAAAATTGCTAAAAATTTAAATTTAATTTCTTACTTTAGTTTTAAGACATTGGAATATAATTTATCTTCTAGAGCCTCTCTATATGACTTTTTCTGTATAAGAGTTTACTTAGCTGTTATAACGAGTGATTTTTTAAGAGCTTGAGAACTTTTTTTTTAAAAAAAACGCATAAAATTTGCAAAATCTCATCGGTTCTTTATTTGAAACGTTAGATTGGTCCATGACATTTACTTTTTGAAGATAATTTCATTTAAATGTTGACCGCGGTTGCGTCTTAGGTGGTCCATTCGGAAAGTCCAATTTTGGGCAACTTTTTCGAGCATTTCGGCCGGAATAGCCCGAATTTCTTCGGAAATGTTGTCTTCCAAAGCTGGAATAGTTGCTGGCTTATTTCTGTAGACTTTAGACTTGACGTAGCCCCACAAAAAATAGTCTAAAGGCGTCAAATCGCATGATCTTGGTGGCCAACTTACCGGTCCATTTCTTGAGATGAATTGTTCTCCGAAGTTTTCCCTCAAAATGGCCATAGAATCGCGAGCTGTGTGGCATGTAGCGCCATCTTGTTGAAACCACATGTCAACCAAGTTCAGTTGTTCCATTTTTGGCAACAAAAAGTTTGTTAGCATCGAACGATAGCGATCGCCATTCACCGTAACGTTGCGTCCAACAGCATCTTTGAAAAAATACGGTCCAATGATTCCACCAGCGTACAAACCACACCAAACAGTGCATTTTTCGGGATGCATGGGCAGTTCTTGAACGGCTTCTGGTTGCTCTTCACTCCAAATGCGGCAATTTTGCTTATTTACGTAGCCATTCAACCAGAAATGAGCCTCATCGCTGAACAAAATTTGTCACATTTGAACATTTCGAACCGAACACTGATATTGGTAATAAAATTCAATGATTTGCAAGCGTTGCTCGTTAGTAAGTCTATTCATGATGAAATGTCAAAGCATACTGAGCATCTTTCTCTTTGGCACCATGTCTGAAATCTCACGTGATCTGTCAAATACTAATGCATGAAAATCCTAACCTCAAAAAAATCACCCATTACCTTGTTTAATAAAAATCATAATACACAATATATTATAAGTTTATTTACTTGCTAAAAAATTTAATTAGTTTTATAACTGTGATACATGTGTACTTGTAGCATTGGAAATTTATTTTATTTAAACCAAATTATAATATTACGACTTTTAATTATTTTGTATAAGAGTTTATTTCAATCGATAATTGAACCTTTATAACTGTAAAAAAATTTTTTTCTTCATAATTATATAAATTTAATGGCTTTTCATTGTGTAAGGGTGTAGCTTAACTATAATTTCACTGATATAATTACAATTAATTCATTATTAGGTAGTGTCAGACTTCGTTTTAACCAAATAACAATAGATGGATGGGATTGGGTCGAATTTAACAAAACTACACATTTTCCTTTATCTGAATTTGGTTGGTTAAATAGATGGTGTTTACAACTAACTAACCCTAATTATTATAGAAATGCTGAAGAATGACGCAGCAAACCGTAAATGCATTACATTCTGTATAAAATATTTTTTTTTAAGTTAATCGTCTTATTTGTAAAATATATTCTTTCAGTCCTATTTAGTAGTTAGAGAGAATAATTATACGACTTTTTGCCTGCTTAAAACAATTATTTTATTTGTATGCTCAACTATAGTTCAACTAATAGATTTAATGTTTAAATACAAAACTAAAAATTTCCATTAATTTCTAAAAATTAGCATTAGTTGTATGTCTTTTGTGTGTTTTAAAATTAAAGTCAACTGTTATACATATCTTACTGAAAACACATATAGTTTAAACATTGGGAATTCATTTTATTTACTAAATATTTAATAGTTTTATTTGTATAAAAGTTCTCTTAATTGTTATAAAACTATTATATTTGCTAACCAAAAACTATTAAATTTACTTTATGGAATAGCAAGCAAATGCTAGCAGTTTAATAATGTGATGACTTTTTATTGTGGAAGAATTTAGTTCATATATTATAAAACAGTCATACTTAGAATCTCTTATACTGAAATATGTTATTAAAAAAATATTCGAATATTGGAAATTTGTTTTAATTTTATGATTTTTTTTTTTATAAAAGTTCAGTTTAACTACTGTAAAACTCTTATACTTACTTAAATATATACTTATCAACCATTAAAGAAATGCAAAAAATTTGTAGAAGGATTTTAAAATTATTTAAAGAATGTTATTAGTTAGGGATTACAATAAAGAAAAAAATTGTTCCACTTTCTAGAAATACAACATTTTTTTTTTTCAAATTTGATTGCCCCCAGTATGCAGTTTGTGCGTTTCTGCTCGTATTCAACTATTTAAGTCAGTCGCTCGTTAGTTTCTTTTATTCAATTTGTAAATTTGATTAAAGCTAACAAATGTAGGGGCGGGCTAAGCAGATAACTACTTTACACTTGTATCTTGTTTGAGAACACTTATATATTCTGTGTAGTTACAAATTGTTTGCAAACGCTTTTTAATTCTTGTTTTTAACAATTTTCTAGTTTTCGTTTTTGTACTTAATTCTTTGATTAATCTTGCATATATTTTTGGGAAATAAACAAATGAAAACGAAAATCGCTGTTTAAATAACGGAAAGTGAAAACTTGACCTTCTGTTCGTACTTGACAATCATTGCTTTGTTATCAAGGAGAAATGGAAGAACTAACGAAATTTTGTATTTCAAATTTATGCAAAACAAACGTTTAGGAAGTAATTAAGTTGATTATGAGTGAAAAAAATCTAATTTTTATTTGCATACAATGAGAAGTACATAATAAACTAGCTCATCTCTTATACTGTTATGTTAAAATATTGTAAAATAAATAAATTATTTTAGCGTTTAAAAATTTATATTTTGATATATATTTTTGCTGGTAAAACAGATATCGACATTTTGTGGTAAACCCGAAATTTAACTAATCTGGAAAAATTAAAATTTTTGCCTGTATAAGAATCTGCAATAACTGAAATAACTAAAAGTTTAGTATGATTCTAATTTGAAACATTTATAACAACTTTAAATATTATTGTAAGTTTGGGTTTCTTGATAAATATTTTAAATGTTTTTTATAAAACTTTTATACAACTAAGAATTTTATTAAATTGCTAGAAATTTTCCAAAATTTTTTTTTCTGTATTTCTCTTATACAACAAGAATTTTATTAAATTGCTAGAAACTTTCCAAAATTATTTTTTCCTAATTTGAAATATTTACAACAACTTATAAAACATTATGGCAAATTTTTTTTTCATAAATTGTAAAAGGTTGGCGTCACTTTTGTAAAACTCTTATACAACTTAGAATTTTATTAAATTGCTAGAACTTTTACAAAGATTTTTCTTCCCGTATAATATTTAGAGGTAACTATATAAATATATAGCTGTATACAATTTAAAGTTAACTACAGGTTCCTATTGTGTTAAAAAGAGTTATGCTTAAGAACATTTTCCATTTAAAATACTACTTTAAATTATTTAATAATTCCATTAAAAACTTGTGTACAAGTTTTGGTTACTCCTTTTATTATTTAAATAGAAAACATTTTTTTTTTTTTTTGTAAAAAATAATTAAAATAAGCTATTTTTGTATAACAGTTTTTAGTATTAACAAAATTTTGGAAAAACATTTAAAACAAAACAGGTAAGTTTTTTAATTTCACTGCATTTGTATGGAGTATAACAGTTTTGATAATCAGGTGTTAACTGTTATATTGTTGAAATTTGTTCAATTTTATGCTTCACTTTGAGGGCTATACAAAAGTTGTTGCATTTATTTGAACATCAGACTAATATAAGAGTATTAGTAAAACATTTCTATTATTTCCACTTATGAGAGTTTGCTGTTGATTTCTGTAAAAAAGGAACTATACAAGAAATTTAATATATTTTTTTTAATTCTCACAACTGTTATAAATCTTTTGTATTAATAAACTTATTCAAAATATTGCAGAAGCTTGTCACAGTTAAGGTTGAGCTTATAGTAAATAATTTTGCGTTTTTTTAATATTATAACAGTTTAAGTTAATAGATATTACACTGTTATAATGTTCAAAAATATTAGCTTTTGAAACTAATTTTAAAATAAAAATTATTTTATAAATGTGTTTTCTTGTTTAAAATTTTTCCAAACTGTTATAAGTATTTTATATTAACAAAATTATTAAGAATATAACAGAAGCTTGTCTTAATTAATAATAATACTTATCTTATATTTCATGTAAATAATTCGTATTATATTTTAATATATTTTCGTTATTAATAAAAAATATTTAGACGTATAAAAGATTTATAATTCAACATAACGTGCTATACTTTCTCGTATTTATAAAATATGACCCAAAACTAAAAATTCTTGAATATCACTGTGGAACAAATTCAAGTTAGCAAAAGTTAGGTCGATTTTGAGAGTGAGGGGGGGTGAAAAAAGAGGCTAAATTAGAAGACCCATATTGTGGCGTTTTTTATGTAAGTTCGATTTTTATTATTCGACCTTCAAAAAAAAAAATTCGAACTAACATAAAAAACGGGTATTTTAATTTAGACTCTGTTTTCACCCCTCTCTCTCAGAATCGACCTTACTTTGCTAACTTGAATTTGTTCCACACTGTATTTATAACTTTAATTTTACACTTTGGTGGTGAATTTATTTGAACTTTAGACTAGTATAAGAGTTTTAGTAAAACATTTTAATACTCCCAGTTATGAGAGTTTTCTGTTGATTTCGGCAAAAAAATAATCTTTAAAAGAATTTTCATACATTTCTTTAATTTTCTTAACTGTTATAAATCTTTTGTATTAACAAACTTATTAAAAATTTAATTAATTTTTTTTTGTTTAAAATTTTTCCTAACTGTTATATTAACAAAATTATTCGGAATATTGCATTAGCTTGTCTCAATTAAGGTTGTTCTTATAATAAATAGTTTTTGAGATTTTTTTTAATATTTTAACATTTTAAGATATTAGTTATTACATTGTTATACTGTTTAAAAATTTTAACTTTTAAAATTACTATTAAAATATACTACTGCTTGTTGTACAACAGTTTTAGTTTATTCTTCATACTCATACACTGTAATATATTGACATCATTTAAAATTTGATATCAAAAAAAAATTATAATTTTAATTTTAAAATGAATCACGAAACTTATAATATATATTGAACAATCTAAAATATATGGATTCTTTAAACTATTAAGAAATATTTTAAAATAAACTTTTGCCGGCTTTAATATCTGTACAATATAATCTCTTTTTAATAAATTTTTGAGTTGGTTGGCGTCGATTGCTATTATTAATAACAAAAAAATTAAACAATGACTATTAGCTTTTGCGTTTTTTTTACAAAGAAAAAAGGCCAATGAAAACTTGTGCAAAAAGGAAGAAAATCTGTCCTATAACTTTTGTGAACCTACACAAAAAAATATTTAATAACTGCGCATTTTAAACACTCCAACGCACTCACTTATTTCTTTGTAAAATGAAATAGAGCTCTTTTCAAACAAAAGTTGTTAAAAGGCAACAAAAATACAACTAAAACTGTCCCTTTTTTCTCATAGCAATAACGTTCATAATCTAGACGTTTAAGTAAAAAATATTATTAAAAAAAAAAGAAACTGCCAAAAATATATACACAATATTAAAGTAAAAGCCTTGTTCTACTTAAAAAAAGGCAACCAATTTTCTACAATTTATTTTTGCTTTTAGTTGTAGTTGCATATTTTCTACGATTATAGTATAGTATAAGTATTCAAGTTATTGGTATATGAAAAGTATTTAGCCTTAAAAAAACCATGTAATATAAATATCCATATTACTCGTATATACATTTTCATATTTATATATTTGGCAAAATATCTTTAGAAAAGGAACAAAAAAATGTTTGCCAATGTCTGGTTTGTAATTTTTAATAGTTTTTTTTTTGTTTAATTTTTAGGTAGTTTGTTGATTATAAACTTTTGTTAAATTGTCACTGCAGGACAGCAACGATTTAATTTTAGCAAATGTTAAGAGAAAGTAACAGCAGTGTAATAAATTAGTTGCAATTAGTAAAACAAATTGATTGAAATATTAAACTACTGAGGCGTGAAAGTGTTCACTTTATTATATAGAATTTGAAAACTAATTAAATTTAGTTGGCTAAAAGTTGTTATACTTGTACACTTTTCTTTTTTTAAACATAATTGCTAAAATTTAACTGAATTTATAGATAAGTATAAGAGTTAAAAATGACCAGGCTTTAAACTCTTATACTAGATATTTACATTTTTTATTTTAATATATCCACAAGAATAATTTCAATTTATTTATATTTAACATTTGCTTTAAAAGCAGCTTAAAATTAACAGCTATAAAACTCTTATACATTTGCTATGATCCACTTTCAACAATTTGTGTTTAATAACAGAAAATCAAAAAGTCTTCCTATACTTATTTTCTATAAAAATACTTCTTTATGAAATTAAAAACTAATTTTTAAAAAACTCTTATACCAAGTTTTTATAAATCTCGTATATCTTACTTTAAATTTGAAATAAACATATTTAATATATTTTAAGTTTGTTTTTTATTAAAATTTGCAAGTATAACAAATACAAATTAACTGTTATACAACTGTTATACATATAATGTGACACAATTATTTCAAAATATAACAAATATTTGAATTAAAAAAAAGACACAAAGTCTGTAGGTATTTAATGCCTCATTTAAAAATTAAAATATTTGTTATATTGCGAAATGATTTAATCAACATTTTATAAGTTAAAAATTACCATATATTTGTGTTGCGATAAAATTTTACACAATTCATGTTTCTTAAGGAAACTGGATTGTGTAAAATTTTAACGCATTAACTTAAAAATTACAGTTACAAATTTGTATTTATAAAACTGTTATACTCAAACCCAGGTGTTTTGTAAATTTAGTTTAAACTTACAAAACTTATATTTCACTCAAATATCTTGAAATAATTTTAATAACCTCTTATTAATATAAGGATAAAATTAAATGTTACAAAACTCTTATACTTCTGTCGTATTACTAATTTTCACAATTCATATATATTTTAATTTATGTTTCCTTCGTGGTTTGAAAATGTAATAAGTTTCAATTGACGTAAATAAACGCGACTATAAACACAATTATAAAACTCTTATATTTGTGCTGTAATGAAAATTTAGGTTTTATTTCAAAATATACACAAGGTTTATTTATATTTAGAAGTAAGTTTTAAAAAAATTAGAGATGAAATCAAATATATATATATATAAAAGGCCTTATATGTATGATAGTAATATAAATTTAATAATAGAAGAGCTACAGGTTTAATGTGGTAACACTTTTTATTTACGATGTTACACAAATTTACACTAATTGTGTTAAGATAAAAATTCAAATAAGATTGGTTATATTTAAAAATGTACAAAAGTGAACACTTATAAAACTCTTATACTTTATTGTGATATAAATTTAAAAGGTATTTTGTTTTGTTAATGTCATCACGGTCTCTTATACTTTATATTAGTTTAGTTTAACATATGGTATAAGAACTAAAATAAAATAATTTTAATCTCTAAAATTTTTCTTGTATGAAATTTCTTAATGTCTATTTAATTATGCGGTTACAAAGTATTTTTGCATAATATTTTTAGCTAAATTTCATAGATATTTATTGTTATAAGATTGTAAGTTAGCAGTTATACAACTCTCATACATGCCTAAAAGTACAAAATTTACATAATTTTTTGTATTATTTTAAACATTTATATTTGTATAAGAGTTAATTAAAATAATTATATAACAATATATTAGTCTTCCTTGTATTAAGCATTCATATAACTCCTTCATAGACGTTAAACCGTATTAATAAAATAAATGGCAAATTTTAGCCATTTCTTGTTTGTATAACAGTTTAAGTATACAGTTATGAAAACTTTAAATTACAATATTAAACAGAGTTTTAATTTTTACAAATACTTTTCTGTAAAAAACTGAATTTATACGAATTTTTTTTTTGTATAATAGTTAATGTTTACTGTTATACAGGCTTAAGTATTAATATTAAATTTATTGAAATAAATAGAATTTTTAAAACCGTTTAACTAGTTTTAAATACATAGCAGTTTAAATAAACTGTTATACAAATAATAGTAACTTTGTTTAACTGTTAAATCTGTTACAGTTAAACGAACAATTAAACTGTTGTCCTGTCTAACTTGTAATTCTAATTTCCTGCTTTAATTATTATTACCTTAACAAAAAGTATACTAAAGTACTGCTGCATTGAATTATTAAAAAAAAAAAAAATAAAATCAATAATAAAATTTAAAAATTGCTCTACTACTGTCAATTAATTTTGCACATTAGTGCAAAGCATCATATACTGACAGTCGAATGTTCAATTAATATTGATGCTGCTGTTAGGGGTAACAAAATTCACCTAAATGTAATTATATGGCTAACGTTATGTTAAAACAAAAGCACTGCTGCAAATGATTGTTCAATATAATTCTAAACTAAATATAAAATGGATAAAAATATAAATATCAGAAAATACTAACTTTATTTATCGACAGGATAAAATCTATTTAAAAACATTTTTAAATCCACTGAAACAAGTAGGAAAGTCTATATGAAATAAAAAGGGTTGAAGTGGAATAATTTAAATTTATTCAGAAAACTTATTAAAATTCCACTTTGCTAAATACACAAACATGCACAGCAGCTCAGCTAAATTAAAGTAGTTAAAATAAAATAAATAAAAATTATTTAAGTTTCAGCAGTATAACAGTTAAATTAAGCTGACATTCTCACTACAAATTCAATACCACAAAAATTCATTAGAAATCATACAGTAAAAAATATATTCTACTTTTAATATTTTGCATAATACCTTGCTAAACATCATAAAACTTTACGGGTTAAAAAGCTTTTATAAAGAAAAATTTTCAAACTTATGTCAGTTGTATAACATTATACTTTTATTATTGACACTTTTTTAACGCGCTTTTTATCATAAGAAGAAGAAATCTAATTAATATGATATGAATATATATATATATATATATATATATATATATATATATATATATATATATAATAACTTATACTATAATTTTATACTATTCAAAAAGACATTTTGTTCAAAAGGACTGGTTTTGAAATTGTTATTAAAAAATCAAAAAATAATAATACTTATCTCATATTTTATGTAAACATTTAATTTAATTTTAATTTTTTTTCGTTTTTAGTAAAAATAATTTAGAAGTATAAGAGTTTAGTAATTGAACATTACATGCGACATTTCCTCATTTTTACAAAATATGAGTTAAACCTAAAAATGCTTGAATATTTATAACTAAAATTTTCAAGATTAAAAAATATCAGTATAATAGTTTTATAACAGTTACCAAACAGTCGTGTATTAACTAACAGTGAAATAAAAAATAGTAGACAATTCACATATTGAAATTTTTTCCTATTTAAAACAGGAATATCGTTTATTTGGGGGGATTTAAGATATGACTACTTATTGTTAGTTCATATACATTGAAGATACAATAAATAATATGAAAAAAAAAAGAAAATGTTTTCGAAGCTGTTATACTTTTTCGAAAATACGAAATAAAAAATGTATTAAAAAAAAATTAAGTACATCACTTATTCAACTGTTATACTTTTCAAAAGTTACTGAAATACACGAAATAATATAAGTCCTTACAGTTCTAAGCTTACTTTCAAATAAATGTTTAAAAAAGAAGTTTGTAGTCGTATAACAGCTTTACATAATAGCTGTACTAAATGTAATACTATTTATTAGTGACGTTAAATAAAAAAGGATAAACATTTTATAATTTTAAAAAAGAAATGAAATATAAGGTAATAAACTTGCTGTGTAAAAGTTGCTTGGTTATATTATAATGTCTTTACTTTTGGAAGTATAATAGTTTCATGGCTGTTATACTTGATATATTATTATCATAAAATTTTTGAATTTCGTTATGATTTTTTCGTTTTAAGAACAAAATACGTATTACTTTGGTTGTATAAACGTTTTGTTGTGTTAATTGAACTGTTATAATTAAAAAAATTTTAAATCTCATAATTTCAAAAAATTTAAAGTTCAGTTTTAAAAAAATAAATAAAACAAAAATTTTTTAAGTATAACAGTTTAATAAGTTTCCTGAAACTATTATACTTATAATATGTTATTCTTATATATTTTGTTTTATATATTTTGTTTTCAGCTGAACTGTAAATAACAATTTAATAAGTTTTTTGAAACTGTTATATAAGGAGAGGTTTTCCAGAAATTATACAGTTATGAAGGAGTTTAATTTAATGGATACTATTATTTAAGTTGCAATTTTGTACAATATATTTTGTTAAAATATTTTGGCTAACGAAAAAAATACATACATTACCAACATTTTTTTTCCCAATATTACTATTTTTGGGAGAATAATTTTTTAGTAAAACAATTCCATAGTAACCTGCAGTTACTATAATTTAAGCGATTTAAGTTTCATTTAATTTAAGCGTAACATTATCTTATCTTAGTCTTAAAAGTTAAGCAGTATTCTAGTTGTCTTTTATAAAACATTCATAATTAGTGTTATACTATTTAATACAAATGAATAATAAAAAGCTATATATAGTTTATGTAGAGATTAATACTTAGGATGAAATAAAAGTTACTTAAGTTTGTCAATACAAGAGATTTATTTTATTCTAAAACTGTTATACTTTTCGCAAAATTAGCTATACATATAATGAGGATAATACTCATTCCTATAACTTGTCCTTATAGTACGTGATAGTGAAAAAGTGGTTTTTATTTTGCTTTTAAAAATGAAAAACAATTTATTGCTCCAACAAAATCCTAACTTTAGCTAAAGGCAAGTTATAATAATGGGCCTAAGAGTGCTTTACAATAATTTTTAGAATTTTTATAAATTTTAGAATTTTATCCAGGTACCTTTGTATAAAGAAAATACATAAACCATAACTGAAGCACTATAAAAGTAAGAGTCTTACAATTGGTGTGGAATACTTTCAAAGCAAAATCGAGCAAAATATTGTCAACACTCCCCGAGTCCAGTGGTTGGAGTAAATAGAAAAAAACAAAGATTTTAAGAGACACCATATCATTGCCAGAGTTACTTTATGCTTCACAGGTTAAATTACAAAGTGCAGGTTATGTCGAGGAATCAAAAATGTTGCGAGCCATATATGAAAAGTGTTGCAAGGGCATAAATTTAAAAAAAAAAGTTGAAACAACCACTTCTCATCTTGAAAATATCGAATACAAAAGCTTTGGCTGATTTTGTAGAAGCTAAACTAACAAGAACTCAATACAATGTTATTAGACAAGCTGCTCCTCAAATATTTCCCGCCTACAACAATATTCGAACTGAAAAACAAAAAACTTACCCTGAATCGATCAGCTTTAAAATAAACGAGACCTCCGTTGAAGTAACTTTACAAGGTCTTCTTAATCACACAGCGGAGCGACTAATAGAACTTCAAGAAACTGTTATGGACTCATTAGGCATTACGAACTCGAATGTAGTATTATATTCAAAATGGGGCTTTGTTGGAAGCTCTGGCCATAGCTCATACAAACAAGCCTTTCATGGATCTGAGGCTAGTGATTCATCAGTTTTTTTTTAACCACAATTGTACCACTTAGGCTTATGTTTGAGGAGAAGGTAATTTGGCAAAATCCACGATCGTCTTCAACTAGATTTTGCAGACCCTTGAAAATTGAAATTACCAAAGAAACCGCATATGTGTCAATTAGTGAAAAAAAAGAGTTGAAGAGGAAATACAGAATTTAACCTGTTCAAATGTCACGATTGGTGAGAAAGTCGTACATGTTTTCCACAAACTAATTTTGCCAATGGTAGATGGAGCAGTTTGCAATGCCTTAACAGAAACCACATCAACACAAAAGTGTTACTTATGTGGCGCTACAAGTAAGGATTTTAATATTATATAAGCCATGATCGAAAGACCTGTACATGTAGACAATTTTAGAATTGGCCTTTCCATTCTTCATGGCTGAATTCGATTTTTTTAATGTCTTTTGCACGTGGCATATAAAATACCTTTACAAAAGTGGCAGGCTAGAACTGATTCTGAAACAAAAAAAGAAATTCAGAATAAATTTAAAGAGGATATGGGATTAATAGTTGACCAACCCAAACCTGGTTTTGGAAACACGAATGATGGGAATACGACAAGACGTGTTTTTCATTCAAAATGCTGAAAAATCTACCGAAATAACAAAAATAGATGTTAATTTAATAAAAAAAAATGCACGTGTTGCTTAGTGCTGTATCCAGTGGCCATGAAATTAATAATGAAAAATTTAAAATATATGCACACAATACAGGACGACTTTTTGTTGAAACGTATCCTTGGTACAATATGCCTCCCACTGTGCACAAGTATTTTATTCACGGACCCGAAATTGTGTCAAAAAACGTGCTGTTCTAACCCACTGTGCGACGTGGCGGGAGTGTTGAATATTATTTTTATATTTTAAAGTGTAGAGAATAAAAAATGTTGGTAATATAACAGTTATCAAAAATTAAAAACGTTTAAATAAAAATTAAAAATTTTCAAAACAAATATAGAATACTATAGATTTTGGTGGTATAACAGTTAAGTGACCTTAATAATTTTATACAAGTAAATATTGAGCAGTAGTCTTAAAATATTAATTTAAAGTACTTTCATATAAAAGTAAGAAATTTTAGCAGTAACAAAGTTGTGAAGAAAAACATTTTGTGGAAATAACAATTGAAAATATCCCCAATTAAAAGTATACTTTCCAAAGAATCTTCTGCTTTTTCACTAATTTAAATTAATTAACCGCTTTTTTGTACCTCATCCTTGTTTTCTATGAATTTAAAACTATTTTATTTTTTCCATAGTTATTTGCTGCTGATGTAAAATTATAAAACTTTTAATTTTCCCAAAATTGTTTATAATAAATATCAAAGATAATAAGCACTTTAAAATTAAAGTTACTAAAACTGAATTTATCTCTGTGTTTGCCATGAATATTTTTTTAGCCATAGTACATAGAAGAATGTGTAAACTAAACTGTACTTAACACCAAAAAAAAACTAATGCTCTACACACAGTGCAGTGTAGAATAAAATGTAATAACATGGTCATAAACATGGACCATATTTGTACAAAATCACAGCAAAAAAAAAAAAAAAAAATAGTGAATAATTAACAGCACTGACTGAAAGCAGGGAAAGCTAAAAAAATAGTTTTTTCAATTTAATATTCATTCCACAATTGTTAACATCCGTTCAACGGAAGTTTGGTTAATTTTTGGTATAAAATGTTTTAAATATTCAAAATATTTTTTTAACATATTTTCAGTTGCTATTTCACTGTGTTCTCTTAGAGATTTATTTTATTTTAATAGTATTTGGTATAAAAAAATAATTATAAATAGTTAAAAGCTGTTAGTTTAAATATTGTACATTTAGAATACTGCTGTTGATTTTATTAGATTTATGTGTAAATTTTATGTGTCGCATATTCTACACTTTAGAATTTCTTGTTTCATAAAGAGCTTAATTAAAGCTGAAATATTTTGAAATCAGTTATTTATTTTTTTAAGTATTGTTACGAAAGAAGAATTTATTCATTATAAGCTCTGAACCACAATATTTCCAAACAACAACAACATTAATGGTTTGTTTTCTTACAATGATGAAAGAAAGAAACAAACAATAAAGAGTAACGCCTTAAACAATCATTCGCATATACACACACATATTAAATAAACACTCATCAGTTAAATACACAGCCACATACATAAATACAAGCATAAACAAATAAACAGCCACACATACAGTTATAAAGAAATAAACAACCACACAAACAGCTATAAAGAAATAAACAAACACACAAACAGAAAACAAGAGCAATAACAATCGAACCTGCCAGATATGTCTGGAATAGAACATTCTGGTGCTTTTAATCACCTATATAAGCGAATCGTGCTGGCGAGTAGTATGGCAGTATTAATTTAAAAGTCAAAGAGATAAGTTGTCGAATTTTAAGAGTGTTTAACAGTTTGCTGTATTTTTGAACAGTGGTGTTAAATAAATAAAGTGACTTACAGTAAAAGTAATAACAGAGTGTATTTATTTTGCAATTAAAAGAACCCAGCGTAAAGTAAAAACGTAACAGTATAAAAGATTATAAGTTTTAAAGATTAGCTGTGCCCACACACGTTGTATGCATCCTGACATTATTTTGTTGATTTTGCTTTGAAAATAATCCACACCAAATTTTTAGACTCTTATATAAAATTCTAAATATCTAAAAATTATTGTAAAGCTCTGTAAAATGTGCAAAATTTGGCACTAATTAATTCATATATTGTCATTATTTTATAATAGCGCCATCTGTTGAGCAACCGTATTTAAAATATCCCGCTTTGAAAAATAAAATTTGAATTAAATTATGCAGTAAATTTAATTCGGTGCTCTGTATGATCGGACGTATGTCGCAGCATATGAGAATCTCTCGTGGTGAGTGTTATAGAAGTTGTATAGATGAGGAGGAAGAGGAATCAGTACAACACCTTCTCTGCGACTGCCCGGATCTTCAGGAACGTAGGCTAAAATTTCTGTGCCAACTATTTTTCCAAGACCTGAGCTGTCTCAGGGATGCGACACTGAGTAACTTGCTAAGTTTCGTGAGAAGCTCCAGATGGTTCGCTCGCAATGGAGGTAATGGAATTGTATAGGGAAAAGTACGGGTGGATAGTCGTCGGGGCAATACAATGGGCCTAAAGGCCTCCGAGTGAACTCGTCTTTGTACGGGCGGCCCGTTTAACCTAACCTAATTTGGTAAACAAAAATCGGTATACTTTCACTGCTTTTTCTCCACTTTCTCTTGGAAATAATATATTTTTGAGGAAAAATAGTATCCTATATTGAAATCAGTATACTAAGGTACCTCCTGACAAAATTTTATTATAATCCATCCAGTGCTTTTAACGTGATGCGACCACAAAAAAGAAAGACATTTATAGCCAACGACATCAATTAAGTGAAAAGAAATAATTTTTTGTTTTAAATTTACTTTAGTTTATAACAGTTTTGTGACAATAAGTTTATGACAGTTTTGTGAAATAAAGATATTTTTCTAAGATGCCTATATTTAAAAAAAACAAGTTTATTTGGATAAACCCAACAATTTTGTGAAATGCATAATTTTTAAAACAAGTTAAACTGTTATAATTTTTCGGAACTTTCTTAATACTCACCTAAATCGTGAAGCACAGGTAACGCTTTATAACAAGTAACAAGTATAGTAATTGGATAATAGTTGACTCTTAGCCAATTTAAGATAGATTTTTTAGCTGTTATACTAATGAAGCTGAGGAATATTAACAACGTTTCATTAACCAAGTGTTGTGTTTTCTTTATTTTAAGAATCTAATATTCTACATTGGGCATTTAAAAACCAGTTAGTACA
Organism: Phasia obesa; assembly: GCA_949628195.1. Lineage (NCBI taxonomy): Eukaryota > Metazoa > Arthropoda > Insecta > Diptera > Tachinidae > Phasia > Phasia obesa. The sequence continues at coordinate 122,633,808 of OX451217.1, forward strand.
ATTTATCATAGTTTAAGCTGTTAAAGCTATAACAGCTTAATAAGCTTAATAACAACTAGTATAGTAGATTTGCGACAAATCGGTTTAGAGGTTTGTAAAATAAGGTAAATTTTCAAAATTCTGGAATTTAAAAAACAATCTACTTGATTTGGGATAAAAAAATATATAATATAACAAATTTTTTAACTATATTCACCTGTTATAATTTTTAAAATTTCCTAAACATTTAAACAAATCACTAAGGCTTTAAAATGGGGAAAAAATATTTGGACTATAGTTGTTTAATAGCTATATTAATATAGCTATGTTAACTGTTTTAATAGTTTAATTTGTGAAATATTAACAAATAGCAAATTGTTTTCTTGTCTTTAAAGATTCAAAAAAATCCACTTAAAGAGGAATTTAAAAATAGTTAATAAAACTGTTATATTAAAAGTTATAACAACTGTTATACTAAAACAAAGCCTAAAAATTTAATTAAATACAAACATATTGTATGCTAACTTAATTAAGTTCAAAAATTACTTCTTATTGCTAGTATAACAGTTTTAATATTTATAACATTTAGCACAAAAAATATATATTTTAAAATTTCTTTGTGTCACAGTTGTAAATTCTACTTCGGAATTTATTGCTTAATATGCCAATTTCTGTTAGTTATAACAGTCGTTTAAATTATGTGTTATACCAGCAAAACTAAATAAAGCATAAACATTTTATTACATTTTCTTTATAAGGACGACAACCTCAACATTTAAACAAATCACGAAATAGTATTTGTACTATAGCTATGCTAACTGTTATACTAATTTAATTTGTGAAATATTAACAAATTGTTTTCTTGTCTTTAAAGATTCTAAAATTCCACTAAATGAGCAATTTAAAAAAAAGGTAGGAAACTGTTATATTAAAAGTTATAACAACTGTTATACTAAAACAAAGGAAAAAATTTAATTAAATACAAACATAATGTATGCTAACTTAATTAAATTCGAAAATTACTTCTTATTGCTAGTATAACAGTTTCAAGCACAAAAATTATATATTTTAAAATTTCTTTGTGTAAAAGTTGAAAATTTAACTTCGGAATTTGTTGCTTAATATGTTAATTATAAAAGTCATTTAAATTATGTGTTATACTCATAAATACAAGCAAAACTAAATAAAGTATATACATTTTATTACATTTTCTTTATAAGTACACCAAACTTCTTTAGTTCGGTTGTCTTACAATTTTGTGACTTTGTCACAAATATTATAAAAAAATATACATTTTTAAATTAAAAAATTTCTAAGATTTACTGAATTTAAAGTCCATATTATTAAGAGATTTCTGATTTTTCAACTGTTATACTGTTCACAAGCCTCCCTAAACTTTACTAAATCGTATAAGTTTGTTAAAGTTTTAACCTTGTTTTTTTTTCAACGTAAAATATGAAGTATAACAGTTATATAATTGTAAAAAAACTGTTATACTAAGTTATACTTACCAAAAAAAAAAATTTATTAAAAAAATTGTTGTCTTTTATAAAAATAATAAAATTAAGTTGTTTGAAGTTTCTAAATATTTTTTTGTGTTTTTTAAAGTAATAAAACCAAAATATATGCATCTAATTAATTGAGCTGTAGTGTATGTGACATGAACCCCTTTCTTAACTGCTTAATGGTTTTTCATGACTAATTTTTTGTTGTTTTCTATTTTGTAGTTCATGTCTAATGAAATAGTGTTGCTCTTTTTCTATAGCGTTACGAGGGTTGTTGCTAATCTAGTAAAAAATAATAAATTTATTTCCGTTTATAATCTACATACTTCAGCCTTCGTGCCATAAGTTTACAAGAGCCTATATGAATAGGGTTAATTATTACATACCTCCTCCATAAAAATAGCGTTGGTACGGTAATGCACCCTGCTTTTTATATTTCTCCCCCTAAAACCTATGAATGCATCAAAGTTAACTGCCATTAAAAAATTACAGGTTGAATATCTGCGCTGTGTGGTACGTGTTTTAAGTCCTTTAAAATGCGCTTGTTTGAGCCGATGTATAAGAGATCAATTTGCAATTGCGTCGAATTACTTTTTTATGGATGTTGACTTTTAAAATTTATGAAATTTATTCATCGTTTGACTAGCTGTATGAATAGGGATCACGCTGTAATTGACGAACGACAAGATTATGATTAAAACTATCCACTTTTCTAACAGAAGTATTAACTGACACTTAACCAACTCAACCACACAATATAAATTGTTACCCTCGAATAAAATTTTTGTCTAAAAACTTCAAGCAAAAAAATTAACTTTATTTTAGCGTAGAATATTTTTGCACTAGTCGGAGAATTGGAGAATGTTTATTTGTAAATAGTTTTAATGGCAAAATGTTCTTCTTTATCTTTATTCTTTAGTTGATTTTTAACTTTTTGTTTTAGAAAATAAACAAAAACTTGTTTTCAATAAAATTCACGTTGAAAGTTAAGTTTGAGAAACGGGTAAATTTACGTGATAAACTATTTAATATTCATTAAAGTAATTAAGTCTAGCGTAAAAGTAATTAAGTTAAAGTTTAGAATCTTTGCAAAGTGAATAAATGATTGATATTGAGGTAAATGTTACTGATACGTCACAGTGGTGGGTTAAATTGATTCGATATTTTAGGGGGGAATGCATGACGAATAAGCAATAATTTTGGAAATGATACAAGAAACCAACACAGAAAATTTTAGGAAAAATTTTATCTTTTTATTCGAATTTTTCTCTCCGCTATTCCTATTGGGAGCACAGGGTCTCGGTGGTTTGTCGCTGTCGCTGTTGTTTTTGATTTTTATTGAAATTAATTAATAATAAAATTAAGAACTTGTGCAATTACACATTTTTGCTGTTCACACAAAATTTATAGTAGTTGCAACCCCATTAAGTACACAAATTATTGGCTGTTTATCAGCTTCCAAAGATCACCAATATTCTACGAACCTGAATTGAATTAAATGTTACTCATACGTCAGAGTGGTGGGAAATAATTTATTTAAATTTTAGGTGGAATAAATAACCTGTAAAGCATTATTTTTGGAAATACATACAATGCGAGTTCGATTTGCGCCACTATCGATTACTGCAACACCCCCATTATCACAACAGGTTATTTTTATACTTTACGGTCTTCATAAGTGCAAATTTTTTCAAGAAACAGCCTCAATAGGTGCAACATTTTTCTTTTTGTCTAAAACTTTTTTCGTTCAGAAACGTAGTTTTAACAATAATCTAAGGTTTGGTCAAAGAACTAGTAATATTAATTTTTATCTTCTAGTTACCGTACGGTCCTTTAAAAGTTACCGTATACCGCTAAAACTATTGTACGCAAGATATTCCAACGTTGAGAAGGCTAACGTAGCTTCAAATACTTCAACAGTGTAGTTATATATAATGAGAGAAAATTCCTTGTATAGTGCCACAACTACAGTAGAGGAGATAACTTCTATAACAAATATATCTATACCTATTTGTTCTGGAAGTTATCTTCAACTACTTTTGACGGTAATTTTTTATTGACGGTGAAGCTTTAGGATGCTGGATAATTGTAGCTCCTTCCAAAATAAAAGAAGAAATTAAAATTACCCCATGTATGAATATTAAACTATCAGGGTAGCTACCCACATATCTATAGATTTTTACCGAGTTGTACCTAAATTGTAATTTTTATACTGCCAATTTTGTTTTTATTGCAAGAGGTAATAAGAGTAAAATTGGTATTATTTTGACCTAAAGTTCATAAAAAATTAATTTTTATTAATTTATTTTTTATTTTTTAGGTAATAAAAACAAACTATTTTCTGTTAAAAGGGTTTGTTTTTTATATTACGTTTGTGATGGTCGGCTATTTAAAATTTTCAGTAAAAGCAACAATTCCGATTTCCTTTCGGTTGCACAAACCGAGCTCGTATTTAAATAATCAGACGCATACGATTTTTTTTAACCGACTTCAAAAAGAAGGAGGTTATCTATTCGTCTGAATGTTGCTTTTTTTTATGTATGTAACCGCAGAACTCAGCCATTTCTGAACCGAATTTTTCCGAACTACAAATTTTTCCTTTATTTAAAAGGTTAGCTTTCAGGTTGGTCCCATTTTAAAAACAGTTCATTATATTAAAAATTAAAGGGTGTCCCCATACAACATACATGGATTTTACGTGTATTAAGAACCGTAAAGTGCACCAAATTAAAATTTAAAAAAAAATGCGTGTCGCTATAGCTCTCAACAGCAAAAATGAATAAAAAATTAAGTTTAAAATTTAAAGGGTGTCCCCATAGGTGACATAATTTGACCAATTTGGGTCTATCTTTTGAATCGTTATAGACAAAACCTTGAAAATTTGACAGAGTGTTGATTACTATGACCGTTATAATAAAATGTAAAAATATTCAAAATTTTAAATTAAAGGGTGTTCCAATAGTTCATTTAATTTGATGTATATGGCCATACTTTTGAACAGTTGTACACAGACCGCTGAAATTTACAAAGAACCTGTAGTACTAAGTCAGCTATAACAAAAAGTATAAAATTTGAATTTGGAACTAAAAGGGTGTCCCAATAATTAATGTAATTCTATGTGTGTGGCCAAACTTTTGAACTGTTAGAGACAGACAGCTGAAATTTACAAGGAACCTGTATTGCAAAGTCCACTATAGCAAGTATACAATTTGAATTTAGAAATTAAAGGGTGTCCCCATAAATTATGTAATTTGATCTATATGGCCCTATCTTTTGAACCGTTAAACACAAACACTTGAAAATTAGGCAGACTGTCCACTACTATCTCTGGTATGATAACAAATATAAATATTTGGAATTATAATGTAAAGGGTGTCCCAATAGTTCATGTAGTTTGATATATATGGTTAAACTTTTTAACCGTTACAGACAGATAGTTGAAATTTACAAAGAATCTTTGTGGCCAAGTCGCGTATAACAACAGGTCTTTAATTTAACATTGTAAATATGTGATGTTATTTGATCTGTGTGCCCCTATCTGTGCAACCGTAGACAGAGGCTTGAATGGTGCCCCTATAAAAGACGGATGCTGATGAAAAGAGGAGAGGCTTGTAATTCAAATAGTCTTCATTTTTTCCCTATAAGTTTGGCGCATCTTTTATTTGATTCAAATTTAATTCTTACAGATTACTTCTTACATTTTTAGTTTAGAATTGGTGCCCTTCTATCTGTTTTGAAGTCGGTTTTTTTTGCAAGAATTATATTATTATAAAATTAATAAATATTTTTCCTTAACTTAAACCATAATAAAATTAAGAACTTGTACCATTTTACTTCTTTTTCTGTTGATACAATATTTTTCAAACGATTTGTAAAGATTCCAAATATTAAAATCTTTTTTTTGGAAATAATTCGTCAGCTCCTGAACTACTAAAGGTATTTAAATGATATTTCAAGGGTCACCAATAGTTTATATATGTTTAACATTTGAATTTTAATTTTAATTTTAATTTTTGATATATATATATATATATATATATATATATATATATATATATATATATATATATATATATATATATATATATATATATATATAATATATATAATATAATATATAATAATATAATATATAATAATATAATATATATAATATATATATATATATATATATATATATATATATATATATATATATACTCGTATGTCCTAAAAAAATAAAACAAAATGAAAATACTGAGTTAACTTCTTTAGTTTGGAGGAAAGTTGATTTATTTGTTTTTAAATCTTTGGTCGACCTTAACTTTGTATTTTTGTTGTGATGGCCTCATTTATGGAATAAAACCGATTCAAGTTTTATCCTGATATCATTTTTCTTTAAAAAGTTACACGCCTCTAAATTGAGAAAATGTACAGTAGTGGACTAAAATGGTTTCATCATTTATTTTTTTTAAACTGTATTAATTACTTTTGTTCGATTTGTGTTATCAATACCAAATTTTTCCATTGTATATCTTGTACTGTCTTTAGTATACATAAGTAAGAAAAAATGAAAAATACCGTTCAAGAAACATTGCAATACGAACGAGCACCAACCAACTTAGAGGATCTTTGGTCAAGAGTTTCAGCAGAATGGGCTAATATTCCACCTCAAACTTTTAAAAATCAATAAGAAACCATGCCTACTCGCATAAAATGTGTTTTAAGAACAAAGGACTTTGCACAAAATACTAACGAACAAATTCGCCAGTATGGACAATACTGGATAGAAGCGGAAGTAATTTAAAGTCTTGTTTTTATTAGTTTTTTAGTTTTAATTGAAGAAAAATGTTTAATTTTTATGCTTTAAAAAATCTTTTAGGTTTCTATAATAATAAAAAAATTATATAACAAATTTAAAAAAATTTAAATTGAATGTCTCCAGTTTAGTCCACTACTACAGTCAGGGATTTCCCCAAAAAGAAGTTATAGATTTTTTATATAAATTACATTTGGTTATGTACCATAATTTTTACTTTTATGAACTGTTTTAAAGACAATCTATAGCCAACGCTAAAAACAAACATTGGGCCATAAATTGTAATAGTTCTAATTCCAGTGCTATCCTAACTTAGCTAATTTCTAAACCTAATTTATGATTTATTGTAAAATTCCTCCAAGTGACATTTAAAAAAAAGAAAGAAAGCATCCCGTTGTTATATACTTAAAAAAGGATTTGACAGCTCAGCTAGTTAGCAAAGGCAGGAAACATATTTTTCCCGTTTTAGGTATTCAGGTGTTAAAATATAAAAGGGATAGTTTTAGTTATATGAAACCGTAGAAATTCGTTGAAGGGGTTAACAATGAGCTGTCCTCTGATACATATGCTTTTTAGGATGAACGAGTGTAATGAAGATAGAATCTTAGTCTTATGCTTATCCCTGCTCTCTTATACTTTTATATCGTTTTTATATTCTAAATGAAGCAGCTGGTACGAGGCATTCGTAACAAAGTTGTCGTATGTATGTATGTATGTATGTATGTATGTATGTATGTATGTATGTATGGAGTCTCTACAGGTCCTACCGTTTGACATATCAAAATGAAATACAGTGCCCTTAGTATATGGAGAGGAAGAACAGTGTAGTTTTTCGACATAATAGGGTAGGGCAAGGAGTACTGTGTAGGTAAAAAAAATTATTTTTCGATTTGAATATACTTTGTGTAATATATTCATAAAAATATATTTTTTCATGAGGTATTGTTAAGTGTAGGCCAGATTTTTTAAACTATATAATCTATACATATAATAAAATAGTAACTTTTTTCCTGTCTGTCTGTCTGTCTGTCTGTCTGTCTGTCTTTATTTCCGTCTAAGTTCGCATCACGTAAAAACTACTGGATGGATTTTAATAAACTTTTGTGAGGAGGTACCTTAGTATCTTGATTAAAATATAGAATACTTTTTTTTCGCAAAAAATATCTTATTTCTAAGAGAATGCATACAACTTTTATTTTTGAAAGCAGGATATTTTAAAGGTATTGTGTACTTTAAGGCGCCTTTAGTTTTTAATTAAATTAAGTGTTTCATTACTACATATTTTAAAACCATATTACTCTCTAACCTAACATAAACAAGATGAAAGCTTTAATGGGTTCGTGTTGATTTTAGTAAAGCTTTATGTATTCTATTCACAAATTATCTCTGCCCAAGGTTTAGACAGCTGCAAAGAATGCCGAAGAAGGACGTGGCGTTCTAGAAAATACATAGTGTGCTACTATTGGCTAAATAAATTTCTTTCCCATTTTCTTATTATTTTGTAAAAACTATAATTTTGAATTTTTAGGGAGAATAAATGAACTTGAGCTAATTATGAAGAATTAATTTCTAATACATAAAAACATAGTAAAATGAAGACATTGTCGTATTGTGCAGTGAAATCGATCTTCTGCTTACTGTCAAAATATAAAAAAAAATAAATTAACAACCAGCTTTGCCATTGTTGGATTTTCCCACCATATTAGGATGGTGGCCATAGCCATACTTAGGATACTTGGTAGGATTGAGAAAATGTGGTCCCTTTCAAGTAGTTCGTTATGTGGTAAAAACTAATATTTATACAAGAAAAAAAAAACAAATATCGGTGTCACCCTTGTTTTATTATTAAAAATCATATCGTTCTTAAATTTAATTTATATTTCAAGTTTTTTACAGCGTTAGTTCTAAGACAGATACCGTATTAATTTTTTCTTATATAGTTTTTGGAAAAATTATCTGATCTAAGCGTGCTAACGTAATACCAAGTGATATCGCTTTACCAAAAACCTAATTAAACAATGCAATTGGTTGACGTTGTTTTTATTTCCTTCTTCTTTTCATTGCGTTCCTTTTTATTCACTTTACTTCCGTAAAATAGTTTACAAGCATTGATTAAAGTGGTGGCATCGTTTGTTATAATATTAAAATATTTTTCGTTTCTCAACTCTATGGAGTAGTTAATAAATTGTACGAACTTCAGCCTACTTAATAATAATTAATTTGTATTTAAAAAAATGAAATTTTTGCAAATATTTATCAATATTTACAAATATTTATCAAATATTTAGTAAGATATTTAACACAATATTTTAAATTTTTACTTTAATTTGCTAAATTTTTGGTAAATAAATTAAAAATAATTTGGTAAACAAAGAGAGCCCAAAAATATATATTTGTTTATGGAGTGAGAGGTTAATAATTCCTACTTTAAGTCCATTTTTATTAAAAAACCTTAAATCATTATTTTTTTTTTACTACAAAAATAACTAAATAGTTTTAAACTCCTTAAAATAGGCAACTTCCTTAAGTTAATTTTTTTAAGAGGCCTCAATTCATTCATTTATTTCTTGCTACAAAACTCGCTAAGTAGTTTTAAGCCCCTTTAAGTAGGCGCACAAATTTAAATGTTATTGATGCCTAAAGGTAGCAAGATTTTTTATAAAATAAAACTACTATTTCTAAACCGATTTAGGTCCTTATTAATCATTTTTACATAAGCTTTTTCAACCCGTGAAGATAGGCACTATTAATTAATTTTAATTTATAAATTCTCATAAGCATCCAAGAGAAAGCACAACATTCATAATTTTATACACCGCAATATAGACAATGAAATTTTTAAAATTATTTTTATATTGTTTTTTTCAATAAAATTTTATTTTTATATTTGAAAAACTCAAATTTAAATCTTTAAAAACGAAACTAGGCCATGTCAAATAAGAAAATAATAATTGGTTTAATTTTAGCATATACTTCTTTAATTTTCTATTTAAATGCCTAAAAGTATGTGAGACAAAACTCTATATGAGCCTTTGATTTTCAAAGTGGTATAAGTCGAAAATTTTAAAAATCTTATTTAGCAGCTATTTCATATCAAATCCTAATAAAATAATATAATCTCAACTAATTCGCAGAATGCCATGAAAATTAATTTTAATTTTTTAGTTGGTAAACAAAATACAGTTTCTGTATATTTTAATATACAAATTTTGGCAAAATAAGTACTAGTAATTATGTCATGTCTTCAGAGAGCGGTTCAGGTATAATCAGATAATTAATTATTAATTTAAAAATGCACTATTTATAGTAGATTGCAGACATTTTACGGCGTAGAAGTATAAGTTATGTAAAAAGAGAAACTCATTTGTGGTAGAACTAATGGCTCAGAAAGATTTCATTTTCACGAAACAACTGGGAGAATCAACGACTAATAGAAAGAGAAACACTAATGGAGTGGCTGTGTCTTAGCTCAAAATACAAAGGATCAGATTTCTAAAAAATGCTCCATATAAGATGTTTTATAAAACTTCTTTGGATAACAATACCGTATGCAAAGTGGTAGACCTTTCACCTAAAAGAGGAAGGCCAAGAATATACGAAAATATTGATTTGCTTCCACTATACACAACCATTACACCACTAACAGAAGAAAACCGTAAAGGACTGATTTACTACCCTATATCGCACAAATTTTCCACATAACACTTTATTTCCCTAAATACTAAAAAATAAATTACTTAGTTGCAATCAAGGCGAATTCATACCAGGTGTGAGCAGTACGGCAACAAAACAACAACTTTGACATAAGATTAGCAGATATAAAACAATGTATTTTTGACAAGACATTAGCAAAAAAAAACGAGAGCAAAAAATAATCAGCTGGGCTTTCGCCTTCACCTGGTATGAATTCGCCTTGGTTACAATGGAGTTTGAATAAAATGTTAATTTCTTATAAAGAATTTGGCTTGATTGTCTAAGTCATTTATAAAGTCATAATAATTTTGAAAATGGTATAAGTCATTTCAACCTTTAAAAACCACATTACGTATTAAAAACCGTTATAAATTTCAATCATAATAAATACTTATTTGTTGTTATTATTTAATTGTCAAAATATTTTATTCCATAATACAAAAATATTTTTTAATCCTTTAAAATGCAAACCTCTTAATATCTCGAAACAAGAAATATTTGACTTATACAACTTTTACAATCAAGGGCTTATATACTGATAATAGAGGAGTTCAGTGTTCGATGCATATGGTGCAAGTGCATAATATCCTAGCTTTTTTGTGAAATCCAAAAATATCAAAAAAAAAAAATATCTATTGTTTTTGTTAAATTTACACTACGCAAGGTCATTTGCATCAAACGCTGAATACCGTTAATGTATAGTTGAAAGTAGGTAACGTGCGTGTTTTTGTGCCAGTAAAAATATTTTTTAAAGAACCTTTAAACAATTTCGAACCTTTAAACGGTTTCGTTTGTTGCAAAGTAGATGTAGGCAACTGTTTTCCCACAATTTTGGTTTTATTAGTTAAAGCAGGCCAAGTAGATTTAGGTTTTTTTCTTTTTTCTTAATTTTCTTTTTCTAAGTTTTTACGAAAATTAATTAAATAGGCTTACTAAAACACACAATGAGCTCTTTCTTAATTTATTTTTACCTTTATTTTATTTTATTGTAAATTCCTTTAAATTATTTTTATAACAGTTTTAATTTTAGTTTTAGTTTTTTTTAAATATTTTCCTATAATTAATGGCAGTTTCCAGGATTAATTTTTTTTATTATTATTTATTTTCGCTTTAACTAGTTGAAACACAGAGTCAACAGATTTATTACACATAGTTACCGTTTTAATAGCAATTTATCACTTACAACAATTCATACTATTTTATTATTGTCTTAGAGCCACAGACGACAGTGTTGGTAAGAAAACTTTTCCTTTAAGATAACAACAAAATTAAATAAAAAATTCTTGTAAAATAAATTGCTTTCCAAAAACATTTTAAGACCTCATTTCACCCACTTTAATTGTGCCAAAAATAAGCATTTTATTAACTTGGGTTTTTTAAAAAATTATTTTTTTTTTTTTATTTTTATTTTATTTCTTTTGACGATTTTTTTTTTTGTTCTTAAAATTTTTTGTTGCAAGAAGACAGCCACCAACCAGCCTTGTATAATATTTTCTAGACAAAAAGGCGTCATATAATTTTCACTGCTTTCTTTTTTTGTACATTCTTGGTGCAACGTATTTAACCAGCCACACAAACAAAACCACACGTTTTATAAAACGAGATTACTGGGAGTCACAAACAAAGCAGCACAAACTCTAAAAAGCCAAACAAAAATAAAACCAAGAAAATTAAAAAAAAAAGATTACAAGTATCAAAACTCACACACACACACTCACAAAACCGTTAAATGAAAATAATGCTGGAGTTTTAAAGGAAACGGAACCAAAAGTAAACGAATTGTTTAACCCGAATTTCGTAGGATGAAGAAAATATTTTTCGCAACGAAAATTATAGACAACCGTACAGTTTGAGTTCTTAGCGGCAACTGGCTATAAAATTAGAGTGCAACTTAAAGCAGCAACAACAGCAGCAGTAGCAGCATCATCGTCATCATTACCAACAGCAAACACACATTGTCTTAGTCCAACTAACAAATACGAGTACAACCAAAAGAAAAACATGTGGAAAAATTTAAAATTGTTTAGGAAAAACAACAACAGAAAAATTGTTAAATACTTGACTCCTCTAACTAAAACAACAACTAAACAGTAAAAGCCGATTAGAAAAACTAACTGACATCAGCTCATGAAGAACACTAACAAAAACATCTAAATAAGAGGCATGACATTAATGTTACACCCTCAGTTAAAGTGAGTGTGTGTGTGTAAGATTTACTTACTACATCGTTTTGTATTATACACTTACTCGTGTTATTCGCAGCTATTCATTCACAGTTATGAAATTACGAACATACGGGCGCACACATGAACACACGCATACTCGTCTTCAATATAAACCGGCAAAAGATGCAAAATTCCTTAGCAAAACAAAGAATACCGAATAAATAGCCACAGAATTTTAAATATAAACAAAACAAAAAACTCTCTTTCTCTCACTTTCCCTAAGTGTGTGCGTTTTTGCATGGTTGAATATAAAATGCGCCTAAAAGCACTTGTTGTAGTTTTACAAATTAAAACTCCAAAAAAGAAAAAATATTATTTTAAATATTAACATATTTTCTATGTTAAGGCGATGTTTTTTAAAATAGAGAGCCTTAATAGTAAGAGAAGCTATTTAAAAGAGAATGAAGCATTGACTAAAAAAGGATTTTTAAGAATACAAATTATATATAATTTATTAAATAAAACAAATTTTAAAGCATACATGAATGGCTTGGTGCATCTTATCAGGAGAGAGTTTATCCCCACAAGAATCAAACTAGTGGAATTAGCACTATATAAGCATAATAAACGGGCAACCCGGAGAATGATCAGGAATTATATTTGCAATGTTGAACAGGAGATATAGAAATCTACAGTTTAGGGTACCACTTCTAGGTGATAGAAAACACCAAAATCCCGAATTAAAAATCCCGGTATTATTCCAAATAATTGAGTTTAGAATCCTGGGACTTGCAAAGGCAAATCCCGGCATTTTAGTAATAAGATAAAACGTTTTATTACTCCCTTTAATGCTGGGTTATTTCCCAAGTAATTTCTTCAATACTTATTTTCAACTAACGAAACTAGAGTTTAACGCCTATTTGTGTTCGGAGTAATATCGATTTTTAGAGGACCGAAAATAAAGGAAAAGTAATAAATAAATTATTCTGTAATAAGTATATCTTTGTGAAGGTTCAATATTGAAAATCAGCCAAATCGGTCTAATAATAACAAGGAATAGAAAAATAAACAATTGTGTGTTTTTCCGCATTGTTGTTCCTGTGCTGTTGTTGCTTTTAGGCCCAGTATTATAACTTGCCATTAGCTAAAGTTTGGATTTTGTTGCAGCTATAAGTAGGCTTTCCTTATAATAATGAGGATAATGCTCATTGCTATAACTTGTCCTTATAGTACGTGATAGTTAAAAGTGGTTTTTAACTTACTTTTAATAACGAAAAACTATTTATCGCTCCAACAAAATTTAGCTAAAGGCAAATTATAATAATGGGCCTTAATATGTTTTTTTTTTATTTGTTGTATTACAACCAAAAACTAAAATTCACTTAAATACGAATATTCACAAAAATTTAAACTTCACCAAAAATCACACTCTAACTAAAATTTTACTGAAAATGAAAATTCCGTAAAAAGTTTAAATTTCATTAAAAATAAATCGAAATTGAACTTAAAGTTTTAGTGATGAGAAAAATATTTCATGACTAAAAACTACCAAGAAAATCGAAAATTAAAAAAACCATGAAATAAAAAAAAAATATCGATATCACCAAAGATTTACTAAAAATTAAAATTTTAGCTTAAATATACATTTTGTCATAACTTCGCCGCAAATAAGGCAATACATTTAAAAATTAATTTACAAATCACACAAAGCATCAATATCACCAAAAATTTTATCGAATTTTTTTCTAAAAATTTTCTATCAAATTTTTTCTAAAAGTTTTCGATCAAATTTTTTCTAAAAATTTTCTATCAAATTTTTTCTAAAAATTTTCTATCAAATTTTTAATAAAATTTTTAGAATCTTTAAATTTTCTATAAAATTTTTTCTAAAAATTTTTAGAAAAAATTTTATAGAAATTTTATAGAAAAATTTTTCGAAAAAATTTTATAAAAATTTTTAGAAAAAATTTTATAGAAATTTTTTAGAAAAAATTTTATAGAAATTTTTTAGAAAAAATTTTATAGAAATTTTTTAGAAAAAATTTTATAAAAATTTTATAGAAATTTTTTAGAAAAAATTTTATAGAAAATTTAAAGATTCTAAAAATTTTATTAAAAATTTTATAGAAAATTTATAGAAAATTTTTAGAACAAATTTTGTAGAAAAAATTTTCTATAAAATATTTTCGATAAAATTTTTAGAAAATATTTTCTATAAAATTTTTAATAAAAATTTTTACAAAAAATTTACGATAAATTTTTACAACAAAATTTAAAAAAAACTTTTACAAAATAATTTCGATAAAATTGTTACAAAATATGTTCGATAAAACTTAGGCAAAAAAATGTGCCATAAAATTTTAACAAAAAAATTGTCTATATGTTTTTATTATATTTGTAATAATGAAGTTGAAAATCATAAAAGTAAAAAACCGAATATATGAGTATTTTTTGAAATTGTTTTCTAAAAATTAGATTGAAAATTTTATCGAAAATATTTTGTAAAAATTTTTTCTAAAAATTAGATTGAACATTTTATCGAAAATATTTTGTAAAAATTCTATCGAAAATTTTTTGTAAAAAATTTATCATAAATTTAAGGTAAAAAGTTTTTTGAAAATTTTTTCTAAAAATGTTTGTTAAAATTTATTCTAAAAATGTTTGTTAAAATTTTTAGCAAATTTTTTTCTAAAATTTTATTGGTGTGTTCATATTGACCCCCTAATGTGCCTATTGACTGTTCCTGGTTTCCATCGGGCAACCTATGGGTCTATCGGCTACCTCTAATTGTATTGCTTTCTATTTGTATTGCATTCTATAAATTGTTGTTTTTTTTTTTTAAACAACAATTTACAAGAAATAAAAACAGAAGCAAATTTAAGTCCATATTTTTATAGACATAAGCTTTACTATGAATTTTTATATAAAAAGTAATAGTTAAAATAAAGACATTATATACACGAGTAATTAGGTTTATTTCAGTTATAAGCAATAACAAATGGAACACTGCAAAATACTTCAAGATCTTTAAGTTAAAAAAAAGATATTTTAAAATTAGTTGTTTTTTACAGTTAGTATATTAAAGTATTTATGGTAAATAGGTAGGTGGTATATAAGGTAAAAAGCTTATCATTTCATTATATTTCTCTCTTGTTACGCTCCTTGAGTTTTATTAATTTTGCTGAGGTTTTTAGGTCTTCCCTTTTTTTCAAATAAAAATTTAAACTTAATATAAATAAATAAAAAAAATTTCTTAACCGCCGCTGTTCAAGGTTTCGTCTCGGCTTGTTCCTTTGCTTGATTTTTTATTTTATTTCAACTGCGATAGTGTGAAAACGAAATGCAAATCTTAATACTCAGTATTATAGTGTGAAACAGGCTTTAGAAATATCTGCAGCAGGCAATTGAGGCAATGCTGGGATTGTTGCCGCTGGACTTATTTATTAGATCAACGGCTGCGATGTCTGCTTTGCGTATGAAGAGTGATGAAATTCGGCATCGCTTTGGGCCGAACATCGTTCATAATAGAATCCTGGACCTTATTAGTAAGGAGGTTAGGGAAGCTCAAATGCCGTTGGAACGCATCAGTAGAAGAAAGGTAGTCGAAAGACTGCATCGGACACTAATTGCGGACGGCGTTATACACAATGAGTGTATGGAGAATGACATCAGCATTTTTACTGATGGTTCTCTTATGCGTGGTAGAGCAGGAGCTGGAGTACACTCAGTTGAGCTAAACTTGTCCTGTAGTCTCCGTTCGGGGGAGTACGTCTCCGTTTACCAGGCAGAATTGCTTGGGCTGCTACATGCGTTGGATCACCTGCTGGAATGTCGAGTGCAGGGAAGAAAGGTTCTCATTGCACTTGACAACCAATCGGTTATAAAACGCATGAAGCTGGTGAACATGTACTCCAAACTAGTGCTGGAATGTGTTTTAAACCTTAACAGATGTTCCTCGGTTAACGAGGTAACATTGATGTGGGTTAAAGGACACATTGGCACTGCTGGGAATGAAGCAGCAGATCAACTAGCAAAAAGGGGATCTGCTGAGAATTTCCATGGACCAGAACCCTGAGTATCACTGGGAAATGGCCTAATACGAGCAAAAGTCCTACAATGGCTGAACTCACTGGACCTGAAAAGGTGGAGGGAGGCTACTACATATAGACATGCTCGAATGGTGCTCAAAGATCCCCTTGGCAAGAGAGCCAGCAAGGTTCTTAGATACAATAGAAGTACCTTAAGCTGGATAACTGCGTTAATGACAGGTCATGGAAACTTCAAGTATCATCTAGCAAAGATGAAAATCGAAGAAGATGATACTTGCAGATTATGCCTGGAAGACGCTGAGACGGTAGCGTACATTGTGAGTGAATGTCCAGCACTGGCTAGCGTAAGACTTAGGGCCACGGGCAGTAGCTTGTTAAATGTGGATGCCATGGGGGAACTAAGCCTTAGACAAATGCAAGCAATCACTAAAGACACCGTGATGAGAAAGAATGCCGATAATTCCCAGTCGACACTCTGAAATCACTAGAGTCTAGATTAAAGGCTGGTTGTAGCACGAGACTCAATGATAGTAAGATTGCCGCAAGTTATGTCGGTTGTCTATAGTTATTGAGGACGGAAGGCGGTCGAAAAGGGACCCATTTAGTAGTGGTCTACATTAATAATAATACTAATGTTTTTTTTTTGTGAAAGTGGAGTTATAACACATTCAAAAAAATATTTCCTTTCCACCTGTGTAGAAGGGTATATAAATTTAATGTTATCAAGAAAGCAGTCACAACTCAAAATTTCATTTCAATTTTTGTGACTGTTTATGATTGAGTTTGCGATATAAAGATACTAAGAATGTATTAGGAAAACGTAAGAATATGAAGAATATGAACTTTTACTTGCTTTAAATTTGAATTTACTTAACATGTCCTTATATCTTTATTTCAGAAATTAAAATCTGTACAAATAGATCTTTTGTAAAACTAAAACACAAGTACATACATATGTACAAAACACTTATTTTAAATATTTGCAACTGAAGAATTATTTAATTTTAATATTGTTTATGAATATAAGCTCTTAAAATCTTTAAAGTGAATAATTTTCCTTTTGCTTTATAAGAGCTGCTTTCTAAGTTTTATTGTTCGTAAATAAATTCAGATTTGAAATTGAGCTTAAAATATATTTTTCTAATAAAATTTAACTAAAATAGAAAATTGTTTTTGCTTATAAATACCAACCTAAGAAAATGTAAATGTTTGCCAACATTTCACAAATATGTTGACATTTTTGTATGTATTTTGAATTTTTGTTGAGAAAAGTCAAAAGATATGTACCTGCAAAGAAAAACAAAGCAAAGTTAAAAAAATATATAAAAATTCTTGATTTTAAATAAAAAATGTAATTTTAATTAAAAAGATTTTGAAAGTCGATTGTTAGCAGTAGGATTGTGTCAAAACATAGAATAATATTTGGCTTACAACAGAAAAGACAACAGAAAATAAATTAATATTACTAAAGTCTGTAGAAGCCCAAAAAATGTCACACAAACAACAGCAATAGAGGAGATTCAAAAGAACAACCCCTCCCTTCTTCAACAAAAGACTTCAAACAGAAAAAAGAAACAAATAAAGCGAATAAACCAAATGAACCAAATAAACTCGCCTAAACTCACCTATGACACCAATTTCGCTTTTATGCTTGAATAGAAGTGAAAATATATACTTTTTAGGCTTCATGATGTTTTACTGTGTGTTTTCACACTCACAGTGGTGATCAAAATTGAGAGTCATACAAGAATTTCTTTAATTTCTTTACTTTTTGGCCTTTTTTCTTTACTTAAAAAACTTTTTGTTTTTTGGGTTCCGTATTACTAAAACTGCAAAAACGTAACCCTATTGTTTTCGCTACACTGTCTGTTACAATTGGCCACCTCACTGATAGAAAAACCACCGTAATGCTGATGTAATTTGACATCAATACTATGGTAAGTGTGTTATTTTTTGACGCCCGTTACACTTGTTATCCATGTGATGTTAACCTTTATATCAGTTGGCCAGTAGTGCTAGCAATTTCTGCTACTTTTAATTATTCGATACTACTCAATACTCATCAATTGGGTACTCAATAGTACTCAATACTTTTGTTTACATAATAGAAACTAATCGTTAATCAGAGTTTTAATGACGACGTTAAACTTTTTATTTAATTTGTTTCTAAAACTATAACGTTAAAAATATCAAGTAACTACTTTTGAATATTAAGTATTAAAAAAATTATCAAATACAAAAAACGTAGGGACTTAATCCACGAATGATCTAGATACGCACCGCTATAGTTAGACCAATATTGTATCATGGCGCACTGGTATGGTGGTCAATTATGGAAACACGTACTCATGCGTCATTTATAGAAAAAGAAAATAGAAAAGTAGCATTGAGCATCACAGGAGCCTGAAAATCAACAGCAACTGAAGCACTGTGTAGAATACTTGGGGTCGACCCATTGAACTTATATATAAAATAATATGCCTTAAGAACACAGCTAAGATTGAGACAAAATAAACAACTGAATATTAAAAGGTATGGACACTCTTCGCTAATAAGTAAATATCAATTGGACAATATAGAAACCAGTCATTTGACGCCTGAAATCCATTGGGACAAGGAGATTACTACAATCATCCCAATAAAAGATGATTGGAAATCTCTGGATAATCTAACTGGGGGTATTGGGGTATATACAGATGGATCAAAAAAGAGTAATGGTACAGGAAGTGGAGTATTCTGCGAGAAGTTAGACATAAGATACAGTTCTAGATTGGATAACTTATATATATGTCAGATGTGTGGGCGTATACCCTGGTCTCGATTTAATATATGGGAGATTAAGGGAACAATTTGGACGTGATGCCGACACAATGTGGAATAATTCATTGAGATGCACACAGACGAAATCCTTGCTGGGGGGGAAAGGTAATGGGGAAATGGATAAGCTGTTACGTATGAGTAAGTCTGAACTGAGAATGTATGCAGGTATTATAACAGGACATAATGATCTCAGATATTTCTTGAAAAAGATTCGACTTTGCGATGATGATATCTGCAGATGGTGTGGCGAAGAAGAGAAAAACACATTCCACTATCTTTGCCAATGCCCTGCACTATCTCAGTCGTAATAAAGGTTTTGGCTCTTTGTTCTTTCAGCATATGGAGGACTTGAAGGCTGTAATTGTTAAATTTGCGAAGCTCACCGGACTACTTAGAGAGATTGATTAGAACACAGCTATGGACACCGGGAAATATCAGACGCGTCACTATGGATCAATAATGGTCTTGTGAATCTACACATAAATAATTATGTGTGATCCTCTCTAACCTAACCTAAAACTCCGATAACCAGCAATTTTTTCAACGGTCAATCACCAACAAGGTCCCTGTGGACCTTTGAGGTTTTTTTCTTCTTATTTTTACGTTTATTTAGCTGATTTCAGAATGTGTGTTGTCATCAACATAATAAGTATTTGATATTTATTCTATATATAAAGGGTGATCCGTGTCGAGGTACTTTTTTCAATAGCCTTTTTTTGACAGATCACGTGTGAGTCGTGTCATGCTGTCATGTTATTTTTTTTTAGTATTGTTTGGCATTTCATAATAGAAAGACTTACGCCTGAATCGCTTTGCTCTATGGCCTCTTGAAAAGTTCCAAGAAGATCCGACGTTTTCGCGGGAAATTTTGTTTAGCGATGAGGCCATTTCTGGCTCAATGTGTATGTAAACAAACAAAATTGCCGCATTTGGTACGAAGAGCAATCTGAAGAGATTCAACAGATTCCCACACATCGCATCAATCAATGGAATTATTGAGAGAACATTTCAGTGAGCACATAATTTCATGTTTTAGGCCGGTCGATTGGCCATCAAAATCGTGTGATATCACACCGTTAGTCTATTTCCTGTGGGGATATGTATAGTCTAAAGTTTATGCGGACAAACCCGCTTCGATTCTTGCCTTGGAGGAAAACATCATGCGTGTCATTCGTCAGTTACCAGTCGAAATGGTCGAACGAGTCATCGAAAATTGGACTCAACGGATAAACCATCTGCGACGTAGCAATGTAGCTAACATTTGATAGACATAATCTTCAAAAAATAAATGTCAAAGAATGAAATGAATTTCTGTTTTTTTTTTTTTTTTCTTTAAAAAAGTATTGAACATCGAAATGGATCACCCCTTATAACACAGTACGACAGTGGTTTTTTAATTTTACATGAAAATTAAAGCGCCATCTAGAGGAAAAAAATTGTTTTTTTTAATAAAAACAAATCCAAATTTAATTCCCTTTTCAAAACTGGCTAAAGAATTTAAATCGGTTCACCCATTCTATTTTTATAGAACTTTTTATAATAGTATTACGTTACAAGTGAACCTCCACGGTCCTTCGAATCTTTAAAATCGATTTTCTTAAAATTCTGACGTGCTACAGCAAAACGCCGAGACACGTATTTCTTTATTTTAAGTCTTTTTTCATATTCTGTTAACATTACTCATGTGTATTCAAAAAAATTTGATTTTGTCGAACTGTGTAATAAAACAATAACTTATTTCATGTCTGTCTGTCTGCTTTTCATTTGTGTCCGCATCACGTAAAAACTACTAGATGGATTTTAACAAAATTTTGTGAGGAGGTACCTTAGTATCCTGATTCCTGATTTTATTTTCAAGAGAAAGTGCAGAAAAAGCTGTAAAAGTACGCTAAGTTTTTACAACATTTTTGAAAGCGGGGTATTTTGATCTTGGTTGCGCAATAGATGGCGCTGTTTTAAATTAATGACAATATTTGAATAACTTACTGCCAAATAGCCAATTGAATAAAATTTATATTCGATTTGCATTTTTGCTTTGTGGAATTACATTGTTATTAAAATATTTTAAACACCTTGTACAGAGCTTTACAATAACTTTTAGCATTTTAGAATTTTATCCAGGGATGGGTACCTTTATATAAAGTAAATACGTAAGAGTCTTAAAATTTGGTATGGATTACTTTCAAAGCAAAATTGAACAAAATATTGTCATACGTATTTTAACAGAAAAAACACTATGGAAATTAAAGACTACTAATCAATCAATTGCATTACATTCTTTGGAAAGGGATAGATAATATAGAGAACCCAGGCGTTGATAAGGCTTAATAAGTTTTACTTTTCATAGTAATATATTTTTAGTTATATTTATTTTTATAACAGTTCCGCATCGCCTCTGATATTAAATAGGGGAAATATTTTGAAGGGATTGATAGAATTGAGAAGAAGGGCGTTGATAACACTTAGTAGCTTGACTTTTGATGACGACTTTTGTTATTATAAGTTATAATTATTTTTAGTAGGGGATTTAGTTTGAAATTATTTTTAGCCATTTTGTTAATATTCATACTTTCCAGACGATTTAAAGTAAAAAAATTCAAGTTCATTTATTTATTTTTACTTGAACACAGTTAAAAAAATTAAAAAAAAAAATTAGAAGTTTGTTTTTGGGGCTGTACTCGGACGGGAAGAGTGGCGCCCTGAGTATGCTATTTTTGTTTCACGTATGACAATTTTTAAAGCATTCTTTTTCAACGCATAGGGCAACATCGTATTGCTCACATAACCATCTTATTCTATTATGACACTCACGACATCGTAATTGATTTTTTATCGTTTTAGGAAAGTGGTTTCTACCACTAGTTGCAACATCAGGGGCCAGTGACCGTTTGTAAATATTTACTTTCTGGGTATAGTTTCGCCAATAAAAAATCGAACAATATTTCGTTGAAACTCAAGCAAGTCCATTTGAGATCTGTTTGCAGTTTTAAACAATTTCCATGCATTTACTACAATACAACTCAACATTGTGGTAAAAAGCGGCCACCACCATTTCTTTCCTCGGAATTTAATTCTATAATTATTGAGGGCTTGATCGTGGAGGTCATTATATTCTGCGACCAATCTCGGATGGTTAACACTAATTTTTGCCTTTTGAGTTGAACACCATCTGTTTACGTTATTCATTGGCTCAACACATTCAAAATTCGACCCTACGGTTACAGCACTATTTATAAATTTGTGTATAGTTTATTGGCAATAGCTGGGATACAAAAGCAATGTCCATCAAATCAGGTCTGTGCTTAGTAGTCCACTTGCTAATCCAATAAGCTGTATCACTCTTATTTATTTGGCACTTTCTTGTCTTGTTTTTTTAATTGACATCACATATTTTGACTCAGTGTCATCAATAAAAAGTGAGAACATGACACCGCAATGGTCTCGTTTGTTCATATATTTTGCAAGTGCTTTTACACTGTTCCGACTTTGTTTTTAAAAAGACGTGTGGATTTAATTATATATAGACAAATTTTTGTCATAATAATGCTGATTAATTTACATCAGTGCAATTTTATTTTTTAAATTGTATAAAACTACTTTTAAAAGCGGAAATTTAAATTAAAAGGCTAATGGAAATATAAGAAGACTTTTTCAATTTGTCCTGTATACATAATTTACCTATTAATAATATACAAAACATGGCATCGATCGTAGATGACATTGCAGTCATAAAATAGATGACACCTAAATTTTGAAAAATATTTATATTTTATTTTGTCATTAGATTAATGCCAGTTTACACCTTATTGATGCCATTTCTATAATAACATTGATGTAAATGCCGATGGCATCAGATGAAACCTAAACTATGAAAAAATGAAACGATGGCTTTTGTCATTAAATTGATACCTGTTCAGATTGTATTGATCATATTTGTCTTGACATTGAATTAATAATTCCGACGGCATCGATTTGATGACTTTACAATGATGACATAGATGAAACCAAAACTCTGACAATATTCTATAATGGATTTTGTTTTTACATTGATGCCAGTTTGTACCCTAGTTATGACATTTGTCATAACATTAACGTCATGATTGCGATGGCATTGCTATCATAATATAGATGAAATCTAAACTCTGACAAAATTTTATGATGACTTCTGTCATTACATTAATGCCAGCTTACACCTTATTAAATGTATTTATCATAACATTGACGTCATAATTCCGATGATAAGGCGTCAATAATCTGATCATGAATCTCTGTTCTGACGACCTGCACATAACTAATTGAAACCTTTTTGGGGTTGGCTTTCCCGCAAGGCTTAGGAAGGGGCAAGGCAAATCGACGATATGGAGTTACTAATTCGAGCCATTAGGGATTTCTGGAATGAGTTTTGCTTTGATTATATGCAGACACTTTATGATTCAAAAAAAAAGAAACCGTATATTTCTATGTCCTTGAAGTTATTTTAAAAAAGGGTGCTATGGCCCACTATTAATATGATTCTTATTATTAAGAGATAAGATTTTGATTCAAATTAGGCAAACAGTTCTTGTCATATAAACAAAAAAATTGTAAATTTTCTGTCATTTTCTGGAAAAGGTTGTTTAAAATACTGTTGAAAGAAACTTTATTTTATGTTTGTTGACAAAGAATTTAAAAAGATGGTTTTAATTAAGACCTTTTAGAAGGCCTTGGCTGTCCCTTCTAAAAGATCTAGAACACATTCCTCATTCCTGATGTTCTATTGTTTTCTATGTTTAGATATCTTTATTTAATTGAGTGCTGTTTGCCATTTAAATGTATCTGTAGACTGATTGGTAGTGCATTAGTCCATCAGGACGTGGAGGTCCGAGTTCGATTCCCCAAAAATGCAGAAGAAAATTATCTGTCTGTCTTTCTGCCTTTTTCTTTATGTTCGCATCACATAAAAACTGGATGGATTTTAACAAAATTATGTGAGGAGGTATCTTAGTATCCTTCCAAAAGAAAGTGAAAGTACGCCGATTTTTTACCGATTTAAAGGTACTGCATATATTAAGGCATCTTTTACTTTTGAAGCAGTATATTTTAAGCAATGTTGCCTAATATATGGCGCTGCTTTAAAATAATGAGTAACCCAATTCCTGTCTGTTTTTTGCAGAGCTTTAAAATAATTTTTAGAATTTTGTATAAATTTTAGAATTTTATCCAGGGATGGATACCTTTACATAAAGTAAATATGTAAGAGTTTAAAAATTTGGTGTGGATTACTTTTAAAGCAAAATCGAACAAAATATTGTCAGGACGCACACAAAGTGTGTAGTTAAATTTAGAAAAACAATTATTTTGTCAAAATATTTTTTTTCAGCTTTTGCTAGGAAAATTCATTAAAAAGCATTAAATTGAAGGACTTCTAGCGGACAATTGTGGGAGCGACAGAAGTAAGACTGGAAGGCCTGCTGCGTATTGTCAGTTTGTGTAAAAAAGGTATGAGTATGGAATGTGACTAGAAGGTCTTAAGCCTGCAAAAGAAGCAGAAAATAGGCCTTCTAGAAGGCCTTCATACTTCTCCTTTTTACCACTGGGTGGTGATATTAACGTGACTACACAGAGGCAGTACATTTTGTTCAATGAAACTCTTCTAAAATGTTGCAAAGTGTCTATTAATGTTATTGAGGTTTGGTTGTGCTGTTTTGTACTAACAACTACAAACAAACAAACAATCATGTACAAATACTAATAAACATGTTTATATTGCCAGCATTTACTGTTTTTAGGTGTGTTTGGTTTGCTTTGGTTTTAATTTTTTTTTTGTGTTTGTATTATCAGCTTTTAATGAGTAATGACTATTTTACGAGTACTTAACATGTCAACATTTAATAGACTTAAATAAAACAGTCACAAATGGAAATAGTAGAAAAGACAGGAATGTTAACATAGAGTTCTTACCCAATTAACGATATGTTTAGATCATTTAATGGAGTTTTTTTTATTCAACATTATTTTATTTAATAAAAAGAAGACCCTTTCTTATGCACACACGTTTAACAGAGTTATTAGATATAAACCACATGTCACTTATTACACATGTGTGTGTGTGGAACAAATAGATTAGACACACAGTTTAGTAACGATAACGACTTAAGGGTCATCTGGTATTTAAGTCTTTAGCTTAACTATTTTAGAGACAAAAAAATGGAAAATAGTTTTAAACTGTGAATCACTTTAATACGAAAATAAGTTGATTTACTATTGAAAATAGTTTATACTTCTTGTCAGCTTTAGTGAAAAAACTTAAAATATTTAATCTTTTAAACTCATCCATCACATTCCAAAAACGGTAAAGAACAATTCACTTGATTGTAAAAATTTATTACATTTTTATACCCTTCACCACAGGTGGAGAGGATATATATAAGTTTGTCATTCCGTGTGTAATTTCTACAATATTCATTTCCGACCCCATAAAGTATATATATTATAGATCCTTATACATAGAGAAGTTGATTAAGCGATGTCCGTCTATCCGTCTGTCCGTGTTAGTGTTGTAATGTCATTTGCCAAGGCACCAGAAGAGATAAAAAAAATTTAAGCACATCAATCTGTCAGGCATAGTTTCGAAAATTTTGGTATTGCAATTCACCAATATCGAATCATTCCTTTGGAGGCTGCGTGCCAAAAACCACGCCCACCTATATTTTTTCACTTTTTTTTAATTTTTTTCGGCTTTAATTATTCTGTTTTACCTTTTTTTTGTCAAATAAATATTAGACTGCCACAGGTAAATCGCAAGGAGAGCATACAGATCTCGGGGGATCCGTGCGAGGGGCGATTTTTGTTTGTTTTTAAATTGGTAGGGTTTTCTGCTTTGACCTTAGTAGAAAGCAATACACATAGAGGTAACCAATGAACCCATAGGGTACCCACTGATAAATAGGAGCAGTTAAAAGGACCCCCCTTGTGTCAATATGGGGAAATTTTTTTTTTTGTGTAAGGATTTCTTTTTGCTTTAGTCTGACCATTCTAACTCAATATAGATTGCATAAAAGTCCTAAATTTAACAAAAAAAATTCAATAAAATTTAACACAAAAATTAAAAAAAAAATTTTAAAAAAATTAAAAATTTTTTTTCAAAAATATTTACAAAAAAAATTTACAAAGCATTTTCAAAAAGATATTTTACAGTCTGACCATTCTAACTCAATATAGATTGCATAAAAGTCCTAAATTTAACAAAAAAAATTTCAATAAAATTTAACACAAAAATTAAAAAAAAATTTTAAAAAAATTAAAAATTTTTTTTCAAAAATATTTACAAAAAAAATTTACAAAGCATTTTCAAAAAGATATTTTACAGAAAAATATTCGAAAAAAAATTTTTTTAAAAAATTTTCCAAAAAATTTTCGAATAAAATTTTACAAAAAATTTAAAAAAAAATATTTTTACACAATTTTCTAAAAATTAAAACAAAAATTTCAATATTTCTTTGAAAATAAAAATCACGACTGTAACATAACATATATTTAATATTAAGAATATACATATGTATGT
This sequence comes from Phasia obesa, assembly GCA_949628195.1. NCBI lineage: Eukaryota > Metazoa > Arthropoda > Insecta > Diptera > Tachinidae > Phasia > Phasia obesa. Next base: position 122,660,360 of record OX451217.1, read on the forward strand.
ATGTGTGTATATAGAGTAACATATTTTTTTAAATGCGTTGATTTTTAAATAGATGATATCATTTGTCTTCTATTTCTTTAACTCATGAATAATGATTTTTTCTCATACGACTTTATTTAAGTAAAGAATCAACAATTTGGATAATGCTGTACATGTCTGTATAAATAAAATCACCGTGGTGAAGGGTATAGAAGATTCGGCACGGCCGAATATAGCACTTTTACTTTTTTATATTCAAAATATTTTTAAAATTTTAATTCCACAAATACAAATTTTATTCAATTGGTTATTTGGTAGTAAGTAATTAATATTAGTGTCATTATTTCAAATCAGCGCCATCTGTTGCGCAACCGTGTTTAAAATATCCCGCTTTCAAAAATAAATAGATGCCTTAAAGTATGCAGTACCTTTAAACCGGTTAAAATGAGTCGGCGTACTTTTACTGCTTTTTATCTTTGTTATCTCTTGGAAATAGAGAATTTTTGCGGAAAAAGTATCTTATATGGGATCAGGATGCTAAGGTACATCCATATTTGATAAAATCCATTCAGTAGTTTTTACGTGATGCGAACACAAACGAAAAGCAGGAAATAAGTTACTGTTTTATTATATATATAGATGTATAATCCCGTTCCATACTTGCAATTTTTGTTTCTGAAACATTTTTTAAATTCTCTTTTGCATTTCTTTTACATTCGTGTCCATACCTCATGTCTAAAAGAGCAAACAACAATAATACAGAGTCGTAGTAGGGTTTATAGTACATAAAAAATCGTACCGATACTATTTTTATTTTCTCTCCCAATAACAAATACATGTGTTGCTGAAACAAAAATTGCATGTGTGGAACGGGACATAGATAAATAACACAGTGCACAGTGGGGCAGAATTAAAATATTTTGGAAATAACCTAGTCATTTCTAAACGGCTAGGCCGATTAATCCAAAATTTGACATGAGCATAACAGAGGAGTATCTGAACTTAAGTGTTTTTTGTGGAACAAGATTAACGTGAGTACCTGCCTAGTCGGCCTAACCTCACGGTGGTCTTACCACCTAGTAAAACTTAGGCGTAAACTAGCGCCCCTATTGTGTTGTTATACTACGATTGCCACCAATCGCTTTTTGTGTGTGATACAGTCACAATGAGTAGCAATTTATATAATATGGCAAGCCTTTCCAAGGCAAGCCTAGATCCACATTATAACCTCTTGCTTAGGGGTTTGGAGACTATCCAAACTCCGTCTGTTGAGAGTGCAACAGCACACTTGATCGACCGTGCACCATACCTACATAAATCGATCTTAAACCACAACCACCACGTGTACCCCCGAAGGGGACCTCACCAATAACCGGTCACAGAGAGGATAGGCTCTCTGTGGTGCACCGATTCCCATGGTACCAGTCCTTTGGGCACTGGTCGGACCTCGAAGAGGACTCGCAATGTTTATCGCAGTCCTTTTCTTCCAGAATTAGGCTCTAGCGTCTGGTGCTCCTATTTTCCCCGAGTGAACCGCGTCAAAACATTTACCATTCCTGCAGTGACAATTGGAACCCCCGGGGGTACTTAAGTGTTAATGGTGGGTACCATACACGCTCTAGGGGTGGCGCTATGTGGTCTCAAATTTAAGAACCTCGCACCTGAAAATTATTTTACAGCTTGCCATTTCTTCAGTTTTATTCTGATTTTTGAAAATTATACATGGTCTAAAAGGTCTAGTCAATACCTAAAAAATGGTATCTAAATTTGCAAATAATAATTTAAAATTATTGAATTATAAGCATTTTAGGAAATAAGATTTTTGATTTTCGCTACCCTGGTCTAGTTTTTTTTAAATATTGCGTACAATTTTTACCCAATTATTCTATTTTTTTTTTACAATAGTTAACGAGCCAAATTTTAAATATTCTTGATAAATTTGAAGATTGTATCTTTACTAAGTTAAAAACTAGACTAGATTTTCAATTCAAAAAATCAAAAAATATTGCATTTTTATGTCCTTTAGCCCAAAAAAGGTCATTAACGTTTTTTTTAGAAAAAATTTTCCTAAGGATTTTATAAAAATTTTATATTTTTGTGTATGTTTAAAAAAAAATCATATAAAATTAATTATCCTTGTGTTAAGATAGAGGTCCCACAATATGACCTATTTTACATCGAAAATTGACTGCTGTAATAAAGCTATATATACTCCAAATTGTTTTTGAAAGTATTTTATGAGCCCTAATCCGTATGTAGACTTTATGGTCAAAAGAGTAAAAAATCCCATTTTTGGGATTTTTGGTCCTTATTTTGGGAATTGTGGAACTTCCTTTTTTTTGAATATTGCAGATTGCCATTTCATTTTACTTGATCATCGACACATGCACAGAGTATTTTATTTGATTTGCTTCATTTATAAAAATTTTATTGCATATTTACCATAATTTTTTCGAAATTTTCAGATATCAGCAACAAATTTAAAAATTTTGTTGTAATATTTAATTTCGTTATATTTGTGAATATAAATTATCCAATTTCCTATTAAACAAAAAAATATTTACCTCAATATAATTTTTACGTTCAAAGCTATGTGTTTTTAAATATGAGATTCCCATATTTATCACGCTTTTATGAGTTTATGTTAGCATGACGGTACCATAACATAACATAAATCAGTAACATAAACTGATAAAAGCGTGATAAATATGGAAATAGCCACCTTTAAAACTTAAGATCATATACTCCTCTGTTATGCTCATGTCAAATTTCGGATCAATCGGCTTAGCAGTTTATAAATTACTAGGTTATTTCCAAAATAATTTAATTCTGCCCCACTGTGCAGTGCAACAGTGAAAAAAGACAAGGAAGTGACAGTATGGTGCGATTCTATCATCAAAGGGTAGTAAAACTCACAGTTTGACGAAATTGGTGATTAGTGTCATCAGTTTTTGACTAATATCTCAACTAAACTAGCTGATAACTAGCGCTTAACTTTATTCAGAAACAACGCAGCGGAGAATTCGTTTAATAAATTCTATAAACATTTAATGTAAAAAAAATAATTTATTCCGGCACTTTTTTTTATATTTTCTTTTTTCAGCATAACTTACAGGGACTCTTAAATTTTCTTCACTAACGATATATGACTAAAGCGTTGGTAAACATGTGTGTAATAATTGATTAAATTTTTTTAAATCAAATTCTTAAGTTGATAATTATGACTTTAATGATAATGGCAATGACGTTGTTGTTGCTCTCTTTGTTGTATTCCACAATAATGTTGTCATTAATGACATCGATGACTATTTTTAACGTGACATAAAGAAATGTTTTTTTTGTTCGTGTTTTCTGTAGCATGCAAGCAAATCTGTTGTAACATTTTGTTAACAGAAGGCAAAGTTAAACACGAAGTGTCCAAAAGGTTAAAAAAAAAATATTTAAAAAGCATTACATAGTCTGTAACCCAGCGAATGTTTTTGTAGAAAAAACCCCGATTTTTTTATATTTAAATATCTTAATTTTTACTTTTTTTTAGATATCTAATACGAGGGTTGACCAAGCAATGGTGGTATAATCACACAATCCAATTCCAGGGGGAAATACCTAGAAACACATATCACTTTTGGGTTCGTATGGAAGTCTTCAATACGAAACTAGATAGAAAATAAGGCAGTAGCTATGCCACCATACTAGGCGACCTGGTAGAGCTAAACAACTGACGCAAGAGTTACAAAGATACAACCTAGACATATTAGGCATCAGTGAATCTAGATGGTTAGATATCGATCTGTAGCTAAAGCAATGAGAGAATGGAATTCAATCTCTCCTAGAACACTCAGGGCTCGATTTTATTCCCGTGCTCGTAAAACTACAATCGTGCAAGTTTATGCACCAACAGTAGTTAGTGAACCTGTGGAAAAGATCAAATTCCACAATCAGCTTCAATCCACGTTCTCAACCATCAAAAAGGTGACATTATAATCCTTATGGGTGATCTCTATGCTGAAATTGGAGCATCTAATACCGGCATAGAACATATAATGGGGAAACATGGAATCGGGCAACTAAACGAAAACGGAGACATGTTTATTGACTTTTGCAACAGCCCAGAACTTGTTTTCGGAAGCTCAATGTTCCAACACAAACTATGTTACGAAACTACGTGGCGATCGCCCAATAGCATAACGGATAACCAAATTGATCATTGCTGCATAAGTAGAAGATGGAGAAACAGTCTTATGAATGTCAGAACTTTTCGCAGCGCATACGTAGGCTTTGGCCATTCGCAGGAATTCGTATACCATGTAGACAACTTGAAATCACCGCCACCAAACGCGGAGTTCATTTTCTACTTACAAAGCAAAATCACTCCAACTCACACAAACATAAATGAATTGTGGAACAGCCTAAAGGGAAATTTTATTTAAACTGGCAACACAATTCTCAAGCCACAGCGCCAACATAAATCAGATTGATTGGATTTATTCTGCCAGCAAATAAAATACTGTTGTCATACCTTTCGGTGAAGACCGCCGTCACTGGCTGTTGTTTTGGTACGTTTGGCAAAATTTGTTTTATAGGCCACTCACACTTTCAAATCTTTTGCGGCCAAAACACTCCACAATCTGGAGCACCGTTAGAACCACCCACGCTCAACGGATCTATAGATACCACACACGAGTCCAGCTTCTGTACAAGCCCCAACCAACCATTGAAGAAATCATCCAGGCTATTAAGGCAAAGGGAATGGCAAAGCCCCAGTTAAGAATAACATCCCCCGAGAAGCACTAAAAATTGACCCAAGTATAACTGTTCGTGCTCTACATCTCATCTTAAAAATGAGCTGGCAGGAGGAAAAGCTACCAGATGAGTGGTTGCAAGGTATACTAATTAAAGTCCCCAGAAAAAGTGATCTCTATCTATTCAAAAACTGCAGCGGTGGAGAAGTAGATAGAAGCATTATCAACTCCATCAAAAATGTTTTCTGGAATATTATTAACTGGTATCCAGAAAAGAAGTAGAAAGGTCATTACGACGCAACCAAGCAGGTTTTCGGACAAACACTTCATGCTTGGACCACATTACTTCCCCACGTATCATACTAGAACAAAGAAACGAATAGCAACAAAATATACATTTCTGCTTCATAGATTTTACTACCGCTTTTAACAGCATTTATAGAGAGAGAAACAATTTGAAACTTTCTTCACTCGAGAAATGTCCCATCGAAGTTGATAAACCTCATCAAGGCCCAATACGATGGACTCAAATGCAAAGTGCTCCACAACAATCTTCTGTCGGCTGATATAGAATACACCAAGACCGATGTTAAAAAGGGCTGTTTAATGTCCCCTCTTCTATTTCTGGTAGCTCTAGATGATATACTGAACTAGAACATGATAGATAACAGAGGTATATCTTGTGATATTTTCAGAAACCTGAAAAGCTTTCATACGCAGATGACATCGTACTTCTTTCAACAAAAAGAAACCCCAATCGACCTAGAAATATAAAGAAGAAAGTGGAAATGGATTAGGCATACAATAAGGAATGACCTGCCGAACTGCAATATGGTGGAACTCTCAAGGAACCAGAGTACGACGAGAGGACGACCCAAATTAACATGGCGATACAATACTAACAAAGAACTCAATCAAATGAACAAAACGCTCCAGTAGGAATTAAGGAGTTATGTATATAATACGAAGCTTATTCCACAATTTATGAGTTTTTGGATAAAGGAGATTTTTCCGGAAAAAAGAGCATTTTGAAAAAAAGTATTCTAAATTTGATACATCTAATTCAGCATATTTCAGCAATAGGATTTCTCATGGCCTTCTCATGTCCTTCTTATGTTTGTTTGACCCAAATCTTTTATCATTCAGCCTTTTGTTTAAATTTAAAACAACAAATAGTCCCATGACTAACAACAAATAATCCCAAGGGACTAAATATGTAGAATATCCTGGATGGGATAGGGGTTCTTAGACAATTTCATGAGTTTTTGCCATAATGACTACACAGCACCCACTTCTACACTATCACAATCACATCAATATTGATTTTGTTTTATTTTTTATATTTGTTTTTCCTTTTTAAATGTAATGGTTGTGAATAAAATTGCGTACATCGAAAAAAACTGTGGATTGTGGGACTTTGTTGGCCAATGGACATAACATGGTGCATGTTAGCCTACAGAAAGTTGTGCTATTGTAATCTAAATCTAAAACCAAATCTTTAAATTTGGCACTCAAACACATAAAATAAATATTTACAGGACTTTCACTAAAGCTATATGTAAAATACTTACACCAAAATGTTCCATGTAAAACAGTCCAAAATGTTTGCTGGGTAATAATAAGTAAAAAAAAAGTTAAACATAAAAATAAGTTGCACGTCATTGTGTCAGATTTTTTATCGTTAAACAGAAATCTTTCACATTGTTACAGTTTTTTTTTCTTTTTGTTGGTTAAGTTTCGTTTTATGACATTTTTTTTTAATATTTTTAAAGAAAATGACATTACAATATGGGAAGAGAATAAAAATAAACTGTTTAAAATAAATGATAACAATTAAACGTACATTATGTACATAAGAGGTCTTAAGTAAAACTTTGGAAATAAATTATCAACATTTAAGTCAAATCTAATAATCAAATTTAATAATAACATTTAAGTGCATATTCCTGAACATAACGACAAGTTCCACACATAAATCTTTTTAAATAAAGCAAAAAACTGTAGATGTATCTTATGTTTTATTCGGAAAATTAAAGTAAATCATTTCATTAAATTTTGTTTAAATTTAAATATCATTGCGTATGAGCAACATAAAATAATTTACTCCTAAATGCTACAACGCGTATGATTAATATTAATTAATACATTCAGCTAAGCGATTATCTGCTACACAGTCACACCTCTATTATTTCTTTATTACTGTAATTGTCCGGAAAAGCCAATAATTTTTTTTCTTATGAAAGAACGTTTAAAATTATTATTAAAATAAGAATACATGAAGAGGGTAAGGAGAAAATCCCTGGATAAAACTAGAATAATATTTAATACTAGCTGTACCTACACATGTTGTGTGCGTCCTGACAATATTTTGTTTAATTTGAATGTAATTGTCACCATATTTTAAGACTCTTACGTATTTACTTTATATAAAGTTACCCATCCCTGGACCAGAACTTAGAGTAGCACTGCCATTTGGCCTAATGCGAGCGAAGGTTCTACAATGGGTGAACGCGTTAAACTGAAACCCGGCCACTACATGTAGAGAGGCTAGAATGATGCTCAAAGAGTCTCTTGGCAGGAGTAAGACCAGTAAGGGGCTCAGATATAATAAAAGTATCTTAAGCTGGATAACTGCATTTGTGACAGATCGCGGACACTTCAATCATCATCTAGCCAAGATGAAAATCGAAGAAGCTCTGATACTTGCGGACTGTGCATAGAAGAGGCTTATCCTTTGTGTGTAAATGACCAGAACTGGCTAAAAGAAACTGGTTAAATCTAAATGCCAAGGATGATCTATGGCTTAGCTAAATGCTATCAATTGCTAGAGACTCCGTGATGAAAAAGAAGTTATCAGTCGACAGTCTAAAATTACTAAATTCAAGAGTAAAGGCTGGTAAATTACAAATCGGCTGCCTATAATAATGGAGGTCTGAAGAGAAATAGCCCTCTACATTTAGAAGGGTATAAACATTCTTCAGGAAGACATTAAGCAAAAATATTGATTTTTATAAAGTAAACACTCAGCCTTAGCTATATTGGTATTTTTCTTTTCGCGCAGCGCCATGGCCTTGATATAATGCTATCCGGAATAGATAAAGGAACTAAATTCGAGGTTTGCGTTAAGTCTGAAAATAAAAGGAAAGCATTTTTTGGTTCCATTTGCTTGATGGTTACCATGGCCATGCCCTTTTCCTCTTCTGAGTCATTCTTGGTAAGCTCTTTTGCTTCCTGAAGGACCTCTCACAAAACCGTTGCTTCTAGTAGATTTGGCCACTGGGCAGATCTCGAAAGTCTGTATCTCTAAGCTTCAGGCAACCCTTGGGTGCTGGTTCCGCAATATATGCTCCAATATATAAAAACTATATCGTGATAATTTTGATATAGATTCCCATACTCGTTGTTAATTAGTTAGGTCTTCGAAACTTCATCTCCCTTTTTCCGTCCCTCTATTTCCGTGCTCCGCAAATCTGAAGCAAATCGACCATTCCACCAAATTTAAGTTACTACCTAAAGAGGTTCACCAGATACCATGGTAACCGTGGGTTATCTCAACAGCAACAACATCAAATAGGCGAAGATCAAATAGGGAACATACCCCTGCGGCACACCACCTCTTAAGAGGCTCTCGTACTCTTCGAGTATGATACGCTCGAGACTGTTCTCATGCGTTTCGCAACACATAAATTAAGAATTTTAGCTTTATTCCTAACTGCATCGCGCTTCTGACGGTCCCTGTTGCTGACCGCAGCGCATCGGAGCCATGAACCCTATGGCATGCATCGAAATTCCAACCAAGATTCTCAATAAAATCTAGTCAGGTGGTAATAGTCTATTACACCCTATTAGTCTAAAACTAGAAACAGGGATCCTAGGCTGTTCATGGCGCTACCGGTTCTCGTGGTTGCAGTTGTTGAACACTTGTCAGACATAAACAATTTTTATCTTGCAGTATCTTGCAGCAAAAATGTGAAAGAGTGGCAATATGCTCCGGGAGGAACACCCAAGCTAGGTGTCAGTAAGGCAGGAACATGTTTCCTTCCTTTCAGTCTTCGAAGTTTCTCCAAAGTCTGAGGCTAGAAAAGTGGAACTATCTCACTGCTCTGACAGTATCTATATTTTTTCTCTAATTGAAAACATATATTAAGAGGTTTCTACTCGAGCGCTTAAAACAGAGTTTTGTTTTAAGCTTAACATGGACAAAGAAGAATTTCGGAGTCCAAATTAACATCGTATCACTCTGTAGGACAAAGAGGTTTAAGTTGTGCTTTAAGTTTACACTTCGTAGCAATTTAAAAGGGAAAATCAATTATCTGGGATGGATAATAGGAACCGCAAGCGTGCCGCTTAAATTTGCTAATTTTATTTGAACATTTATTTTATTTTATTTTCTTATTTTATCCTCTAAAAGCTTTTTTAGTTTAAACTTTTATTATCACGTTATTTTTATTTTTCTTATTTTATTTTATTTTTTCAACATTTCATTTGTATTGCGGATGTAGTTAATCGCTAACAATGATTGCAGTCTTTGTAACAAAATTCTATGACTACGAGTAGAGTCACTTTCAAGTATATTGTTTTAGGAATTTAGAAGGGAATAATAAAAAAAATAAAATCCTGCTAACAAATGTAAATCCTTTTGGACTACACTCCAGCGGCCACAATTGAATTTTATGTAAACTACACTTTAATCTGTATGAATGGGAAGGCAGCAGTAGTGCTAGTAGTGGAACAGTAGAACTAATAATGATGGTAAATGTTTTGAAATCAATTTTTTCGAACAGAAAGAGAAGTATTAAACAGTGTCAAGGAAAACAAAAGTGATGGTGTTAATATTTGGTCTTTTTAGAGTCTAAAAAACCAAAAATTAAAAATGAATAACGATCTTTATAAGAGTTTGGTCCTAATTTTTTTTTTTTTTTTTATAGTTAACATAATAGTGGACGCTCAGTAATCTAGGTTGTGTTTAAAGACCTAGTACTGAAGCATTTACGACTTTAAAATCCTAAATGATTTAAAGACTAAACATTGTATGAAGAATTGACCTGGAAATGAAAATATAATTTAAAAATTTTTGTATAGAAAAAATACATTTCTTACAAGGCCCTTTTAAAAGACACTATCTCAAAGATTTTAATAAAACTTTTTTTTTAAATAGCAGAAAAAAATTTGTTAAAAAATTTCATGATTCATGATTGATACCAAATTAAAGCGTATGAAATACCCTTGAAAATGAGCTATTACTCAACTTTAGACTTATGGAACTGAATTTAGAATATATTTAATCCTCGAGCGCATATGCAAAAAATCGACATTTTTCAATTTTGATAACTGTGTGGCGGAAAAACTGTAAGAGATAGAATTTTTTAAAAATCACATTTGGATTCAGGGAGTCAAAGAATATGAATAACAAAAGTTTCAATAAAATCTGAAGTAGTCATTTTGAGTGCCTTGTTGATTTGACGTGGAATTACCCTATAACTGTTCAAAAGTTAAGCTATTTTCACCAACATCCGTCATTTATGGGGAGACACTATTTAATTTAATATTTTAGCTGTAATAGCGACCATTGTAGCACACATTACGTGTAAATTTCAGTTCTCTATCTAAAACGGCTCAACTGATAAGGCATAAATCAAATTTCATTAACTATATGGACACCCTTTCATTTCCAATTTTATAATTCTTATAGCGGACATAATAATACACGCTCTGTGTAAATATTAAGTCTTTATCCATAACGGTTTCAAAGATAGGGCAACATAAATCAAATAACATCACCTATTGGGACACCATTTAATTTACAAATTTAAATTAAAGACCTATTAAGGTTTAAGGTTTTTTTTATTGAGCCTTTATATAAAACTTTACAATTTTTATGAACAATAGACAAAAAAGAAACCTTAGGACTAAAAGGTGTTATCCTAATATAAAAACAAACTAAACAGTAACTTACTTACAACAATTTGTTATATATAATTAAAAATAACAGTAGATAAGTAGAATCTCGCCCTTGCTCCCGAGGCTTTACGTGATTGAGAAAGAATCTCACGGCTTAGAGTAAACTTAAAACTAATTTTAACATTAACTTAAAACTAAAAACAAAAATAAATAAAAATAGTAATTACAAAAATGTACGGATAAGCCTGGTTAACCTCTATGTGTGCCTTGTACACTTTTTGAGAAAAAATTGTGTCTTAAAGATGTTGATAAATCAAAAGATGGTGCAGTTTCATTCAAATAACCGATTGGGGATAAATAATTAATATTTGACCAACTAAAAAGTGATTCATTTTCAAATATATCAGATATAAATTTATTTTCATGAGAGAATCCTCTTGTTATAAAACTCTTTAGAATATCACAAACATAAAATCCTATAGGTGTAACCTTAGACTCTTTATAAATAAAATAGTTTGAATATCTTCTACAAAAGGATTCAAAGTTTTTTCCAATACAATTTCGCAAAACTTTTCTTTCAAAAATTTCCATTTCTTTAATGACGGTTGGTGAAATATTGAACCAAATAGGAAATCCATATAAAATTATCGGCCTCAAACTTGTTTTGTAAAGGAGAAGTTTAGTTTTAACCGGTAAATTTTTATTACAAAGAATTTTTGAAAATGAACCTAATATCCTATAAGATTTTACAAGCAATAAGCGGGCATGATTATTAAATTTCAAGAGTTTATTGAAAGTTATTCCAAGATATTTTATATCATTCTTAAAAGGAATTTCAACGCTGTCTATACAAAGTCTCAATTGTTTACTCTCCGGAACAACAAATCTTTTACATTTTCCTGACGCATTTCGTAAACAGATTGCCTCACATTTTGAGATGTTTAATCTAACGCCCCACTCATCATAAAACTTTTTAACAACTTTCAAGTGTTCCGAAACTTGATTCAATGCTCTAAGTGGAGATTCATTATGAGAGTAAACAAGAGAGTCATCCGCATATAATAAACTTATAGAATTTGTGCTAATATGAGGAAAGTAATGCATAAAAATGTTATAAAGATAGGGAGCCAAAATCGAACCTTGAGGGACATCACAATATATATTACCAAAATCAGAATACAAATTATTTAATTGAACAGAAAATTTCCTATTAGTAAAAAAACTTTTAAAAAGTTTTACAATAGAAGGGTCAAACCCGATTTGAATCATTTTATAAATAATTCCATTGTGATAAGTACGGTCGAAGGCTTTTTCAACGTCCAGAGAAACAGCTACTGTACAATGTTTAGCACGAAGGTGACTAACAACGTCATCCTGAAATTTAAGTAGCGCATCTGAAGTAGAATGACCTTTCTTAAATCCAAATTGTAGATCAGGAATATAAGGTTCCACTATCCCAATGTCCATTTTGTCACGTAAAACTCTTTCAAATAGCTTTCCAACATTTGAAAGTAATGAAATCGGACGCAAGTTATTAATGTCAGCTATGTTAGGCTTTTTCTTAATAGGAACTATTTTAGAAATCTTCCATTCACTTGGAAAATAGCAGTTGTTAATACAGTGATTAAAAATTATGGTGAGATATTCAAATGCTTTAGTCGGAAGTTTTCGAATAATAAAATTAGAAATATTATCAAACCCACAAGATCTTTTATTATTAATATTTTTTGAATGTTCTAATAACTCATCCATATGTACTAGTTTGTTACAATTTTGAGTATTAAGAGCAGAAAAATTATTATCAAAAACATATAAATTATTGGGAACACTAGAGATAACTTCATCATTAGATCTTTCAATACGAGATGCATCTCTAATTGGAACCGAAGCCCTATATACGGAACAAAAGTGTTCCTGCAAAATATTCAGTTTATCACCTTCATCATCTACAATAACTTCATTTACTGCTAATTTATCAATAAAACTTTTTTTTTGTGACCTAAAATTTTATATACATTTTTATGAGCATTTGGACCAGGATGAATGTTTTTTAATTTTTCACTAAACAGATACGCTTGCTCAATTTCCATTTGTCGCTTTATAATTATTGAAAGTAACTGAATTTGCTTCGATAATAAAACATAATCAGAACTGGTACGGTTCCAGGTCCTATGAAATATTTTTTTTAAATTCTTTTGCCAATTGTATTTAATTTTAAAAAGTTTTTTTTAAATTATCGGAAATAATATATTTCCTGCCATTCAATACAATATTCTCAGAATTTAGCCTTGTAATAAAGTTGATTGTCGTTGTGAAATCATCAACACACCTATCGATTTCAAGATTAGACAAATTCCTAGAAGAATCTGGAGGGTGATATGAAATTCCCTGAATTATATCATTTCTAAATTTATCCCAGTTCGTTTTTGCAAAAGAAACAAAAGTTGATGGAGGTTTTAACATAAAATCAAAGTTTTGTAAATTGATTTCTAATTTCAGTGGAAAATGGTCGGAAAATGTCGAAAGACTATGAATTTTGTAATTTGGAATTGTTGACTCTACTAAATTTGTGCTTAATAAAAAATGATCAAGAAAAGAACTACCGTTAGGAAAAGAAGGAAAAGTATTACAAAGCCTAACAAAGTCTAAACAGAAATGTTGCAGCCAATTAAAAAACACAGTGCCATTAGAATTATTACAAGAGTCACCCCAAACAATATTCTTTGCATTAAAATCACCACCGATCAAAGTGCCATCATAAGTATGATAGAGATTGGCTAAAATTGACAGGCTAGTATAAATTTGCGATTGATCAAAATTGCAAGGTAGATAAATTGATCCAAGCAAAAATTTTTTTGGAGAATTATTGATTATAATTTTGCAACTAATGAAAACATTTGGAAATTTAATACCTGGAATAAAAATCCTAGAACAATCATAACGGTTTTTAATTAAAACTCCTACACCCTGAGAACTATTGTCCTTATAAAATGAGTATCCCTCTAAACTAAAATTTTGATTTTCTCTTAAATGGGATTCCTGGATGAATGCAACATCAATACCATTGTATTTTAACATATTTAACAGATCTAATCTACGATTCACCTCAATGAGGGATCTTACATTAAAAGTTATTAAATTTAAAGAATTACGGACCATAAGCCATATTAATTTCATCCATAATATTCATGCAATGTTTTTTAGCTACAACTCTTGGCATAGACTTATAATCTTTCATAAATTGTTCAATTTTGTCTTCCAATGTCAAAGGCTCAGGTTGACACAATGACTGTGCAATCTTCAAGAACTCTTGAATAACCACAGGCATCTTTTTTTTAGTATCGGATTTCGCAGGAGTAATATTTTGCAATAAACTAGCAAATGATTTGTTGTTTTGAATTAAGTTAGATGAATTTATGGCACTAGTAACGTTATTCAAAACTCTACTTCTATTTTCCCTAGCTGAAGTTTTTATATTTTCCTTCATTTTAATATAATTTTTAAATTCTAAACAACCTCTAAAATTAGCAGGATGACCGCGTTTATTGCAGTTAACACAAAAAGGTAAATTTTCCTGAGAAGACACAAATTTGCACTCTCCTGGAACATGACTTTCCTCACACTTCACACACTTAAAAGGTCTGTTACAATTTCGAGAAATATGACCCCAACTTTGACATCGCCAACATTGGATTTCCTTTAAATTTGCTTTTGGGGACTCCCAAGAAACTCTTTGGTTAAGTAAAAAACGTAATCCCGTAATCTCTTTAATATTCTTACCGGAAATTAGAGTAATCAAAAATAAATTAGTATCTACATTATGTTTTCTGGAAAAATTGGTAGAAAATTTCGAAACGGTATCAATAGTATTTGGAACCAATGTATCAATTTCACTTTTGATTTCCGCTAAATCAGTTTTGTAATAAAGCCCACGCAAGATAACACTAGTACGTTTATACTCCTTAGGAGTATATGAGTATGAGTCTATTTTCCTTTCTCTTAGGAGACCCATCATTTTAGAATGAGCTGCAGCATCTTTTAGATAAAGTTTACTTTTATGGTTGTTTTTGTTAACAATCTTAAAATCTACTTTTTTAGCATTAAGTTGATCGACTAAAGTTTTAATATTTACATTAAATAAAAAGATAGGGGGGCAAAATACATTATCCTTTAAAGGAGTTTCCTTACTTTTTTTATGTCCATAAATGTTGTGTTCTTCTTCAATTTCTAGTTCTCCAAGAATTGAAAATCGATTTTGTGTGTTCACAGTTGGGGACTTGCTATGAGAAGACAATTTTGATAGATCTACTTCGACGTCATCTGATCGTTTTCTTTTATAATTTGTCATTACAAGCGTGCCTCTTGAAATTTCATTATTTTGGGAAGAGTTACCGTCCATTGACTCATCATTATATGAAGAAAAACTTGGTATGGATTCTTTGGGATCATTTCCTACCACATAGCTTATTTTGTTTAGATTTTTTCCACTAATTATCGGCTTCTTTAAAGAAGTATCTAAAGATTTATCTGGCGGTAATTTTTCCTCCACAACTAGAATAGTATTATCCATATTAAAGGACAAGAAGATGAAATGTTTTAATTTTAAATAAAATTAAATTTAAAAATTTTATTTTTTATATATTTTTTTTTTTCACAAAAAAGCGACTGTTCACTTCGATTGAAAAATCAAGAATCCTAAAGACCTATTGTTATAGAGGACTTGGCCACAAAGATTTTTTGTAAATTTCAACTGCGTGTCTATAAAAGTTCAAAGGTTTAGTCATATACGGCAAATTACAGAACTATTGGGACACCCTTTCAATCATAATTCTAAATATTTATACTTGCTAGTATACCAGACAAAGTAGTGGAAATTCTGCCAAATTTTCAAGTGTTTGTCTATAACGGTTAAATGGATAGGGCCATATAGGTCAAATTATCTCAATTATGGGGACACCCTTTAATTTCTAAATTCAAATTATATACCTGTTATAGCGGACTTAGTAATACAGGTTCCTTATAAATTTCAGCTGTCTGTCTATAACGGTTCAAATGTTTGGCCACATACATAAAATTACATTAACTATTGGGACACCCTTTTATTTCCAAATACAAATTTTATGCTTGTTGTTATAGCGGACTTAGTAATACAGGTTCTTTGCAAATTTAACGGTCGGTGTACAACTGTTCAAAAGTATGGGCATATACATCAAATTTAATGAACTATTGGAACACCCTTTAATTTATAATTTCGAATATTTATCCTCTTTATTAAAAAGGTCATAGTAATCCACATTCTGTCAAACTTGCAAGGTTTTGTCTTTAACGGTTCAAAAGATAGGCCCATAAAGGACAAATTACGTCACCTATGGGGACACCCTTTAAATTTTAAGTTTATTTTTTTTATTACCCTTTATTAGTGGGAGCTGTAGTGATACGCAATTTTTTAAAATTTTAAATTGGTGCCCTTTAGGGTTCTTAATACACGAAAAAAACATGTTGTATGGGGACACCCTTTAATTTTTAAAATAATGAACTGGGACCAATCTGTAAGCATAACCGTTCTAATAAAGAAAACAATCGGTTCAGAAATGGCTGAGTTCTGCGGGCACAAACATAAAAAAAGCAACATTCAGACGAATTGATAACCTCCTTCTTTTTGAAGTCGGTTAATAAAATAGAAATTTGTTTTGAAAAAAGGTTTGAAATTCTAAATTATAAAATTGTAGTCGTTTATAAACAATGATTTAATATAATAATATAAATAATAAACTTTAGGACACTGACTGAAGATAACTTTATCTATAATTGTTTTTTTATAAGGACAATAGACTGATACTGGACGTATTGTCTGTAAAAACATTAAACTGAAGCTTTAATTGTTAAGACCTGCTATAATTGGTGGAGAGAGCAAGAGTTGTAGTACTGGAAGATACAAAACTACACGCAAAGAAAAAACACGGTTGAGGTAACAATAATCTAAGAGCAACCATATTATTTTAAACCATAATAATAATAATATTGTTGTCATTGGAACATATTATTGTCTTACATAAAAATAACATTGTGGAATACAACCATAATTATTTTTATAATATAAACAAACTATATTATATGATGTGAAACATGTAAACGGTTATATGTGACAACGTATGAATATATTTATAAATTATTAAATTCTAGATGAACCGATAGATTACACACATATTTCTGAACTGAAAAAAGTCCAAAACCAAAATATGTATTTTTAAAACCAAACATTATTTGTTTATTTTTAGTTATGCTTAGCATACTATGTTTAATAATAATAATATATTATGGTTATAAATAAAATTTTAATTTTAAATAATAAAAAAAAAATTGGTTGTGATTTTTCAAACATATTGCTTTTTGGTGCGTATAAACATAAAATGATTAACTGTTAACAAAAAATAGTTTATCGTGACCATAGTATTGTTTAAAATAACTATAATTTGTTAACAGCAAACATGTTGTGTTACAGAGAACATAGTATGATTGCCGTGGCCATACAATAACCATGTTTTTTCTTTGCGTGTAAAAATGGATTTCTACCTCAGATCAGTTTAAATAAAAGACTAGTCTTTCAATACTTAGAATTGATTAATTTAGTTAATAATTTGTCTTTACTGTAACTTACTAAAGACTTGATTAACACTCGGACCCACTATATTACATTTTTAGTTACATTAACACACAAACACATTTAACACATTCATTCTTAAACACATTTTGTCATTTTAAACACCCCAAAGGACATTAAAAGCACATTATAGTTACGAGTGTATGTAGGAGAAAATTGTAAGTGTAAGTGTCTGTACATTTGTGTATGTAATTGAAAACAATGGATATTTAAAGAAAGGAAACTCCTTTTGCTTTTAATGTGAGAAAACATACAGCACTGAGATTTAACACAATTTTGCTATGGATTTTTACAAAAAATATGTAATGAAAACTACCAAATACCAATGTTGTGTGTATGTGTATGTGTGTGTTACTACTCCCTTAACCAAGAGCTATTGTTTCCCTAAAAACATACAATAGTTTTTAATTTTCATTTTCATGTTTTTTGTATCTTTAATGAAACAATACTTTATAGTTGAAAATTTAAAGTAATTAAAGCTCTAAAGTTGAAACTTAAAGTTGAGGCTTTAAAACACAAATGATTTTTGAACATTTTCAAAAACTAAAAGTCAGCAATTACCTTAAGCCAGACGGAGAGACAGAGAGAGAGAGAGAGGAATATAACCAATACAACCCAAACCTTCTTTGACCACAAAATAAGAATGTTAGTTTTAAAGCAAAAACAAACTTGTCACACACACACACACAAAAGTGCCAAAAAATTCACAAGGAAAATCATTTATAAACTAAGGAAATTGCTATTTCTTTGAAGGAAATTTAAATCAATTTGTTTTGTTTTCAAAATAACAAAAGAAAAAAACTTTTCACATGCAACCAACCCTTTCCTTAAAACAAAACTCATTAGGATAAATTGCATAAAGTGTGTCAAAATTGATTTCTGCTTGATATTTAACTTCAAAGACGAAGACACGTTTTTCAATTTATTCTGCATAAATATTTTCCATTTTAAACTAAAAAAATTAAACAACAAGATATTAAGTTTTTCTTTCACTCTCTCGCACGTCGTAACGTGAAGGCAATTATTTACTTTTAATGAGATGATTTAATTGTCATTTACTTGAGAAAGTCTTCGTTCATGCCTGGTAATTACTTCTACACTAGTGTCGAATTGCCTAAGGCTCAAGGTTAAATTTTGTCATATAAGTTGGTCTTGTACTAAATTTTAGCAGCAAATAATAATTAACAAGAGTAAGACAAAAATTAGGAGGGATTCATAAAAAGGCCACGATGAACAAAAGATAAGTTTTGAAACAAATTTCAAAATGTTTACCTTATTTCTTCGCGTTAAGTAAATGACAAACTTTTAACGAAAAAAGTACCTTTTTAGAAAAAAGTAACTTTTTAAGAAAAGGTATCTTTTTAAGAAAAGGTATCTTCTTAAAAAAGTTGATTCTGAAAAAGTAACTTTAAATAAAATTTTTTTTTTAGAGAACGGATGTCTTTAGAAAAAGCTACATTTTTCTAAAAAAAAGCTTTATTATAAAAAGTATCTTTAAGAAGAAAGCATATTTTTATAAAAAAATTATCTTTTTTAAAAAAAGCTCATTTTTATAAAAAAAATGTAATTCTTTTCTCAAAAATTCTTCTGGTTTAAGTAAATGACAAACTTTTATGGAAACAAGTGTCTATTTTTTGGAAAAACGTATCCTTTAAAAAAAGTACCTTTAAAAAAAAGTACCTTTAAAAAAAAGTACCTTTTGGAAAAGTACCTTTAAATAAAAAGATCTCTTTAGAAAATGGATCTTAAAAAAAAGATATGTTTTAGAAAAAATCATTTTTATAAAAAAAAAGTATATTTAAGAAGAAGCATCTTGTGAAAAAAAGTCTTTTTGAAAAATGCACAATTTTATAAAAAATATCTTTCTGGAAAAAGTAAGTAACGAAAAAAATATATCTTTTTAAAAATTTATATTTTTGACATAAAGTAATTTTTAGAAAAAAATTATTTTTCTAAAAAAGTACCTTTTTCCAGAACAGTATCTTTATGAAAAAAGTAACTTTATGAAAATTTATCGTTGTGGAAAAAATATATTTATGGGAAAAAGTGTTTTTCTGAAATAAAGTATATTTATATTCTTTATAAAAAAGAAGTCTTTATGAAAAAGTATCATTTTGGAAATAAGTTTAAAAAAAAAATATCTTTTAAGAAAAAAGTGCCATAGAAAACTAGTATTGTTTATAGAAAAATGTATATTTCAAAAGAAAAATTTTAGAAAATAAAATTAGAAAATTACTTTAAAGAAGAAACTCTCCTTCAGAAATTTGTTTCTTTCTGGAATTTTTTTGAAGTACTTTTTTACAGAAGACCTTTACATAAAAATGCATGTTTATATAAAATGTGTTCTTTTAGAAAAACTAGCTTTTGAAAAAAAAAGAATAGTAACTTAACTTAAAGAAAAACGTATCCATTAAGAAAAATATAAAAAAGTACTTTTAAAGAAAAAAAATGTTTTTAAATCTACTTCTTGAAAAGAAGATCTTTGTTAAAAGTACTATTTCAGAAAAAATTACTTTTATTAAAAAAGGTACCTTTGCTGAACATAACTTCCTTTTAAACAAAAATTCATATTTTTCCATTACTTTTTTCCAAAAAGTACTTTTTAAAATATATCATCTTCTTAAAAAAAAATTTAGTTTTAACTTTTTAATAGAGAGTACCTTTTTATAAAAGTATTACTGTAAAAAAGTACCTTTATAGAAATATTCTTATTTTTATAAAAACAAAAGAATCTTTTTTGAAAACAAAAAACTGATATAAATACATGATTTTTATTGTTGTTTTTAAGTATCTTGCACAAAAAGGTATCGTTTAAAAAATGAAAATTAAATTTGAATTGCGGCTTAAGTTCGAATTATTATCGGCAAGTTGAAAGAATCTATATACATATGTATAATAAAACAGTAACTTATTTCTTGTATGTCTGTCTCCATTCGCATCATGTAAAAACTACTTTTGGGTGAGGATTTACCTAAGTATCCTTATTCAAATATAGGATACTTGTTTTCCGAAAAAATATCTTATTTCCAAGAGAAAATGGAGAAAAACCAGCGAAAGTACTCATTTTTACCAATATGTATACTTTAAGGCGAAATATTTTAGTAGGGATGAGACCCTTTATTTAAAGTAAATACATAAACCATAACAGAAGGTTTGGATCACAGCTAGTATTAAATTAAAATAAGGTTTGGTTTTATACTAGATTAGTATCAACTAAAAACGAATGTTAGGGTAAAACAAAGAAACAAAAAGTTGCTCTCATTGCCAACCAAAGGTTGGCTAAAGCAACAACAAATATAAGGTGGTAAATATTAAAAAAAAAAGTATCGAAAAAGAGGAGCTCATTAGGTGGGGTAGACTTTGTTCTCACCAACTGACGATGATGATTGAAGGCAGTTTTTCTCGTATTCCTTTATCTGAGGTAGATAGATGCGCAGAATGCTGATGACGGATGTAGCTATCCAGAAAATGCTAGTGCAGAAAATAAAACTTTTTCTTAAAAATTAATTACCTAATTTGTAATCAAGGATGTAACAATTATAAGACAAACCACAAAAAAGTCATTTCTAACCAATAATATTGATGAATTTATAAAATGGTTATAACGATTTCTATGATATATTTTATTTTGGTCATCGCAAGCAATTTTAGTGAGTTTTAGTGAGAGTTTTTGGTGAAAAATATCCATTACATAAGTTCCTTTTTAAACGACTTCAAAAAAGAAGGAGGTTATCTATTCGTCTGAATGTTGCTTTTTTTTATGTATGTAACCGCAGAACTCAGCCATTTCTGAACCGATTTTAAAAAATTTTTCCTTTTTTTGAAAGGTTATGCTTTCAGGTTGGTCCCATTTTAAAAACAGTTCATTATATTAAAAATTAAAGGGTGTCCCCATACAGCATACATGTTTTTTACGTGTATTAAGAACCGTAAAGGACAACAAATTAAAATTTTAAAAAATTGCGTGTCGCTATAGCTCCCAGCAGCAAAAATGAATAAAAAAATAAGTTTAAAATTTAAAGGGTGTCCCCATAGGTGACATAATTTGACCTATTTGGGTCTATCTTTTGAACCGTTAAAGACAAAACCTTGAAAATTTGACAGAATGTTGATTACTATGACCGCTATAATAAAATGTAAAAATATTCAAAATTTTAAATTAAAGGGTGCTCCAATAGTTCATTTAATTTGATGTATATGGCCATACTTTTGAACAGTTGTACACAGACCGCTGAAATTTACCAAGAACCTGTAGTGCTAAGTCAGCTATAACAAAAAGTATAAAATTTGAATTTGGAACTAAAAGGGTGTCCCAATAGTTAATGTAATTCTATGTGTGTGGCCAAACTTTTGAACTGTTAGAGACAGACAGCTGAAATTTACAAGGAACCTGTATTTCAAAGTCCACTATAGCAAGTATACAATTTGAATTTAGAAATTAAAGGGTGTCCCCATAAATTATGTAATTTGATCTATATGGCCCTATCTTTTGAACCGTTAAACACAAACACTTGAAAATTAGGCAGACTGTCCACTACTATCTCTGGTATGATAACAAGTATAAATATTTGGAATTATAATGTAAAGGGTGTCCCAATAGTTCATGTAGTTTGATATATACGGTTAAAATTTTTAACCGTTATAGACAGATAGTTAAAATTTACAAAGAATCTTTGTGGCCAAGTCCCGTATAACAACAGGTCTTTAATTTAACATTGTAAATTAAAGGGTGTCCGAATATGTGATGTTATTTGATCTGTGTGCCCCTATCTGTGCAACCGTAGACAGAGGCTTGAATGGTGCCCCTATAAAAGACGGATGCTGATGAAAAGAGGAGAGGCTTGACATTCAAATAGTCTTCATTTTTTCCCTATAATTTTGGCGCATCTTTTATTTGATTCAAATCTAATTCTTACATTTTTAATTAGAATTGTTGCCCTTCTATCTGTTTTGAAGTCGGTTTTTTTTTGCAAGAATTATTTTTATTCATATCTATATAAAGAAAATCAAATGTCATTCACTTGTAATCGCGACACTTAAGATTAAGTGGTTGGCATTAGTATAGACATTTTTTTGTATGAATACAATGAAAAATTTAGAATTAGTAAATTTTTTTTTGTAATTTTTGTATCGTCAATAATAAGCAAACAAAGAAATTATTTCTTATAATTATATTATTTTTCATAATGGCTATTTACTTAAACCCAAAAACAAATATTTTTTATTTTAATTGCTTAAGATAACCAAAATATAATGGTTAAAAATAACCACTATTAAATAACATTATTTTCTCGTAACCTTTTTATCTAAGATTAAAAAAACAGGGACAATTATGTTCGGTCCCTGTTTGAAATTCATATTCTTTCAACTTGGAGAGAATATAACGAACTTAAGCCTGACTTCAAAATTTCATTTGTATCTATGGATGTCAATAAAGAGTTCAACTAACAAAATTTAAATTATAACAAATTTCTTTCAAGAAAAAAATAATAATTTTTTTCAAAAAAAAAACTCGTTTTTAAAAAGACATAAAAAAACGTTATTAAAAACATACCATTTGAAATAAAATCGTTTTTAGAAAAAAGTAGCTTTTTATAATAATAAATATTTTTTTTTTACAAAATTGTCTCTTTTCCTAGAAAATACACTATTTTAAAATAATATTTTATTTTATTTAAAAAAAAGATCTTCTATGAAAAGAGTATCTTTTGACAAAAAGAGCCGCTTTTAAAATAAGAATATTTTAAGCAAGAATATTGTTAAAATAAAAATCTTCTTATAAATTAGTACCTTTAAAGTAAATAGTACATTCTAAGACAAAAAAGTGACTTTTGAAAAAAGTACTTTTGTTTTCGGGAAAACTTTTTTTTTAAATAATGTCTTTTTGGGAAAAAGTCCCTTCTAAGGGAAAACACGTTGTTAAAAAACAACTTGTTAATTTACTGCTTACAGCACCGCTTCGTAAATCCTAAGTTTCTAAAAATCCCTTTTTAATATTCTAGTTTTTTGTTTGCATTTCTAAATTGCTTGTTATATACCCACCCCTCTTGTGTATTTTCTTACGCTTTATTCAAATGAATGTCACTTCATTTTCTACAAGTTATCGTACTTAAGGCCATTTTTGACTTTGAGTGAAATCCATACTTGTTATTGCGTTGTTGTTGGCGTGGTTGTTTGCATAATGATCCTTAACAACTTTCCAAATTCTGGTAGTAAATTAAGTCTTATGACGTCATTTTTGTTGTCGAAAAATCTTTGTTTTTCCTTCAGGCATAAGAAAGATTTTTTCTGCTCATTATTCTCATAGTATGTTCAACCATTGTTGTTGATATAATTTGTTAATTTTTTTTTGTTAGTTGTTATTAATATTGTGCAATATTTTCTTCCAAAAGCATGTATGTATGTAAAATTTATGTAAGGGTTTTGTAAAGAAATAAATATTCTTTATTTTTTCAAGACGGAGCTTAAAGAAGAAAAATGTGAAAATTGTCAAATATACAGTTTTGTGTTGGTTTGAGGTTAAAAACTGATTTAAAATTTTCAGCTATAAAAATGAAATAAAATTTAAAATATTTTTTTTTTTTGTTAAAGTTTTTTTTTTTGTAAATTAAAAATTCTGCTGTTTTACTAAAAAAGCGGTAAAATTATTTTCGAAATAAATAGACCTTCATAGAACTAAAAAAAACACTTTTGTTGAATGATCATACACTTATAGAAAAATCAACATAACGGTGATGTAATTTGACATCGATACTATGACAAGTTTTTTTTTGTCGACATCGATACTATGGCTAATGTCTTCTGTTTTTGACGATATGTCATTCGTGTCATGTAACTTTTACATCAGTTGGCCATTTTATCATTAATAGCAACGTTTATAATTCTGTCATCAAGGCAATGATAAGCAGACATCAAACTAATTACACCTAGAAATTAATTTAATGACAAGTTGTCATCAAAGTAATAAATATTTCGTAAGCAATAAAAGAATTAGTTTTATTTTTTTAAGAGAAGTAACAATTAAAAAAATTGTTGCCTTCCTAATAGTTTCGTTAGTTCCGGTGTTGATAAAGTAAAACTTTACTTTTTAGACCAACTCTGTAATTGCAAGTTATGTTTTTTTTGAAAATGGTGTTGCAGTGTCCCTGGTGTTAAGTCGGCGATTATTTGCTTTAGATAGGATAGAAGAAGGGCGCTGTGATATGTATTAAAAAAACTTGAATATTGTTAACTGGCACCGGCTGAGATATGAACCTATAGTCTTGAAATCATTTACATGCTTAGCAACCAAAGTGCGAACGCCTCATATGATGACTAAATGTCATTATTAAGAAGACGAGGCTTTAATTGTTTATGTGTCATAATAATGATGATGAAATTACATCAATGCGACTTTACCTTGTTATACCCTTCACCATAGGTGGGATAGGGTATATATAAGTTTGTCATTTCTAAAAAAATAATTTCCGACCATTTAAAGTATATACAATATTCTGGATCCTTATACATCCGTCTGTTTGTCTGTCAGTCAGTCCGTTTGTCCGTGTTCGGTTAATAATGTCGTTTCCCAAGGCACCAGACGAGATACAGAAGATTTAAGCCCACCAATCTGCCACGCATAGTTTCAAAAATTTTGGGATTGTAGTCAGATGTAGATCAGATCATTCCTTTGGAGGCTACGGCCAAAAAAACACGCCCACCTATATTTTTCCACGTTTTTTTAAATTTTTTTCGATTTAAATGATTCTCTTTTGCTAAGTAGACAGTGACAGGTAGATCGCAAGGAGTGCATACAGATCTCGGGGGATTACTAATCCTCTGAGAGGGCCGATTTGTTGTTTATTTTTAGGTTGGTAAGGTTTTTATACTTTGATTAATATATGGAAGGTCTTCATAGAAATCAATAAATATAAATATAGCCCCACAGGGTGCCCAATGAAACCCAGGAGCAGTCAATAGGGTAATAGGGGGTCAATATGAGGTAACTTTTTTAAGGACCATTCTAACGCAATATAGATTGCAGGAAGTTGCTAATTTTTACAAAAAAATTTCCAAAAAAATTTTAAAAAATTTTTACAAAATATTTTCAAAAAAAATTCAAATTTTTATAAAAAAATTTTTAAACAAATTTTTAAAAAAAATTTTTTTTAAAAATTAAAAAAAAATGTTCTAAAAAATATTTGCAAAATAATTGCAAAAAATGAAATGGCGTCATTAATCCGAGGATGAGTTTTTCTGACAGTGTATTTTGATATTAATATACATAAGAAAAAAACATAAAAACGCATTATACATTTGATGAAAACAATTTTTATACATCAATTTCTTGTTGAAGTTTGTAGTCACTTTTTTTGTAGGGGTAATACCGGAGCAGACCATTAACTTTATGGGTTCCTTTTTGACCCCCTTCGTTCCTCAATTATTTCTGGTATCCAACTGGAAATTTACGAATACCTTACTTTCATTAAGTCTCGTGCTCACTAACCTTTACTCTCGACTGTAGTGTTTTCAGACTGGCGACTGATACATGTCGACAATCTTCCTCATCTCAGAGTCTATGGTAATTGCTAACATTTGCTTACGGCTAGATCTCCACATCTGCTATGGCTAGATCTTTGTGTCTGTCCGTGGTCCAAAGCCAACCTGTAGTAAAGATTTGGTGGGACTCGAACCCACAACCGCGGACTGATAGACTAGCACACTACCTACTAGGCCACCAAGTCACTCTCGGGCCTTCTACAGGCAGGTTCCTACAGCAGCGACATAAATAGTTAAATGAGCAATACAAAGATGAATCCTTGAGGTGGAACTTTAGTGGATCCAGTTTGCACGTATGGTGCAAAGGCTAAAATATTTGCAAACATAATATAGAAAATGAGGAATAAATTCTTGTTTTTCGTATGAAGATCGAACATTGGCCAAATTAGCAGTAGCAATCCACATTATTCAGTTGTGTTTTACTCTACTGCTATTTCTCTAACTATGTGACTTCAAAAAGTCAAGGAACCATGTGATTAGAGACGCAAAACACATTAATCAGGTAGCCTCACTACAGAGGGGAAATATTAAGACGAATATTTTAAATTTTTATATGGATTTTGACAGTTAAACTTAAATGCAAGGCACATTTATTCCCCTTCTCCCATTCACTACGAAGGGGAAATATTAAGGCGAAAATTAATTTTTTTTTTTATATGGAGTTTGATAGTTCTACTTCCATTTAAGGGGAAATACTGTAAGTATAACTGTCAAAATCCATATAAAAATTTTTCGAATCCATATTTCCCCTCCGTAGTGAGGATACCTCATTAATGTGCCTTGCTTAAATGGTATTAAACATTTTCGGCATAATATTTTTTATTTAAAAGAAATTTTCACATATTTATATTACAACATTTTATGACACCCTGTTTTTAATTTTTACTCTTTAAACAATTGTCTTTGATTGGTTTGTGAAGTAAAAATAAAAACAAATTGTTGAATTATTTTCTTAACTTATTGAACTTTTGACTATACGTGTGTGTGTGTATCTATGGTTTAAGCTGCAACAGAAATGATCAAATAATAGTTTTTTTTTTAAGTCCACAGGAATCCTTACAGACACCAAAGCATGATAAAAATAAGTGAATTGTTGTGAAATATCTGAGCTCCTGTGCATTGTTTGGGATTATCTATGCAATTGCGGTTTTTTTGCAATAGATGCTATAATAAAATCTTTCATTTTAAGGTATTTTCTGTATTTTCTGTATTTTATCTATATTATTTTTATTTACATCTAAGTGTCTGTTTTACGAGGACGGTCTCAAAAATTCCTGATGTGCCATATACATACATAGATTTTGGTACTTGATAAAAATTGTAAATGAATTTCAGTTGCCATAGAACAGAGCCATATATTATAAAAACGTAAAAATGCCTCGCAAGGGGCATTATCATTATCGTATTATCAAAGTGTATTACGAATACTGATAGAAAAATCATCATAATGCTGATGTAATTTGATATCAATAATACGACAAGAGTCTACGTTTTGGTCCTGTGACACTTGTCATCCTTGTGATGTTAATCTTTACATCAGTTTACCATTTTGTCATCAATAGCATCGATCACAATTCTGTCACTAATGCCATGACAAATAGAAATTAATTTAATGACAATATTAACTCCTCTAACTCCCATTGGAGAATAGGGCGTCAATAGCACCTATTCTTCATCGAGCCAGGTTTTGAGCAATAGACCTAAGTTCATTCCAAGGTAGCGCTTAGGTAGCCGGAAAAGTTTTGCACCTAAACGGTGTTAAGAATCATTCCTAGGAAGTTCATATGTTCTAGAAAGTTGTTTACTGAGATCTTAGGTTCATTTTTGTAGTTGATTGTTTCCTTGAATTTTGAACGGTTTGCTACCTATGGACCTGAACAGGGGGAAAAAGGTAAAAAAAATTGAATTTTTTAAAGTTTTTGTGATTTTGACCTTGAAGATGAAGTTTTTTTTGATTTTATATATGAACAATTTTTGTTCTTTATGACAAGTGCTACAACTTTGCCTCAGAGAGTATATCAAAATTCCAAACGGTTTGCAAAATATGAGCTTGAGTAAATGATCATTTTTTTGCAAAAATGACATCGAGGCCCCATATCTTTGAGGGCCCATAAAAAAAACCTGGAGTACTTTGGGCAAAACTGGGATACACGGGTCTTTTTTTTGGTCTTTTATCACGTAGTGGTGTCCGTATATGGTTATTTTTTTCCGTGTTGCACTGTGTATTATTAATAATTTTGCTTCGACGATTTATTGCTACAGATAGTTGCCGACAAAGGGGGTCCTCTAATACAAGCCTGTATATGAAAAAAAAAACTTTAAATTGTTAATTGGCAACAACTGCGATACCAACATGCTAACTATTTAAACTATATCACCTTAATCTATTTGGCACTTTACTTTCATATTCATTTACATTGACGCCACATATGATGACAAAGTGTCATCAATGAGAAGCAAAGGTTTTATGTTCTTCTTTGCTCACGTGCTCTGAACGTGCATGTACACTATTCTAACTTTGTTTTAAAAAAGACGTGCAGATTAACTTACATGAGTTTTGTCATAATAATGACGATGAATTAACATCAATTCGATGAGGAATTTTATAAATAAAATAAACAAATTTAAATTACAATGCTAATAGAACACTTTTTACTTATGTATACATGTATATATATTTTACCTATTATAAATATACATAATAAGGCATGGAGTTGATGACATAGATGACAACTAAAATATGACAAAATTTAAGGATGATTTTTGTCATTACGTTAATGCAAGCTTTCACTTTATTGATGACATTTGTCATAACATTGATATTATTATTATTCCTATGGCATCAAATTGATGACATTACAGGCATAACATATATGACACCTAAACTCAATATAAAATATATTTCTAAAATATATATTACTCTTGTCATTATATTGATGCCACCTAATTGATAACATTTGTCATTAGATTGATGCCAGTTTATAACATATTGATGGCATTTGTCATTAAATTGATGCCTTGTGACACCTAAATGATTACATTTATAATACATTGATGTAATAATTCCGATGACAGTGTACTTTGATCTATGTAATCGACCTTTTGAGCGCACTATTTAGAACTCGGTGTAGCAATAAGAAAACCACTAAATCCGTACACTTAAAGAAAAAATCTGATTGAGGTTCCCATAATCTAAGACAAACATATGATTGTTAAATTATATGGTAAAAGTGAATAATTTATACATATAATAAAACAGTAACTCAGTTTCTGTGTGTCTATATTTCTCTTCGTGTTTGCATCACGTAAGAGCCACTGGATAGATTTAAACAATATTTTGCAAGGAGGTACCTTAGTATCCTGATTCCAATATAGGATACTTTATCCGCAAAAATATCTTATTTCCAAGAGAAAGTGGAGAAAAAGCAGTGACCGATTTAAAGAAACTGCATACTTTAAGGCATCTTTTATTTTCGAGCAATAATATTTTAAGCAATGTTGAGCAACAGATGGCGCTGTTTTAAAATAATTAGTAACTCATTTGCTATCTGTCTTTTACAGAGCTTCACAAACATTTTTAGAATTTTATACAAATTTTAGAATTTTATCCAGGGATGGGTACTTTGATATAAATTAAATAAAATAAAATTTGGTGTGGATTACTTTCAAAGCAAAATCGAACAAAATATTGACAGAACGCACACAACGTGTGTGGCCATAGCTAGTATTATTATAAATAATATATAACAAGGTATTTAGTTATTTTTTCCGATTTTTTTTTTTTTTGTGGAACCAATTAAAAGATGAGCATATCAATAAAGCACCCATAGACTGCAGGGCAACGAGGAAAATAGTGGGTTTTTTCCCCCAATTACTTCCAACTATTCTGGGCTTGCCCTCGTTGTTGCACTAGAAATTTTTTTTGCAAACATTTATTGTGTGTTTTATTGAGCAATCGTGTATTGTAAAATATGGCTGCACATAACAAGGCATTTAGGTATTTCTATACCATTTCTTACGACTAAATTTTCACTCATAAAAAAATATATTTTTACATCCATAAAAATTCTTAAATATACACTAACACATTCAGCACAAATTTGTGTGGTGATTTTTTTTTTTGGAAAAAAGACATAAAAAAGCTTGACCACATTTTAGTTTGTTGCAGACAAACACACATGAGAAATTTTATTTTAGTCTTCCAGGACTAAGAGATATATTTTTAGTTTTTAATAAAGTTACAGAACATCCGCACCAGTTTTAAACAAATGAATTTTAGTTTCAAGACACGTTTTATTGTAGAAAAAAAAATATAGAAAAACTTAACCACAAAAACTAAACAAAAAACTTTGAAATAAATTTTAAAAATTTTTTTTTTTTTTTTTTAAATACAGACAAGGCAACAAGAAGTAACATATTATAAGCTTCAGTGACATGACAAAAATTGATCAAATAAAAAAATAACAAAAATGAACAACAAAAGGTAAAAAAAAAAAAACCGATTTTTAATTTAAAATTTTTAAATATTTTTAAAGCAAATTATTCTGTAAAATATGTACATACATATAATTAAAAAATCGATAATTTACCGAAAAAAATTTAAGAAAAAATTTTCAATAATTTAATCAATTGTTTTATTCATGATAAGTTTTCATTTAATTTTCTTTATCTTCGATAAATTATCGATAACTTTTCTCCAAAGGTCATATTATAATAAATTATCGATTTATTTTTTTACATAACAGACTCAATAAATTCAAAATTTACTCATCCTATATAACAAATCACGAATTATTATCACAGGTGGAAAGGGTTTGTCATTCCGTGTGTAATTTCTACAATATTCATTTCCGACCCCATAAAGTATATATATTCTGGATCCTTATACATAGAGAAGTTGATTAAGCGATGTCCGTCTGTCCGTGTTAGTGTTGTAATGTCATTTGCCAAGGCACCAGAAGAGATACAAAAAATTTAAGCACACCAATCTGTCAGACATAGTTTCGAAAATTTTGGTATTGCAACTCAGCAACACCGGATTATTCCTTTGGAAGCTGTGGGCCAAAAACCACGCCCACCTATATTTTTTCACGTTTTTTTTTAATTTTTTTCGGCTTTAATGATTCTGTTTTGTCTTTTTTGTCAAATAAATATTAGACTGCGACAGGTAGATCGCAAGGAGTGCATACAGATCTCGGGGGATCAATAACCCCCTGCGAGTGGCTATTTTTGCTTGTTTTTAGATTGGTAGGGTTTTTCTGCTTTGATTTGTATTAGAGACCTTAATAGAAAGCAATACACATAGAGGTGGCCAATGGACCCACAAGGTACCCACTGATAAATAGGAGCAGTTAAAAGGACCCGCATGTGTCAATATGAGGAATTTTTTTTTTTTGTAAGGATTTCTTTTTGCTTTAGTCTGACCATTCTAACTCAATATAGATTGCAGAAAGGTCCTAAATTTAATAAAAACTTCAATAAAATTTAAAAAAAAAATTTACAAAAACAAATTTTTGCAAAACATTTTCAAAAAGATATTTTACAGCAAAATATTCGAAAAAAAAATTTTTTTAAAAATTTTCCAAAAAATTTTCGAATACAATTTTAAAAAAAAATTTAAATAAATAATTTTTACAAAAAATTTTTACACACAATTTTCGAAAAATTAAAACAAAAATTTCGATATTTCTTTGAAAATTAAAATCATGACTGTAACATAACATGTATATAATATTAAGAATATACATATGTATGTATGTGTGTATATAGTGTAATATATTTTTTTAAATGCGTTTGATTTTTAAATAGATGATATCTCTGTTTTAAAACCTAGGTGCATTATTCACATAGACATCATCAGGATACCGACTACAAACCGTCAAAAATAAAATACACACGCTTATAGGTAAACGATTATTTTGAAAACAACAAAGCTACATGGCTACACGACCACCGTTGTGGTTGTCGTCAACTTAAGCTAATTTCTATTTGATTCAACAAAAGAAAATGTCACAAAATTGTAAATTACAAATTCATATACAAACAAAAAGTTTTGGAGGAAATATTTATAAGTTTTTGAAAAAGTTATTTAATTTTATAAAACCAAAATAAGTATTTCTACAACAATGTCAGAGTTTACGATGTAGCGTCGGCTTCAATATCATTAAGTAGCTGACAACACGGCGACAATTGTAGCAAACGGAATTTGTTTTCTATTTCTTTAACTCGTGAATAATGATTTTTTCTTATATGACTTTATTTAAGTAAAGAGTCAACAATATGGATAATGCTGTACATGTCTGTATAAATAAAATCACCGTGGTGAAGGGTATAGAAGATTCTGCACGGCCGAATATAGCATTTTTTTTTTAATTTCGTTAGGTATTCAATTAAATACTAAACGGTTTTTTAATAATTAAATTTAACTATTTTTTATTAACAATTTTCACAACAATTTCTTTTTTTATAAACTATCGATAATTATTTTTCGATATACTATCGATTAATTTTTATAATGAAATTTTTTCGATTAGCTATCTACTTATTTTGCTTAAGAAAAATTTTCGATAAATTTTTGAGTTTTGTCCTAAAACAATAATTAATCGATAATTTTTCGAAATTATCGTTAAAGAAAATGTAACTTCTACAATTATAATATACCGATAATTTAGGCAAAGACTTTCTAAAAGAAAATTAATTAGTTTAAATAAAAAATACTACCATCGATGTTTTATCGAAAAGTGTTCGTAAATATAAATTAAGCTATTATTTTATATAAAAGTAGCTGTGCCCACCACGTCGTGGGTGTCCTGACAATATTTTGCTCGATTTTGCTTTGAAAGTATTCCCCACCAGTTGTTTATGTATTTACTTTATATAAAGGTATCCATCTCTGGATAAAAATCTAAAATTTATAAAAAATTCTGAAATTTTAAAAATTATTGTAAAGATCTGTATATGTGTCTGTATAAACTATTTTCAAATGAACAAATTAATTATTTAGGCTTAAGTTCTAAATTATTAAGGGATAAAGAAAAATTAGACACCAGCAGAGTGGAATGCATTTTATAGACATCAGCACTCTTCGTATCTAGCTATTAATTTTCTATTTAAACCAGGGACGTAACAATTATAAAATAAATCACAAAAAAGTCATTTTTAACCATTAATATTGATAAATTTATAAAATGGTTATAATTAACCATTTCTATAAGATATATTTTATTCTGGTCATCGCAACCAATATGAGTGAGTTTTGTTTTTTTGGTTATAAATAACCATTATATCAACCAAAAATTTTTTTTGGTTGCAGATATTATATATCAACCGAAAATTACCATTACATAAGTTTTTCTTTTCTTTTTTGGTTATCATATCTACATATATAAATAAAATCAAATGTCGGTCGTTGGTAATCGCAACACTTAAGAATAAGTTGTTGTCATTAGTATATAAATTTTTTATACGAATTTACTGATTTTCTTGAGACAAATTCAGTGTCAGTAAATTTTTATTTTGATTTTTGTATTGTCAATGATAACCAAAACAAAGAAATTATTTTTATAATTGTTATTTCTAACCAAAAAAAATTTTTTGTTGACAAAATGGTTATTTAAAATACAAAGTTTTTTTTTGTTGATATAATGGTTACTTATAACCAAAAAGAAATTTTTCTTACTTTAATTGGTAACGATAACCAAAATAATATATATGCAATGATAATGGTTAAAAATAACCAATATTAAATAAAATGAATTTTTTCGTAACCTTTTTATCTAAAATAAGAAAATAACAATTATGTTCGGTCCCTGATTTAAACAAACTTATCAAAGAAATAGGATATGAGAAATTTTAATTTTTACATTATATTTCATAGTAGATAGAGCTTTTTGAAATTGTTTTACACTTTTAGGGCCTGTTTTTATAAAATGAAATATTATGTTCTTTCGTAAAAAAGACGAAAGAGAACACATTTACGTTTTAGTATTTCTCATGTGAGTGACAAAAAAGAGCTTTAAATTTTTTAATTTATTTTTGGTTTTTACACTCAAAATATTTTTACAATGACTGATTATAGTTTATTAAAAAATTAAAAAGTAAAATTATTTCTAAATGAATAAACAATTCTAAATCAAGAGAAAAAATTATTTAACTGATTTTAAAGTTTATTTTATGATTTTAAAGTTTATTTTTAAGTAGTTTTATTTTATTTTTTCAGTTGACTTAACGCACATCATTTTTTGAGTGTGCAAAAGCTTTCTATACTTCAGAATGAAAAAAAAACGAAAATTTTTAAATGTTTTATAAACATCAAATTTAAAGCTTTATCGTTTGAAAACGAAACCTATATGTGAGAAGGTTTTGTTTTATAAAAACAGGCCCTTAAACACTAGTGTGGGCACAGCTAGTTATTTTATAATTATAATAAAACTACTGTTTGCTATAAAGACTTTAATTTTTTTAATAAATTTTCTAATCTAAACTTCCATTGGACATTTCCTGCTAAATCTAGTGTGTGAACAACACATCCCATTTCTGCTTGATTACCACTTTGTTGAAGCTTTTGTTTAGCAAATTATAAAACAAAAAGTTAATTTCGCCAATTCCAATTAAAAATTTTAAACAACTCAAAAATTTCACCAAATAAATGTCAATTATTAATTCGAGGAAACAAGAGCCACAACAATAGCAGCCTTTTAACGCTAATCGTTATTTACACACAAATAATGTCTCTACGTTTTTTTTTTTTTTGTTTTGTCAAAAAACCTAAAATTTATGATGAACATTTTCAAATTTATTTTTATTTATGACAAAATAGGAGGGATAAGGTGATCAAATGGCGACGGGAAAGGAGTATTACGGCAACAGGATTTTTGTGGTTTTGTTAACGGTTTATTGAGCACCATTGAATAAAACTGATGCATAAAAATTACGTTGCCATGAAGACCATGTGCAACAAAAATTTGTTTAATCGTTTTGTTTTAGTAAGTTAATATAGCAACCAGAAAAAAGGGTACAATAAGGCTGTTAAACACGCTACTGTTTAAAATTATATGAACAAATTTTAAATAATAAAAATTTTAATTTGTTTAACGTTAAAATGGGGACAGTATTAAATTACACTGGTCGCCAAAAAATAAAAAAAAGATGGGAGTAAGAACTTTGTTATGTATTTTTAATTGACTTTTGAGTGCTGAATCCAAATATATTCACAGATTATTTCTATCACATCTAGTTTTCGAGATATAAAATAAAAAGATTAAAATATTAGACATGTAGTTATTGTGATAACAATGGTCGGCAAAAAAAAAACCAAAGTCGCGAGCAAGAACTTTGTTATGTGCTTTGACTTAAGTGTTTTGAATTCAAATCTGTTTACATATTGATTCTATCACGTCAATTTCTGAATAACTCCGAAATAGTTGAAAACGAAAAATAATTATTTAAGTTGACTTAAAGGTAATTTTATCCCACATATTCTGGTGTTTCAATCATTCAAATCGAATAATCCTTTAAAGAGTTATTTAGAAATAAATTAGCATGGTCGCCTTGTTCAGGGAAAAATATTAGTCATGCCCATAAAAAAACTTTGTACGTGATACGCGAAAACTAAACTATTCCACATATTTCTGTTCAGGGAGCATTTTTGTTTGCAGACCAATGTTATTAACATATAGACCAAAATTGTTTCATTGTCATACCGCAATCACTCCGTTATGACACAGGAACCAACCCATGCTCGATATAAAGCTGAAGTTATGCTGCCATCCATTGTTTGCTCTGTTTAACAGCTTATCTAAGCCTAGTTTTTAAGCACTCAGTAATTTCACGGCTAGTCAGTAAACATTAAGAATGCATTTTGCACTCCTCCTCTACTCCTCCCTACATCTGAGATGGGAAAAATTTTATTAAAATTCCCCAAAATTAAGGGTGTCATTCAATACTCGGAATAGACATAATTAAGAAATACGTCTTCAGGTTATTAACAGTAAGAACCTTCCGCACGAAGCCACATTGGGATAATAGTCTCACAGTCAATTTTTGAAAACCCTTTGTAAGTTAGTTAATTAGCCTTGAGCTAAATGTTAAGTTAGAAAGAGACAAATTTTTCAAAGTCTAGTGGAACTGTTTGTAAAGGAACTCTATTAATTTGTCCATATTTTTTTTATATTTGTAAGAGCAGAGCTCTCACAAAGCAATTTTGATAATTTTTTATTTAAAATATTATGCTTATGGAAACTTAAAGGGTGTCCCCATATATCATATATGAATTTACATCTCATCATATATGAATTTACATCTCTGGAAAAGTTAAGTACAGGCCTTTCAAGTTTTTATATTTTGTACACTCCCACCTACAACAAGTAATAGAAAAACCAAACTTTAATATTAAAGGGTGTCCCAAAAGGTGTCTTAATTTGTCTTATATGGTCCTATCGTTTGAATGGTTATAAAAAAACTTTTGAAAATTACACAGAATGAATACTATATTGTCCGCTATAATAAAAAGCATTAAATTTAATAATAAAGGGTGTCCCCATGGGTGATATAATTAGGTGTGTATGACGAAATTTTTTGTAATGTTTAAACAGATACTTAAAATTTACAAAGAGTGACTATGAACACAATAACAACTATAAAAAATTGAATTTAAAGGGTGTGCCCATAGGTGACATATATATCCTTACATTTTGAACTATTATGAACCTTCACAAGAAATTTACGCACAGCGTGTATAGCTATAATCGAAAAAACTGGTATAAAAAATTAAAAATAAAAGTTAAAGGGTGTCCTCATGTATAACTGAATTTTACGTATATGGCTTTGTCTTTGCTTTTCTTAAAGGTAACACTTAGGCAATTATGCCTACCAATTAATTCTGTTATTTTCTTTGGCAAAGCAGTAGAGTAGAGATAAGTTAAGTTAGAAAATTAAGAAATAGCGAAAAGCTTCACTCTTGACAGGTCTGGAATTGCAGGTAAGAACAAATTTGCAGCACATCTGGTGTCAAGTAGGCCAATTAACTTTGAGGCATGTTTGTTTTACTGAGCGCCGAAGAATTAAAGCTATAAAGTGGTATCTGTGAAAGAGAATGCTGTATTTTACAAAAAATTTGATGTTGAAAGTTGGCATGCGAACCCACAACTACTCAAGTAAGCCAACATGTATGCTTAGTATTTAATGTGTTAACTACCTAAGTTACTTTTATATATAGATACTTGAAATTTGCACAGTTTGTTAAATTCTATGCCCTCTATAAAATCAAGTATAAAGAGAAGGGGCTATCCACATATATGTCCTGTTTTGAACCGCTGTAACCAGAAATTGAAATTTACATGGATTCAAAACTTATATGCCCTCTACAAATGAAAATGATCACAATTATGCTTTAACTTCATCGGCAATAATCTATACAGTCGTGTGATTCTTAGTTCTTTTTCTCCAAAATATACGGGTAAGTATATTCCAAGGCTACTGATACTTGAAAAAATTAATTTACATGCTGTTCAAATCTATAGAGAGCCCTTTATGGAGATCCCCTACTACCCAACCTTTTTAGACAGATAAATCAACCCAGTCAGTGGGGTTTTATTTTAAATTAGAAAGGAATTTTCCTTAATACCTCACCATGGTATTAGCTTGCAGATGTGCATTAAATTGACAGCCAAGGTTGTACAATTTAATCTTGGTTTGTAACTTCTTACGATATTTCATCACATCGCTAACCAATTCCAAAAAACTACTACTTTAAACTTAAAGTAAACATTGCCAGCGTATTTACAGCCATCAAATTACAATAACCATTTGAAATATATTATAAATCATATATTTTAATAGCCCTTCGTAAATATCTCTTTTTATACAATTTTAACGTCTACCTGTCTTTAATAAAAAAATTCAATGATACTTTCAGTCGAGTAAAATATTTCAGTCTTTGTTGTATTAACGGAGAGCCACCGCTACTCAATCGTTTTGGATAGATACACAATAGGACCAAAGAATTGTTCAACTTAGTAGTAAGCAATTTTGATTACTATCATATGGATGATATCCTCAGGATCGCAATTTGCATAACTTGGCTTGCGAATTGGCCTCATTTTGGCGGGTTGTGGGGTCTCCATTATTCGCAAGCTTATGATATTATGTCTGAAATTAACGAAAATCAATGTGAACTGTAATATATTTAAAAGTCGGACAAGCTTCATATTGTTATATTCCACACATAATACCATTATACCCCTTTCAGATAAAACTAAATATTTACCGATATCTCGCTTGTAACTTCTATTATTTATAACTAGATGTTTCCTTACAATATGTTGTTTGATTTTGCTTTGAAAGTAATCCACATCAAATTTTAAGACTCTTATGTATTTACTTTATATAAAGGTACCCATCCCTGGATAAAATTTATATAAAATTCTAATATTCTAAAAATTATTGTAAAGCTCTGTAAAAGACAGACAGGAAATAAGTTACTCATTATATGAAAATAGCGCCATCTGTTGGGCATCATTGCTTAAAATATACCACTTTTAAAAATAAGAGATGCCTTAAAGTACTGCATACTTTAAGGCATCTTTTATTTTAAATTGATAGAAAAAGTCGGCGTACTTTTACTGCTTTTTCTCCACTTTCCTTTGGAAATAAGACATTTTTGTGGAGAAAAAAAGGTATCCTATATTGGAATTAGGATACTAAGGTACCTCCTCACAAAATTTTGTTAAAATCCATCCAGGAGTTTTTACGTCATGCGAACACGAAGAGAAAGACAGTCAAACAGATAGACAGGAAATGAGATACTGTTTTATTGTATGTGTAGACATAATAAAGGTTTGGATTTATGGAGATCCACTCTCCCGCGATTTCGGACAGATAGATCACACCTGCCTGTGACGTATATTTCAGAGGTAGACAAAATTTTCTCCAACAGATTAAACAGTTTAATAATACCAGCTATAGCATGCCGTTGAGTTATTATGACAATCGAACAAATTCTTTTCAATTCTAGAAAACAAAACAAACCAATATATTTTATTTTATTGTTTTTATTCAAAGCTTCAACATGTCCTTGTTTGACAATATCGAAAATATACAGCTGCTGCGAAATCTACTAAACCCTGAACAGCAAAGGGAAGATGATTCTGATTTGGAGGACGAGGGGGAATCTTTAGTAAAAAGCAATTTCAGTAAGAAACTCTAAAACAACAAAATATAATAGATAAAAATACATTTCTCTTGTCATATATAGATCCCGGTTCCATAGGTCCTCAAATTAACAACAGCCAGAAAAAAACTACTAAATCTTCAACGAAATCCCCCTATGACCCTATAGAACCCTCACCCAGCGCCAACAAACAGCCCAACACTTTAGAAGAATGGCAACAGCTGCATGAACAAGAAGACTCGGAGATCTTGGATAACCGCAAATGCCCAACCTATACCATGACTTATCGCCAGGCAGTGGGTACTGAAGATGTTTTCCTACAAATGGGCAATCGTACTGATGCTTCCGCCAGTTGTGAGGATTTAGTTGTAGACATTTCCTTACCCGATGATGACACACCATCCGATAAAATGCAATTAAACATAACAGAAACCGAAGTGAATTTGTCCACTCCCATTCATCGCCTTAAATTGCCACTAATGCACAAGGTAAATGTCGATCGATGTCGTGCTAAATACCAGCCTGAGCAACACAAACTTACATTGACTTTAAGGCTGCAACGTGAATTGGATTTTGTAAATTTTTAACTATAAAAAATTTAAATTAATAAACTTTTATATTCTCAATATTAACTGTTATAATGGAGATTTTCCACCTGTTTTTTTTTTTTTTTTAATATTTTGTTCGCTCAAGCATTAGTTGCACCAAAATAAAAAATTAAATGTGAAAAAAATTTATTGAAAAGTTTGGTTCGTAAAAAGTTACAATTTATTTCTTTTTCTCGCATAATTTTTTGTTGTAAAAAATTTTTATGGCAGCGGTGAAAAAAGTTTCGAAATGGTTTGTTGGTCAAATGCAAATAGTGGTAAAAATATTTTGGCTTTAAATATACACCAAAGTAGGAGGAGGCACAGTGAAAGAGAAAGTGCTTTAATAGCAAAATTTTTAAATGACCTTAACGTCAAGAAGGAAGAGTGTTAAGCACAGAAAGTATAAATCTGCCAATTAAAAAATAGAACTTCTAGACAAACTATCGAATATTTTTCAATTTTGGATAATTTTTATTTTCGATAAACAAGTGATTTTTTATTATTAGTGATATTTTATTTTTTTTCGTTAAATTATTGATTTTTTTCACAACTAGATAATTTCTGAAAAAATTATCAATTAATTTTAATAATATAATAGAAATTTTTTTCGATAAACTAGAGGTGAATTTTTCGATAAATTAGATATTAATTTTATTAATAGCCATTAGTTTGATAAATACCGAATATTACGAGGAAATAATTCCAAAAATAATCAAATATTTTTCTTAAATAAAAACACGACGCTAGATTAACGATTTTATCAAAACAAAATTGATTTATAATTTTTTTAATAAAATCCTCAATTGAAAATTTATTTATTAATTATCGCCCAATTTCCTTAAAAAATTACTCAATAAAACATCTTAACTAATTTTCTTAAAAGAAAAATTATCGATTTATTTTCTTTATAGAAAGAAAGTTTATCAATATTTTTAAAATAATTTCACATAAAAAACTAAGCGACAACTTATCGACAAACTTTTTACAACAACTTTTTGATATACATATTATCGATTAATTTTCTTTGGAGAAATTTTTTTGATAACTAAACGATTATTATTTTTTTATAAATTAATTTTATTTGAACTATTATTTTTTCCTAATACTTAACCTTTTCAGGAAGTTCTCGATTAATTTGTATATAGAAAGCTTTTAAATTATCGTTTTATTTTCTAACTAGACAGTTTTACGACAAATTATCGATTACTCTCAAATATTAAAATATAGATTTATTCTGTTTACAGAACATTGTTATTATATTTTTTATAGAAAGATTTTCCCCAAAATTATTATTAAATTATTTTCTTTTATCTTAATAAAAATCTAATCGATTAGTTATCGAATAATTTTTTTATATTTTTGTTTCTCAAAAATTTATAAATAATTTTAATAATAGAATTTTTTGTTAAATTATATATTAATCCATTTTAATTTTTATTATCCATATCTCGATGATTTATCAATTATTTTATTTACAGCATTTATCGTTAAATAATCGATTAATTTCCTTTAGAGGATTTTTTTAAATTCTTTATTTAATATTTTCTAAAAAAATTTAATAATTTGCTTAAAAGAAAATTATTCGATTATTTATTGATTTACTTACTTCGATAGTGCGTAACTAGCTCATCTGTATATGCTTTCCCAATGGTAATCATTACTATATGTTTTTGAAATAAATATTTCATGATTTGAATCAATAAGTTTCAGTAGCAGGGATTATGCACAAATAAAGATAAATAATATTCAATTACAAAATTTCAAAAGAGATTTTTTAAATATACAGAAAAATTCTCGATTAATTTTTTTACAAAAAAATTTTCCATAAATTATTGATTAATTACCTTTACAGACAATTTTCCATAAATTATCTATATGATTTTGTTGCAGAAAAACTCTGGTTAATTATGGAGTAATTTTCTTTATAGAACATTTTATCTATAAATAATCGATTGATTTTCTTTCTAGAAAATTTTGCAATAAATTATGGATTAATTTTTTTTCTCGAAATTTTTAATTTCCTTTCTAGAAAATTAATTATCACTATAGAAAAATAAGCGATATTGACAAAAATTTTGATAAATTATAGATTAATTTTCTTTCGCATAATGTTTGCGAACATTATCGATTAATTTTCTTTACAAAAAATTTTTCCATAAATTTTGATTAATTTTCTTTGCAGAAATATTTTTTTATAAGTTATCGATATGATTTTGTTACAGAAAAACTCCGGTAAATTTTCTTTTTAGAACATTTTATCTGTAAATAACTGATTGATTTATTTTTTTTTTTTTTTGTTAAATTTTAATTTTCTTTCTCAAAATGTTTGCAAGAAATTATTAATGAATTTTATTTCTGGAAAATTAATTATCTTTAAAAAAATATAAGCGATAAATCATCGAAAAAATGTTTGATAAATTATAGATTAATTTTCTTTCGCATAATGTTTGCGAAAATTTTCGATTAATTTTATTTCAAGAAAATGTTTCCATAAATTATCGATTAATTTTCTTTGCAGAAATTTTTTCCATAAATTATCGATAAATTTTCCTTCACAGAAATATTTTTATCGATATGATTTTGTTACAGAAAAACTCCGGTAAATTTTGTTTATAGAACATTTTATCTGAAAATGACTGATTGATTTTCGTCCTAGAAAATTTTGCGATAAATTATCGGTTATTTTTTTTAAATTTTAATTTTCTTTCCCAAAATGCTTGCAAGAAATTATCAAATAATTTTATTTCTGGACAATTAATTATCTTTATAGAAATATTAGCGATAAATCATCGAAAAAATGTTTTATAAATTATAGATTAATTTTCTTTCTCATAATGTTTGCGAACATTATCGATTAATTTTCTTCACAAAAAATTTTTTCATAAATTATCGAGTAATTTTCTTTGCAGAAATTTTTTCCATAAATTATCGATAAATTTTCCTTTACAGAAATTTTTTCCATAAGTTATCGATATGATTTTGTTACAGAAAAACTCCGGTAAATTTTCTTTATAGAACATTTTATCTGTAAATAACTGATTGATTTTCTTCCTAGAAAATTTTGCGATAAATTATCGGTTAATTTTTTTCCTAGAATATTTTAATTTTCTTTCCAAAATGTTTGCAAGAAATTATCAATTAATTGTATTTCTGGAAAATTAATTATCTTTATAGTATTAATTATCTTTATTAGCGATAAATAATCGAAAAGATTTGTTATTAATTATAGATTAATTTTCTTTCGCATAATATTTGAGAAAATTATCGACTAATTTTATTTCTAGAAAATTATGAGATAAATTATCGTTCAAATAAATTATAGATTAATTTTATTTCTAGAAAATTATGGGATACATTATGGTTCAATTTTCTTTTTAGAAATTTTTGCGATTGCTTATGGGTTAATTTTTTTTAGAAAATCTTGCTATAAATTATCGACTAATTTTCTTTTATGAAAATTTTGCGATAAATTTTATTTTTAGAAATTATATAAATTTTGCGATCGCTTATGGGATAATTTTCTTATTAGAAAATTTTGCGATAAATTTTCTTTTTAGAAAAATTTGCGATGAATCATCGATTAATTTTCTTTCTAAAAAGTTTTGCGACAAATTTTTGTTTATTTTTATTTTCATAAAATTTTGTAAAAAATTATCGATTAATTTTATTTCGTTTAATTTTCTTCTCAGATATTTTGCGATAAATTATCTCCCGATAAATTATTGATAAATTTATTTTCTAAAAATTTTGCGGAAATGATCAATTTGCTTTCGAAAAAATTTTGCCATAAATTTTTAATTATTTTTCTTTCCGATAAATTATCAGTTATTTTCTTCATAGAATTTTTTTCACAAAATTATGGGATATATTATCGCAAAATTGTTATAACCTATTAAAAAAATCTTGGATAAATTTGAAAACTTATTTTAATTTTTTATAGCAAATTTTAAATTTATTGATTCATTTTTATAGGGAAAATATTTTAATAATTTATTGAGTGTTTTTTTATAGAAAATATAGATTATTTTTTTATAATATGATAATAATCGATAATATATTATAGAAATATATTATCGATTAATTTACTTTTTAAAAAAAATTTTCTGGTAAATTATCAATTAATTTCCTGCAAGATAATTTTCATAACTCCATTTTAAACAAGGTAAACTCAGTACGGAGAGTTAAATATTAAGGGTTTTTTATTTAGAGTTTGACAGTTACAGTTACTCTCTTACGCCTTAAAACTGGTTTTACATGTCGTGTGTTTGTCATATGACTTGTCAGTTTGATAACCCATATGTAATTTCATATGTTTTTCAAAATAGGCATTTTACATACGGTTTATAATTTTTGCTTTCAAACGTACATGTGTAATTACATCTGACATAACCTATAATATATATATATATATATACATATTTTCCGCCACACAGTTTTGTATTGCCAACCACAGCTGATGCAAAGATACAAACGTAGTGCTTT
This sequence comes from Phasia obesa, assembly GCA_949628195.1. Lineage (NCBI taxonomy): Eukaryota > Metazoa > Arthropoda > Insecta > Diptera > Tachinidae > Phasia > Phasia obesa. The sequence continues at coordinate 122,704,421 of OX451217.1, forward strand.
TGCCACGATTTTAGTGCTTTTGGTACCACAAAAAACCTAAAATAGCAAAATATTAAGTTGGCATTACAGGATGTCAGATGCTTTGTCACATCAAAATAGAAGACGTTCTAAATGAAAAATCTTATATGTATTGTACACATGGAAAATGCATATGTTGTGTTTGAAAGGGTTCATACGGCGTGTTTAGAATTTACACATGGAAAAGTGATAAGTCATATGACAAATACACGTCGTACAAAACTACTTTAAATGGGATTTTAACTGTCAAACTCCATATAAAAAAATAAAAAATTTCCCTTAAAAATATTTCCCTCTCCCTACTGAGGCATCCATTTTAATATCCCTTGTATAAATTCTTATAATGTGCCTTTTTATTTTCTTTCGTCTATTTAATTGACATTCCGAGTTAAATTGAAAACTGAAATACATTTTTACACACTCGGATGTAACATGTGAATATGCGAGTGTTTTTCGTACACATACACACGTCCAAAGTACGATGACACAGTAAAACTGTAACAAGTGACAGTCTTAATGACATTGAAGAGGCAAAAATGGGGGAGGTGTAATTATTTTAATTTCAGAAAATTGCCAGAATCTACTGCAAATTGTGCGTGTGAATTGTATGTGTGTTTGTTTAGTTCACTGTGTAGAAATGTGACCTAAAGAAGTCTTGCAGTTAAATACTGAAAAGTAAATCCTTTAAAAGTTTTAAAGTTTAAGTATCTTAGAGAAGTATTAGAACAAAAAAGGGCTTAAAATTCTCTTCTTATTTGTTTAATTATTTTGTAAGGGAAAAGGTCAAAACAAACGAATCCTTTTGGCTCATAAAATAGAACATGATTTCAAAAGAAAATTATTAAAACTCATTAATTTATTAAACAACAAAAACAAAAAAGGCATAAAATAAAATAAAATAATTTATGTGAGCAATTAACACTTTCGTAATCACATCAACTTGTTAAAACGACATAATGAATGAGTTTTTGAAATATTAAAACAAAATTAAGAAAAAATTGTGAAAATACGTGCAGCGAAAAACATTGGCCTTTCGCTGTTACATTTAAAAGCGAATGAATAGAAACAAAAAAAAAACATTCCCTTCAACAAATCACTTAAACTTTTAACAAACTGCTTTATAGAGAAAGAGAGCGTGACACAGAGAGGTAATTGTCGGCAAATTTAAAAGACTTGAGTCGAAAGTCTATAAAATTTCTGTATATAAAATTAATTTATAATTTAAAAGAACTTAAAGTATTAAAGTAAAGATAATTAAAATAAATTTTCAGGGATCCCAAGTTACTTGCAAACTCATATGGAGGGGCAATTTATTAGATACCTTTTTAGAATTTGCTATGAGACAAAAAACCCAAAAATCGATAAGATCGTAAAAAATATTTAAACTTGAAAATCTAAAAAGTTGAGAATTTGAAAAAGGTTTCAAAATTGTGAAAAGTTGGTAAAATGGAAAAAATTATACATGAGAGCCGTTTAAAATTTTGCGCTGCACAGTGAAACATTTCACGAGAAGGCGGTCATAAATCTATAACTTTTCATTGGATTTGAATTTTTATACCTGGTTTTTTCTGTTTTGTATTTTTATTGCAGAAAATAATTGGTTTTGTAAAACTTGTGTATTCATTGATTTGTGATGAAAATATCGGACCTTGGGTCAGAACGGTTGGACGGATCGGACAACAAACTGGTGAAAGATATTGACCTAGTTTGACCTCAAGTTGCGCCCTATTAACTTGGAGATTTTAAAGCAATATGGAATTTTTTTTTTAAGTTTAAAAAGTTTTGAAAGACACAAAGATTTCATTTTTAGGGAACTAATAGCTCATAAGCTATATAATTATACAAAATTTATTTTGTAACAAAATCTTTTAAAACAAAAAAGTTATAGGCCCTAGGCCCATATTATGAGTTGCAAATTCGTATTATGAGTTGGTAGCACTGTCGAAAATTTAATTGCACAACGAATTTTCAATCGAACACAATTTTGCTTTCGATGCAAGGTATATGTATCTTACTAGGTAGTGGCGTCCCTACAACAAATACAACAATACAAGAATAACATGACATTTTGTTGTTGCCTTGTAGTTCGAAATGTCAAAAAACATAGACGAAAATTGAGAAGGCGTATATGTGTTTTGTTGCTTTCTCACTTCAACACTATAAAATTTCTAAACACATACAACTTTTGACATGACGAACTACTAAATCAGCTGGGCGGACGACACTACCTAGTAAGATAAATATACATTGTTTCGATGGTTTGTGTCAGTTTGTAAAACTTATTGAAAATGTAAGTATTTGTGAATTTTTTGTATAAATTATTTTAATTTATTGCAGGTCTAAGGTTGTAAGTACAAAACGACAATTGAAAAATCTCGTTTCGTTAATAGAACAAAATCCACAGCTGGTAAAAGGAATATTCACAAAAGTTCAAGCGAAAAAAAATGGGAAGTAATTACACAGAAACTAAATTGGAAGCATCTCTTAACCTCTTTCTGCTTCTGGCCAGTTCCAGCGAGCATTCATCTTCATCGGGCGAATCATCGAACCATAATTCTGTCGTAGTCATTTTTAATAATAATTATTTGAATTTTTCGTTTATAAATTTTTAAAACAATATTTATTTAATAATAAATAAACATGATAAACATGTACTATTGTGAATAATCCAATTGAGTAAAATTCACAGCAGCATTATTTTCATCGAATGTGCATCATAATACCAAATGAATATTCGTTCAAATAGCTTTTTCGACTACAGTCGAAGATCGAAAGTTGGTCATAATAGGCACCTAAAAATATCTAAAAATTTGTTAATTTCAACATAATGCAGAGAAAGTCCATTTTTAACCACCCTGTTCGCTGTGATAATGTTGAAATAGAGCAGTAATATTTTGGCTTCCGAGGTACTCTGGTATTTACTTTCAAATGACTAATCTTTGGCCGCCTTCTCAAAATATGTGCCCTTGTGCGCTGTTCTCAACGTTTTTTACGAGTATAAATGCTGCTAACATGCCTGTTGTGAGTCCGAAGTTACCGATTATGACCGGTTTTTCATTTTTTTTCGGTACTCAAATTACACACTGAAAAACTATTGTTTCGATCTCTTAACACTTTGGGGGTGTCTGGGACCACGTCCATTCGATTTTTCACTAAATTGTACCCCAATAAAAAAAAACTGTTAACCCTTTAAAAAGGTTCACTGAAAGACTTTAAAGTTTTGAACAACATGGGAACAATCGATCTTGATAACTATGGTTTGACAGCTGCAAATGGTAAACTGTGTTGAGATTTCCATTCACTAAGGTATGGCAACACATCATGTATTGTTTAACGCCAGAACACCCCTTGCAAATTTACTTAAAAAAGTAATAAATCTGTTCGTTAAATTCATAGAGCACTTCGTCCATTTTAGGTTGAATATAATCGGCCTAGTGGGCAAGCAATTCGTTCAGATGTTGATAGTTTTCGCACTAATTTTACTCTTCTCAATGCAGTGAAATGTGAGTACCCAGGAGATTATTCCTTCTGGTGAGCGAAGTGATGAAGAAGTCGACGAAATGTCGATTTGTCGACGTTTTTAACTTGTTGGCGTTTGTCCTTCGTCTATGTGGAAAATTGTATGGAAAGATCTTGGCTCTCGTGCAAGAAGCCAAACGGCCATCGTTTGCATCGTCTTTTTTGCTGATTGGGCTCATTTGAAACTGGTCGAAGATGAGCATTTTTATCAATGCATTATATCTAGTGATGAAGCTCATTTCTGGTTAAATGGTTAAGTCAATAAGCAAAATTGACGTATTTGTAGCGAAGATAATTCTCAAGCCGTTAATCAATCACCATTACATCCATTAAAATTTACTGTTAGGTGAGGTTTATACAATGGCGGCATCATCGATCCTTATTTCTTTTGTAATGAACAAGGAGCTAATTTACGGTGTATAGCGAGTGTTCTCGAACAATGCTGTCTGCATTTTTATTTTCAAAATGTATTCAGCTAAACATCAACGACATTTGGTTCCAACAAGACGGCACAAAAAGCAATATAGCGCGCTTACCAATCGATTTATTGCAAATACATTGGGTGACAACTGGCCACCTCGTTCCTGTGACATAACGCCTCTGGATTAATTTTTATGGTGCTATGTTAAGTCATTGATGTATGCCAACAAATCATCAATGCTTGAAGCATTAGAAGCCAATATTAAAGCCACTATTGACGCCATACGACCAGATTTATTGAAAAAATAGTCAAAAATTAAACTGATCAAATGGACCAAGCAACTCGTAGCCGCGGCGCAAAAACGCCGAATATTATAATTAAAAAATATGTAAATGCCATGAAATTATCTACTAGATTGTAATAAAAGAAAACATTTCATTCCATCAATATGTTACCCCCGGGGGTTCCAATTGTCACTGCAGGAATATAGCAAATGCTTTGACGCGGTTCACTCGGGGAAAATAGGGGCACCAGACGCTAGGGTTCCTAGAGCCTAAATCTGGAAGAAAAGGTCTGCGATAAACATTGCGGGTTCTCTTCGAGGCTCGACCAGTGCCCAAAGGACTGGTACCACGGGAATCGGTGGCCCCACAGAGAGCCTATCCTCTCTGTGACCGGTTATTGGTGAGGTCCCCTTCGGGGATACACGTGGTGGTTGTGGTTTAAGATCGATTTATGTAGGTATGGTGCAAGGTCGATCAAGTGTGCTGTTGCACTCTCAACAGACGGATAGTCTTCAAACCCCTAAGCAAGAGGTTATAATGTGGATCTAGGCTTGCCTTGGAAAGGCTTGCCATATTATATAAATTGCTACTCATTGTGACTGTAAAGTGTAAAGTGTTGTTATACTACACAATGGGGGCGCTAGTCTACGCCTAAATTTCACTCGGTGGTAAGACCACCGTGAGGTTAGGCCGAGTAGGCAGGTACTCACGTTAATCTTGTTCCACAATTCCAACAATATGTCTGTCTTGATATATGATTTTAAGTTGTCATGCAGCTAAAAAATCACCCAAAAATATTTCACTTTCGAGTGGATGTAGGTAGACTTACCCGATAATAAAGAAAATTTTCTATCCTTAACATTTTGGAAAATTTATTTTTATTAAAATAGACTCTTCGAATGTGTTCCCTTTTTATTCCACCAGCCTGTATAAGCTTTTTTTTCAAAAATGTAATTTTATATAAATTCTTTACAGTTGGTCATTATGTTCCAAGCTTCCTCCTGCTAAAGTTGTCGCGTACACAGCCGTACAACAGCAGCATCAGACACATAAAAAACGAAAAGCCTACCACATTTGGTAGCAATAAAAAAGACACTAAATTGACAACAACATGCTTTAAGCAGTAGCAATACAACAAATTTAATGGCATCATTTGTTGTCACTTAAACAGTTCATTCTCAAGGAAATTTGTTTAAAAGAACCCTGGCTGTTGGGTTGGCAATTGTGAGTGTAAAGTAAGGAATTCAATAAATCTTTAACGAACCTGTAGAGTAATTTGCATTTTATTTTACTACACAATAAAAAATGTTTGCACCAATTAAAGGTTTTCATAAGTTTCAGATATAAATGTAATTAATTGTTTAATTGATTCAATTATATTCTTAACTAGCTGTGCCCACACACTTTGTGTGCGTCCCGACAATATTTTGTCCGATTTTTCTTTGAAAGTAAGCCACACCAAATTTTAAGACTCTTACGAATTTACTTTATATAAAGGTACCCATCCCTGGATAAAATTTTAAATTTTGTATAAAATTCTAAAATTTTTAAATTTTTAGAAATTTTAAAAATTATAAAGACAGACAGGAAATCAGTTACTCATTATTTTAAAACAGCGCTATCTGTTGCGCAACATTGCTTAAAATATATTGCTTTCAAAAGATGCCTTAAAGTATGCAGTACCTTTAAATCGGTAAAATAAATCGGCGTACTTTCACTGCTTTTCTTCACTTTCTCTTGGAAATGAGATATTTTTAGTATCCTATATTGGGACGAGGATACTACGGTACCTCCTCACAAAATTCTGTTGAAATCCATGAAATAGTTTTTTCGTGATGCGAACACAAACAGAAAGACAGACAGGAAATGATTTACTATTTTATTATATGCAAAGACACAGAAAGAACAAAATAATCTTTTAATTAAGGAAATAATTGAATCAATTAAAAGTTTAATCAACTTTTAATCTCAAACTAATTAAAACCTTTAATGGCAGCAAAATATTTTATATATTTTTATTTATATTGAAGAACGAACGACAAAAAATTTGTTTTTATATTTAAAATTTAAAAATTTAAATCATTTAGTATTCGTGCTAAAGCATTAAAAAGACTCAATCGTCTGACGTAAATACGCAACGAAATTATTACATTTAGTCTCTGTTTACACTCAGCAAGTTTTCTCTACACTATTTTAATGTAGGGGGGATATCGAAGCAGACAACTTCCTTAATGGGTTCCTTTTCGACCTTTCGTTACACTAATGTCACTTAAAGGAGTGATAGTTAAATTTAAGTCGTCAAAATAGAAGATCGTATAAAATAATTCCCAAGGCTGAAAGTATAGGTTTCAACAAGTAACAATGACACTAAAAACTGGTAAAAGAAATATTGCTCGATGTAAACTGGGACTCAATAAAATACATTCACATTTCAAATAAAAGTTTGTTACTGTTTGCATTAAAGTTTTATTTTCTATGGAAAATTATGCAAAACAAAACTACAAACTTTTATAATTCACAAAAATAAAAAAAAAGGAGAAAAAGAAATAATAAAATTGCGAATAGCAACCAACGACACGCAGCCATTTGGTTGTCTGTGAAGACAAACTTCAAGTCACGTTCGTAATTGTAACAAAACAAGAGGAGAAGTAAAAAAGACATAATAAGTTGGTAGTATCAGTATTATGTAAGCCAAATCCAAAGCATAAATAGATGAATTTAAAGAAAAAAACGGTTCATATAAAATGCGGATAGAAAACCACAAACTTCAAAATTCAATGATCATTGATCTCGGCTGCATTGAAGTTTAAAACTATCATTTGCAGCCATAAATTGATCTTAAAGCAAGAAAGAATATTGTTTTCTAAGTTGGCATTAAGTCGGGATTAGCAAGGTTGGGCTCAAAAGACCACACAAAAATCAAAAATGCGAAGGGTTTTGAGGGACCTATAACACTGGGTTCTCGGGTTACATGTTTACTAAAAAAATAATTTTGATGTCATACTTTTCGATCAAGATCGCCATCATTGAGTGTTTGATGGGTACGGGTGTACAGTAATATCGTTGACTTGGCCTGATAATAATGTTCGCACATCGAAAGCGCTCGCCAATCGAACCCAATAAACAGCCAGTGACCACAATCTTTACCCAAAGGTACAAGAACATTAGCTTATTAATTGATGCAACAAATCCAATTAACTTAATACTAAAATTGATTTTTTTAGAACACCAGAACCAGTTGTCTACTTGTGATACCGTACAGCATATAATGGGTGATTCAAGTAGAGATCACGTGTGAGTCGTGTCATGCTGTCATCTTATTTTTGTTTAGTTTTGTGTGGCATTTCATAATGGAAAGTCTGACACTTGAACAACGTTTACAAATCGTTCAACTTTATTACGAAAATTCACGTTCTGTGAGGAATGTGTTTCGTGCACTTCGCTTAACTTATGGTCAACATAATCGACCTACTGAGCGCACTATTCGCAACACCATTACGAATTTTGAGACCCAGAATTCATTACTGGTTAATATTCTATCGAATAGGACACGTCCAGCACGCTCTGAAGAAAAGGTAGCGGTCGCAGTTAAGAGTGTACACGAACACCGTGAGGAGGCGATTTGGCGCCATCCGCAGCAACTCGGATTGACGTATGGAACGACTTGGCGCATTTTAAGTCGAGATCTTAAATTGAAATCATACAAAATACAGCTTGTGCAACAACTGAAGCCGCTCGACCTTCCCAAACGACATCGCTTCGTTTTCGAGGCAAATTTTGTTTAGCGATGAGGCCCATTTCTGGCTCAAATGTAAACAAACAAAATTGTCGCATTTCGGACGAAGAGCAACCTGAAGAGATTCAAGTTCACTTCATCCAGAAAAAACAACGGTTTGGTGTGGTTTGTGGGCCGGTGAAATCATCGGTCCATATTTCTTTAAAAATGATGCCGGTGCGAACGTAACCGTCATTGGCGACCGGTATCGTGCCATAATAACCGACTATCTGATGCCTGAAATTGAAGCTCGTGATTTCGGGGACATTTGGTTTTAGCAAGACGGCGCCACTTCCTATACATCGCATCAATCAATGGATTTATTGAGAGTACATTTCGGTGAGCACATAATTTTACGTTTTGGGCCGGTCGATTGGTGTGTTATCACGGTGTGATATCACACCGTTAGACTTTTTCCTGAAAGGATATGTAAAGTCTAAAGTTTATGCGGACAAACCCGCTTCGATTCAGGCCTTGGAGGAAAACATCACGCGTGTTATTCGCCAGTTACCAGTCGAAATGCTCGAACGAGTCATCGACAATTGGACTCAACGGATAAACCATCTGCGACGTAGCAACGGCCAACATTTGATAGACATAATCTTCAAAAAATAAATGCCAAAGAATGTTCTTTCAAATGATAATAAACATTCTCCATTAAATTTGAAGTTTCTGTGTTTTTTCTTTAAAAAATAGGGAACCTCGAAATGGATCACGCTTACGTTGTCTATCGATGCTAGCTGTAGATGCAACCACGGCATTAGTGTCTGAGCACTTGACCAAAGACGAAACGGTGACAGTAAGGCAAAACAAAATACTTTGAAGATTTATAGTATTAACTCAAACCGCACCAGTCATTATTACAGGGAACTCAATAGGTGCATTTTAGCTAGAACTGACCAGTTCTGGGGAGGTATATAATAACGCGTTATTGTTCAGTTATCGGTAAGACCAATTTATGGACAAAAATATAGATATAATCACAGCTCTTTCACATTGCACATTGATTATCACACGTTATTTTTCAAACAAATAGGAATTAAAGTCCCAACCAGTTACAAATTCTTTCAAAAACGACCTTATAAAAAAAAGGTTTGACCAAAGCACGATCACTTTGGGGACCATCATCATGACGATGTAGCCAACAAGTTTTCTTGTATAAATCTGATTCCTACATAAACATATTTGTAGCTTTGCGAAATTTTAACAAATTTTTCGTTTTCATAAGTTTGCTGTTTGTTTGCTGAATTTGTTTCTTTTAGGAAATTTCTTTAGTGATATTTTTTGGTGAAATTTCTCTAAAATATTTTTTAACATATTTTCTTTTTTAGATTTTGTGAAACTATTATTTTATTATAGTTTTCATTGGCTTTCATTAAAAATTATTCATCTAATTTGGAAAAAGTTTTTGGGAGTGCTAGAGATACACACTCGAGCCAATGAAAATTTTATATTTGTTTTTATTTTTTTTTTTTTTTTGCTATTTATAATTTTAAGCTAATTTTCAAAATTTCGGAATATTCGAAATTTTAATTTTTTTTTTAATATTTTTGTTTTTTTTACGATTTACTGAGCTTTTGTTAATTAAGGATTTTGTAGTGAATTTTTAATTTTTAGTGATTTTTATTAGAATTTTTGAGATTTTGGTGAATTTATAATTTTTTCGAAAAAACAAAATTTTGGGCATATGGTATAAGTTAATTTTGTAATATTTTTTTTTTTTTTTTTTGTTTTTTTGTTAAAAAAAATTTTTACAATTTTTGGTGATTTATTGGAGAATTTTTAACATTTTTTAATTTTTTTTTAATTTTTTATTTTAAGAACGTTTTTCAAACTATAAAAAATTTTACTATTTCGGTTTAGTGGTAAATTAAAGATTTTTTAGATTTTTACGAAACTAGATTCTGGATGTGAAATTCGAATATTTTTTTTTTTTAATTTTAGTTGAACTTTTAAATTTTTTTATTGATTTTTTGACGAAATTTGTTTTTCTTTGTGATTTTTTTACTTTAAGATAAATTAAGTTTAATTATTTGATTTTAGCTAAAGTTTTCATTTACACATATGTGCAATCAATTCAAAAATAATAACACCATAAAGTTGTTGAAATATAGTTGAAACCAAATTTAATATGAAACGTTCCAAGGTGGGTGTCTGCAGTTGTAATTTAATTTTTTTATACATTAGATTCGTTAGTACTTGTGCGAGAGTGTAAATATTTTGCATATTTACTTACTTGGAATATATAAGATTAAGTTAAATAAATACAATAAAAAAAAATATACAAACCAACAATTTATGAATGAACTGTAACAAATGTGTTCGAAATAACGAGTATGCAAAACAATTTTGTTATCACAAAATATAAGACCATTTATTTTTCTAAAGCAACATGATCTAAAATCTCATTAAGACAAGTCTCATTAGGGCATCTACGAACATGGTAATTCTATTCTTTTTCTAAAAAAAAGTTCTAGCAATATATTCAGAGCTTCCTTTTTAAAGCTTATCCCGTTTGCGATTAAATAAATTTTATTAAAAATTTTTTTATTTAATTGTTGTTAAAGAACTTAAGCCAGAATAAATATTACTTAAGCCATTTTCACACTATTATACTGAGTATTAAGATTTGTCAAATACTTAAATCCAATGAGAAAGTGTGATAGTGTGAAAGCAGTATGTTATCAACATGTGCAAGGTATATTTATTTTACTAAGTAGTGTCGTCCGCCCAGCTGATTTAGTAGTTCGACATGTTAAAAGTTGTATGTGTTCAGAAATTTTATAGTGTAGAAGTGAGAAGGCAATAAAACACATACACGCCTTCTCAATTTTCTTCTATGTTTTTTGACATTCCGAACTACAAAGCAACAATAAAATGCCATGTTGTTCTTGTATTGTTGTATTTGTTGTAGGGACGCCACTACCTAGTAAAATAAATATACCTTGAACATGTGAAATAATACGGAAAGAAATTTGACATCCCATTATACCAAACGATTTTTAGAAAATTTTCTAAACGATAACAATTTTCATTTTATAAGGGTTGTGTTTTTTTTTTTAAAGAAAAGAAACAAGCTGAGTGAGTCGCAGCAGATATGTCCCCGCCGATGATATTTTATGTTTTTTTGTTCTGCACCTGCCTTGAATTGCCATCAGACTTACCGCCTACATATGTACTTTGTTTCCGCCATGCCTAGAAATTGTTGAATGTACGTATTATTTTTGTTTTTTATTTTTTTGTTTACCGAAAACTTGAACGGCCAAACAAACTTAAGATCCGGCACCTCTGCCGTCCACATAAAATTGCTCAGCCGACGCCGTTCAATGTCTCGTCTCGGCTTGTTCCTTTTTTTTATTTTATTTAAAGTGTGATAGTGTGAAAACGTAATGTTATGTTACGTTAGATTTTTTGACAATCACACAATTCTCATTGGATTTCTATCTTACAAAATCCAATGAAAATCTTAATACTTAGTATTATAGTGTGAAACGGGCTTTAATTGTTATTAAAGGTATTTACATTAAAGTTATTGTCTCCAAAAATTACTTCGTAAATAATTTTGTTAATGAAAATCTTATAACAAATTTTAGGCTATTTTGTCATCATGTTACGTCTTAAAATGTCTTGATGGCAATAATTTCGTTCCCGAAATTTGTCAAAAAAAATTGTGTCATTAAATTTTGTCATCAAAAATTTTGTCATCAAAAATTTTGTCACTATAAATTTCAACTTTCATTACCAAAGTTTGTTAATATGATTTGTCATCGAAAATGCTTTAATCAAAAAAAATCCTTAAATAATGGATTTGCCATTGAAAATATCTTCGTCACATGTTGGAAGTTATCGAAATTTATCCAAACTCTGTCCTTAAATCTTGGCATTAAAAACAAAAACAAAATTTGTTATTTTAACTTTTAGTTAAAATAATTTGTCAACAAAAATCCTTTAATGAAAGGTTTTCTCACTGAAAATAACTTCATCAAATGTTGCATATATAATGTTGTCATCGAAAAATTTGTAAATAAAAATTTCATCATAATTTTTTTATTTAATAATTTAGACATTAAGAATCCATCCTGCATTTGTAAAAAAATTGTGTCATTAAATTTTGTCATCAAAAATTTTGTCATCAAAAATTTTGTAACTAAAATTTTCAACTTTTATTGTAAAGTTTGGTTATTATAATTTATTATCAAAAATCCTTTAATCAAAGATTTTGCCACTAAAAATATCTTCGTTACATGTTCTTTGTTCTTAAATTTTGTCATTATAAATTTCGCTAACAACTTTTGTTGGCAAACTTTTAGTTATAATAATTTGTCATCGAAAATCTTTTAATAAAAGGTTTTGCCGCTGAAAAAAACTTCATCAAATGTTGCATATAAAATGTTGTCATCGACAATCATGCAATCGAAAAATTTATAAATAAAAATTTCATCATAATTTTTTTTATTTTATAATTTAGACATTAAGAATCCATCCTGCAGTCAACAATCCATTTCGAATATGTCATCATATTTTATGTCATGAAAAGTAATCATTTTGTAATAAAATTTTACAGTCAAATATTTTATTATCAGAAATCATTCTCGTAGTCAAACTGTTGTCATTAGAAATCCGAGCTGAAAAGTTTTACTATTTAAATTTTCTAAATCAAATTTTGTTGTAATAATTTGGTCATAAATTTTGTCATCGAAAACACACGTGCAATTTTTGCAACTAAAAATTTCATGAGTTGCAATTTAAAATTTGCCATCGATAAACTCTTTATTAAAAGGTTCTGGCATTGAAACTTGTTTTCTATAGTTTTAACGTGGTTAATTTGATTATACAATGTTGTCATCGAAAATTCTTGAACTGTAACTTTTACACATAAAAAAATGACAAAGTTTTGGTTGGCCCATCAAAACATCATAATATTAGTTTGTAGTCAATAACACGATTATAAAAGTTTGTCATCAGAAATCTTGAAATTAAATGGTTTGGATTTCTTCATGGAATACTACAAAAAATTATATCCTAAAACGGACAACTCAAATATTATCCGATAACTTAAAAAAAAAGAAATAAAACTTCTCCAAATATTTAAATTAAAAAACTGGTAAATTTTTTTTTACATTAAATTTATCGATATTTTTATCTTAAAAAAATAAAAGCTGTTGCGAATTCCTTTAGAATAATAAAAGTTAAATTAAAAAAAAAATCATTTACAATATTAAAAGTTATCGAAGTTATCGGTAACTATCTTTGAAAAATTTATCGGGAACGAATTAGAAAATTTTCGATAACTTTTTTCTTGTCTCATTGCAGCTATGACCTCTCAGATATTGGTCTCAATAATTTAACAAGATAAGGTCATATACATATATTAAATTACATACCCTATTAGGTCACCCTTTAATTTCTAATTTAAAATTGTATTGTTATAGTAGACATAGTAATACACATTCTGTGTAATTTTAGAGTGCCTGTCTATAATGGTTTAATAAATTAGACAATAAACGTCTAAATTCGTGACCTATAGGGGCACCCTGTAATTTTAAATATCTGTACGCGTTCTTATAGTGCAAAAAGTAGGATAGAATGTATATTTTGCATTGTTCTCGATCGTCTGTCCATAACAGTTCAAGAAATAAGGCAACTTAAGTCCTATTTCGTGACCTACCGGGACACCCTTTAATTTCTAATTTTAAATATCTATACTTGTTGCTATATCGCACATGGGGACACCCTCTCATTTAAAATATCTATACTCGCTAGTGTAGCGCACATAGTAGGATGGAATTTGTATTCGGCGTTTATCTCCAGTGTCTGTTCATAATGGTTCAAGAAATAAGGCAATTTAAATCTAATTTCGTGACCTACCGGGACACCCTTTTATTTATAATTTTAATTATCTATACTTGTTATATCGTACTTAGTAATGCAGTTTATGTGTAATTTTTAAGTGTCTGTCTATAATAGTACAAGAGATAAGTCTCTTAATTATGTGGCCTATCGGGACACCCTTTAATTTATAATTGTTAAAACGCATATAGTTGTACATATTCTATATAATTTTTAAGTATCTATAACAGATCAATAAAGAAGGCAATATAAATCTAATTACGTGACCTATGGGAACACCCTTTAATGTCTAATTTCAAATATCTATTGTTATAGCGGACTTATTAACATTTATAATTCTGTGTAACTTTCAAGTACCTGTCTATAATGGTTCAATAAATGAGGCAACATACATAGGTTTAATTGCGTAACCTATGGTGACACCCTATATTTTTTAAGTAAATTTTTTTTATTAATTTTTGTTATTTTAAAAAACAATAAATAATAATAATTTATAAAAAATTTAAATGCCAGCTTTAAAAAATACGATAACATTAAGGGGGTACCCTTTTAAATTTAAAAGACTTCAATATCGGTTCAGGAATGACAGAGTTTTGAAAGCATAAATATAAAAACTGTCTATAGGCAAGTTGATAACCTTCCACATTTTTTAGGTCAGTTTAAAATGCCCAAACTGAGCACAAATGACAATAGAGTTTTAGACTGATGTCAGAGTGCGCGCTACAAGCCAAACTATAATACTATGCTACAACACGCTATAAACCAGTGCATGTGTTCGCTCAAAACATGCCAGAGTGAATGCAAAGCTTGAAGCAAGTTCATGCTACAAAGCAGGTTGTGTAATGGTTTGTAGCGCGTGTAGCACGTTGTAGCTTCTACTGTTTGTTTTTTTCTATTTTGCTTTAACAACTTTTTCGTGTACTCGCATGCATGCATTCAAGGTATATTTATCTTACTAGGTAGTGGCGTCCCTATAACAAATACAACAATACAAGAACAACATGGCATTATGTTGTTGCTTCGTAGTTCGAAATGTCAAAAAATATAGAAGAAAATTGAGAAGGCGTGTATGTGTTTTATTGCTCTCTTACTTCTTCACTATAAAATTTCGAAACACATACAACTTTTGACATGTCGAACTACTAAATCAGCTGGGCGGACGACACTACCTTGTAATATAAATATACCTTGCATGCATTTTTAATACAGTTTTTGACATTTTCAAATAAAAATTTTTTCGTAAAAAAATAAATTTAAAATAAAATGTAAATCGATATGGAAAAATTACTTTCGGAAGTATGTCTTTTACTTATTTGTTGTATTCCTTTTTCCTTTGCAGAAAATTAAAAAAATTATTATCATAAACAAAAAAATCGCTTTGCAATCACTCTGACATCTTGTAGCATTGATATAGCTGGAACTATCATCGCTTTTAGCTTCGCTTCGCTTATAGCGCGCACTCTGACATCAGCCTTAAAATCTGAGAACTCATAGATTTCATTTCTACCTGCGGTTAAGCTTTTAGTTTGAGTGCCACTACAGGCAAAATATCACTACAAGAATATCGGGTGCCTCGTTCCCTAGTATGTCTGTGGGGTCCTTTACTCATAACAGTATATTAACTTGTTAAGCAAGGCACACGATTGTGTATTGTAACACGATTGTTTGCATGTGTTAATAGGCTCTGATCAATTTATAAAAAGGGAAAGGGTTTTGGATACCCTTCATCTCATTCACATCATTATACATTTTGTAATAATTAACTCCAAGTAACTGGGGCAACTTTATTAAAAAAATAAACCGCAACAAAGAAAGATTATTATCATTATGTACCTCATATTTTATAAGCAGTTAAGCACGTGTTAAGCTTAAAAACTTAAAAAACAAAATTATATCTTCGCCATTTTGTTGCTGAATAAAACACGTAATGAATTTGTAATGAAAGATAAAAAATATATAAATTTTATTTTAAAAAACAACTTACCTGTCTGCTATTTTCGAACGTTTCACGCATTGAGTAGGTGCCCTTACGAGTCATTTTACGTCTTTGTTTACGTCGCGAATTGGATACAAATAAATCTTCTTCAGTGCTGCTGTTGGTGCCGCTATTGCTGCTGCTGGTTTTTTGTGCACCACTGTAATTACTGTCGTCTTGAGGGGAAGCAGAACCTTTCTCTAAGTCTGTTTGCTGTAAGGCTACGTAACGTACTGAATCTTCTGTACCCCTCAATTTGAACGTTAATGTCTGTAATAAACCAGATGATGAATTGTGGTGAACTGTGGCTGCTTTGTCTTCTGCACTTTTTTGTACTGATGAAGGATTTCCACTGTGTTTTCTTAAACGTTTTTGTCGACGATTATTTGCATGTTTAATGCTACCACCTCCTCCTTCAACATCGCCGAAAGCAGCACTTGAATGTGCAAAATGTCGAGTGTTTTTTATTTTATTAGTTTCCGTTTGTTTTGAATTCAATATTTCCATCCAAGCACTCATAGTACGCCAAAAGAAATGCACTGCTAATGTGACACCAAGTTATTTTGCGTTCACCGTTTACTTTTCATTCAAAGTTGCCAGTTAAAAGGTGAAGTTGAGAAAATTATATAGTCAGTCAGTCAGTTAGTCAGCCAGTTGGCTGAAAATGATGCTGGAAAAACTTAAAAGTTATAACTGGCTTTTTACAAACGTGACATTAACTGCTGAACATTATCTGTTGAAGTGCTCTGTAATGGAATGGAAGGAGGGAGTGAAATAATAAATGTTTATTTCCAAGTGTTCAGTTAAAACAAGAAAATATTTACAAACAGTTGTTTTTTTAATATTCGAAGAGCAATACAAAGTTAAAGTGAACAGAATAATTTTTTAATGCATTCTTTTCAATACCTTGTCTTTACCTCTTTAACTCCATATAATTCATTCAATGAATCTCCAAAGTTCGAAACATCCTCAAAACAAGCTTTTGTTGCAGAGATGCCTAATAAGAGAACGACCTGATGTCTTCCTAAGAAGTCATTTAGATTTTTAATTAATGAGGATTCGACTGATAATATTTGGAGCTTAGTTTTCTTTCCTAGCTGTGCCCACACACCTTGTATGCGTCCTGACAATATTTTGTTCGATTTTGCTTGGTGAGTAATCCACACCAAATTCTAAAACTCTTACGTAATTACTTTATACAAAGATACCCATCCCTGGATAAAATTCTAAAATTTATATGAAATTCTAAAAATTATTGTAAAACTCTGTAAAAGACAGACAGGAAATGAGTTACTCATTATTTTAAAACAGCGCCATCTGTTGCGCAACATTGCTTAAAATATACTCTTTTCAAAAATAAAAGACGCCTTAAAGTAAACAGTACCTTCAAATCGGTAAAAAAATTGCGTATTTTCACTACTTTTTCTCCACTTTCTCTTGGAAATAAGATATTTTTGAGGAAAAAAAGAATCGGGTTACTAAGGTACCTCCTCACAAAATTTTGTTAAAATCCAACCTGTAGTTTGGACGTGATCCAAACTGAAAGAAAAAGTCAGACATACAGCCAGACAGACAGGAAATGAGTTACTATTTTATTATATGTATAGATATGTGACCGCGCACAGAGAAAGGAACAAATTTGGTCTAGATTTACCTCAGCATCACCACTCTTACCAGATGGTGATCTTACTACTGAATGAAATTTAAGCGTAGTCTAGCGCCCTGGTTGTGCTCATATCAAAATAAATACAAATCTATGGAAAGCTTGGACGCATGTTCTAGCCCCTTTTTTAGGGGTTTGGAGAACACAAAACTCCTGACAATCTATTGGTTTCTTCTGTTGAGAGTGCAACAGCACACTTAACCAAAGTTGCACCATTAACAAACCACAGCCACCACATATTCCCCCAAGGGACATCACCAATAAAGGGTCACAGGGTCGCTAGCCGATTCCCGTGGGACCAGCCGTTTAGACACTAGTCGGGCCTCGACAGACCTATATATACAGGCATATTTTCCCTGAAACCTTTTAGGAACCCTGGTATCTGGTGTCCCCATACAACTTTAAAGCACTGCACCAAAGCATTAGAATGTGTCCGTTCAAAATTTCTGAATTTAAAAAATGGATAAAATTTACTGATGAATCGAATGGGAGTGTTCCCGAACCCCACTGAAGCCATTTTCGTGTCGTGAATTTAGTTTTTAAAAATTGTGAACCATTTTGAAGGGTTAACCGATTGGAGTAAAATTTAATAAAAAAATTGAATGGAAGTGGTCCCAGACATTCGAGAAGTGTTTCTTAGGTCGAAAAAATGGGGTAAAATTAGTTTGCATTGATCAACGCTGGTAAAAAATATTAAAAGTGGAAGTCACCAATGGCAGTCAGCAAAGAGCAAATTTGCAAGCCAGACGGCTGAAATGTGAATAGTGTTCATGGTGTCGATACTGTAGCAGCTAATTACGTGCAATTTTGGTTTCGTCGATTCCGTTCAGGCATTTTTGATGTTAAAGATGCACCTCGCACAGGCAGGTCCGTCGCCGAAAATACCGATAAAATCATAGAAATAATCAAAATTGACCGTCATATTAGTAGTCGCAGCTTCGTCCGGGAGCTAAAGGTCGACCATAAAACAGTTTTAAACCATTTGCTCAAAGTTGGATTTACAAAGAAGCTCGATGTTTGGGTGTCACATCAATTAACACAAAAACATGATGGATCGAATTTCCAACGGAATGAAATCGACACAAGAAATGGCAACTGTGTCAAATACGAAAATATCGTACAAAGACGATCGTGGCCAGAGCGCGGTGAAGGAGCACAAACGGTGGCTAAACCAAGACTAATGACCAGGAAAGTTCTACTGTGTATTTGGTGGGACTGAAAGGGAGTTATTTATTATGAGTTGCTTCCGTATGGCCAAACACTAAATTCAGATCTCTATTATAACAACTGGACCGTTTGAAGCTAGCAATTGACCAGAAATAGCCCAAATTGGCCAACAGCCGGAATTGACTAACAACGCAAGGTCACATACGTCTGTAGTGACTCGCCAGAAACTCAAGAAGCTTGGTTGGGAAGTTTTGATGCATCCGCCATATCGTCCGGACGTGGCACCCAATGAGTACCACATTTTTCACGCATTGCAAAACTTCTTTAGTGATAAGAAATTAGGATCAAAATAAGATTGTGAAAATCTATTACTAGAGTTTTTCACCAATAAGGACCACGACTTCTGTGAGAGAGGCATTATGGGGCCTACCTTTAAATATCAACAAATAATACAATAAAGCGGTGCATATTTGAACTAAATCGGACATTCCGAAACATGTTAAATAAAGTCATGAATTTCACGCAAAAATAATGGATTTTCCCCAACCTAATATCATCACATATCCGGATCGGAACGAAACAGTTTAAAACCAACTTCTGAATCATTCAAACGATTGGTCTTATTCTCGATTATGAGCAAACGCGATTTTTTTTTCAGATAATTTTTTAACACTCAGTTTTCGTAGCATAACTGAAATAACCGAGCCATACGATATGGCCGTGGCGTCAAAAATAATGTCTATTTGAATTCGTCGGTTAATCAAAACCTTAACTAGAATGTTATAAAAATTTTAAAATTGTTTATTATGCCCAATAGAGCTAGATTGATGCAATAAATATAGGTGTTTTTAAACAGGAAAAATAGGTACTCCCTCAGAGTATTGCTGTTCTCTTACAGAATATAGGAACTCCATTCGAGTATTACTGTTCTCCTAAAGGAAATAGGTACTTCCTCAGAGTATTACTATTCTCCTAAAATATCATTCTTAGTTTTCTTAACGATACATCAACACGTCAAATAGTCCAAAATAAAGATTAAGATTTCAAGACCATATCGTAGGTTTTATGGATGTTTACTCTTAATATTAAACTTCAAAGCCACCTTTACTTTTATAAAGAAAGTAGGTACTTCCGAAATTATTACAAAAGTATTATTGTTCTCCATCAATAGCAATTTTAGCTTTTTATTGGTTCTTTAGCATCTACTTGAAGTGGTAAATAAGTATAGCTAAAATCCACGGCCAAAATTTAATGAACTCTACTAATTTTCTTTCGAGTTTTTAGGTTACTCCACCAGGTCAAATAATTTAATAGCGATCAAGACAATATCATAGGTTTTATGGATGTTCACTCTTAATATTAAACTTCAAAGCCACCTTTACGTTTATAAAGAAAATAGGTACTTCCGAAATTATTACAAGAGTATTATTGTTCTCCATCAATAGCAATTTTAGCTTTTTATTAGTTCTTTAGCATCTACTTAAAGTAGTAACTAAGTATAGCTAAAATCCACGGCTAAAATTTAATGAACTCTACCAATTTTCTTTCGAGTTTTAAGGTTACTCCACCAGGTCAAATAATTTAATAGCGAAGTAACCAAAGTTTGAGTAAACTCCGGTTTGCAATTGCAATAGTTAATTCTAAAATCCAAAATCGTTTTAAGAAGCAAAATAGTCTTTAACGAAAAAATTCTTTAAACATGATAAAGAATTCTGCTCAGTGTTATGGTACTTCACCAACACTCGTGACTATGATGAGCGAGTTTCGGATCAACCTAGAGCTGGTTAACTACAAGTCTTCTAGTACAAAACACTTCATAAATCAATTACTTTTTTTAAAATAATTTTTAATTTTTCTTTAATAAATATTGTTAAAGAGCCTTCTTTAGAATATGTGTCCATAAAATACTTTCAATAATATACATAAATATTCCATAATATTTTTTATTTACATACATACACATATGTATATTCAATACTTTCCCTCAATTTATCAAATTGTTTTCTTGGAAAGATTATCTTTTTAAACGTCACACTATTATTTTCTGAATAATAATTTCTTTGTTTTTAATATTTCTTTTCCTTCATCATCATCATTTTCATGCCAATTTAAATATTATTATTCTGGCAAATTACTTTTTCAAGTTAATAAATATATTGCTGCTCTATTTTCTTGACAGATTTTTCGTTTTTATGTTGTGGTAATTGTTATTTTATGTCAATTGTTTTAAAGTGTGGTTGTTTTTCAGGGTGTGTACCGAAGGTATTCATTCACAAGCCGAAAAACAAAGTACGAGGTGTGTTTAATATAGAAAATTTATAAGGAGAGTTATGAATTTCCTTAAAATATTTTTTTCAATCTGTGGAGCACTTCAACGATTGTATAACGTTAGTGGCAATGTGCTTCTAAAGTTCATACAGCCTAGAACATGATTGAGATTTACATAGGTACCTATCAGAACAGCTGTATCTGAAGGTAGTCTTACACTACGTGCAAACAATGAGAATATAGTACTATATTCTTACTCATTATTGAGTCCTGATCATTCATGAGCCTTACTTACAGCTTTAGTCGTTTCTAGGTGCCTGCCTTCTTTCTTATCCCCCATGCTATCCAATTTTAAAATGTGTGTGTAAGTGGTCCTTAATCTGATAACCAACTTGCGCTGCGTATCATTGGCTTTTCAAACAAACTACAAACATAATTTCCACCAATGCATATTCGATCTAAGAATACATCGGCTTTATTAAGTATATTCCAGTATTTTCATTAAAAATTCTCCACTGCGAACCTTTTTTACATCCTTCGTTCCTCAATAATATCCGATTGTCGACCTCCTTCCCCATCAGTGCATCCTGTTTATTCATTAGTCTTACTTATGGCTTTAATCTTTTCCCCCCGAATCCTCAATCTGTCAGCTAGAGAATATTCACCCATAACTTGTACGTAATAATGACTTTTCGAACTACAAATATCATTTTCGCCAATGCATATTCGATCTAAGAATGCACCGGCGTTATCGAGTGTATTCCAGTCTTTTCATTCAAAATTTTCCACTGCGAACCTTTTAACATCCTTCGTTCCTCAATAATATCCGATTATCGACTGTTAGTTGTCGAGCTCCTTTCTCAAAACTGCGTCCTGTTCATTCATTAGTCTTACTTATGGCTTTAGTTCTTTCCAGCTGGCAACCATTTTCCTAACCCCAGGGTACCGAAATTTAGCATGTCTCTGTAGGTAGTTCTTAATCTGCTAGAGGATATTCACCCACAACTTGTGCTGCCGTAATAATGGCTTTTCGAACAAACTAAAAACATCATTTTCCTTTACTTTTATTTCGGTCAGATGATATTTAAAATTGTCACATCCTATCACCTTGGGGTAGATCGAGGCTTTACATTCCAGTCTTTGAAAGATCTACAGGGAATTGCATAGGGTAAGGCCTCATCCTATGCAATTTCCTGTTTCAGTTCTGAGAAACCCACAGATGATATCTTCCGCTTTCGCTCTCTTCAAACATATTTTTCTATCCCTTTTAGAACTGTATTAATGTTTTCTCAATTCTCTCTTTCTTGTTTCCATCCTGTTTGCAATGTTTTCCTTGCTAATCTGAGGTTAGTTGGAATTTTTGCTATAAGAACTAACATCGCTGCCACCTTTGCGGTAGATTAAAACATTACGCATAACACTCATTCCAATGCATTGACAATGGAGATACATTGCAATGGAGATACCTCAGATAATAAACTCTACGCCTTTTGCGAAACGTCGTTTGGCGTGTTTTACTCCACCGCGAATTAGATTGATTTTTTAAAAAGTTTGCATCTTTCTGCTTGACTTAATCAGTTAGCACCCTCTCTAAGAGCCCATATCCGATGGCCATTGCGAGGAAATATATGTAAACCTTTTTTTTTTGACATGTCTCCTAACGATCGGAAAATTGTATAACTGTAAATTTTTTAACACCCCTCGTACTCATTTATAGCATAATTTTATGGAAAGTTTTACGGATTTGTTTACTTGTGGACGAAAGCATTTGAAAATTTTAAAAGCACATATTTGTTATTTATGATGGATAATTTCTTAAAAAAATTGAAAATTGATGGTAATGACATGGCAAGTTTGTATGAAGATAATAAGAAGAGTTTTTGAAGACAAGTAAGATGCAAAAATTTAATTTAGATCAAACTTATAACACAAAAGATCTATTTCTACTTTGCAAATATTTCTAATGAAATAAAGCCGCTTAGGTGGCAGTTTCCAAATTATTGGGATAAACATCCTTAAAGAAATGGTTTAAGTAGAGCAACCATTGTAGCGAAGTTGAAAGGGAATTTAAAGGAAAAAATCTTTTCAAATAAAAACAGATCAGGAAAACTTTAGAATAATCTTCTTCAAAGAAGGAAAATAAGCCTATAAGACCCCCAACATAACCTACAATACATCGCAGCAATTGTTACCAGAAATTTGTAATGGAGTAACGTAATTCTACTTGAATCTACTGTGGTCACTGAGTTTGATTTCAGTGGGATACCCTTGGTTTTATTCCCAAAAAGGAAAGACTGGTTGGGGTCTGGTAAACTGTATGACGGGGTTGCGGTGTTCACAGATGGTTCAAAGATGGAAGTGGGCACCGGTACACATTCGGGGAACTAGAACACGCATGTCGTACAGACTATCAGATGAATGTAGTATGTTCCAGGCAGAGGTGATGGCGGTTTTGAGAGCCACAGAGCTGGTGTCTGGACAAGTTTTAGAAGGGAAAGAGGTCACTCTGTACGTCGAAAGCCAAGCATCACTTAAAGCCTTAAAAGGACACAGTGTCAAATCAAGGCTGGTAGGCGAATGTAAAACGGCTATTGATGTACTGGCGGCCAAATATAGGGTTAGATTGTGTTGGGTCCCGGGTTATTGTAATGTTGACGGCAACGAAGTCGCTGACGAACTTAGAAGATTGGGCTCGGAGTGAAATAACTTAGTTAAGGTAGAATCAGTTATGCCACCGATTAGCCACTACTATAGGATTCTATCCGACTGCGTAGTAAAGAGACCTAACCTGTCGTGGGAAGTAAGGGGGAAATAGTCTCATGGCCAATTTGTCCCATATTGGAGGCTGCGAAAAGCCTTACTTCTGGGTTTAGACAGAAAAGTTCTGAGAGTCGTGGTAGGTGTGATCACAGCTCATAGCGCCACTAGGGTAAGAATTAGCAAATGGACTTTTTTAGAGTGTGCGAGAATGAAGAGAAGTTGGAAACGTGTTAAATCGAACATGTCTTCGGCTTCATGAAGGAAATCGGGTGGCTAAGTGATAGGTATCAGTACTCATATCGGTCTAACTTTTTCCTCTTTGTTTTTCTTAGTTTTTTAGTCAGCTGAAGGAAATCACAATGGACCCTCCGGGTCTCCGAGTGGATGTACCATTTTTGACACAACCCTTCTTAACCTCACCTAACTTAACCTAACCTGATCACTCCATCATTTTGTGCTATTTCAAAACCAAAAAGTATTTCTAATAAATGACGGTTTTCTAGAAAGTCTCCTGTGTTATCGGGCTTATTCATTATATCTTTTGATAAAGAAGGAATAAGGAGGGTGTTAAATAGAGTTGCTTTTTTTGAGTCACCTACTTCAGCTACAGCAGTTCTAGCTGAATGTGGATTTGATTTTATCATGGCGCTCCTGTACATAGGAAATATTTTAAATTAATTTCCGATCCAATGGGATTGATGGAATAGAAAAAATTACAGGATATTTAGTATGACATTATTCCTAAGTAACATTTTTAAACCACATATAAATACATTTTATCCCGAGAAAAAATTAACCTCGATGCTTTAATGAATTTTGGTGTTAAATCGTTGAAGAGAAGTACATATATAAAAAACTGTTGCGAATAATGAATTTACTCTAGTGATCTTTATGGACATAAAAGTCGTTGTCAATGGCAAATAAGATTCCATTAATAGAGGTAGATGTATATGGTTGAAGGTTTCTTCAAAAGCTGTCAGATAATTAGGTCATCCGTGCTAGGCAATCGTAAAGCTACCTGAGAAGTACTTTCAAATACGAGAGACTTCGGCTTCGACCCAGGCACCAGTTTTTTTTAGCAAATCAGTGGACTAGAACCCTTCTTTGATGGGTTCTGGTCCTATAAATCTACATCGGGCCCTTAATTGTTATATATCATATACACTTTTATACTTTTTGTATTCCACCTTAAACATTCCCTGGCACAGATGAGGATAATGTATACTTCTACCTGGAAAATCGTTAGGTATTTGCACATGGGATTGGCCCGTTCAAAGTTTAGGCCAAAAATACCCGAACCCGCATTACCATTTTCCTATTTGGAGTCATCAGTAAAACAAAGCTAGTCATTACATTAAAATTCCTGCGCAACAAGCGGATCGCAATTGAATGACTGCTTTTGAATCCTAACAACTATTTTAGAATGATGTATAATGTTAAAGAGGTGCTTGGTGCGGGATGTTAAAGAGTCTCCTATCACAGAATCTTTGAGAAAAAGAGGTTAAGTTATCTCCGTAAACAAAAAATACCTGCAATGTTGTTTGAAGTGAATTTATTGGATTGTCTTGGACTTCAAAATATTATGAAGGAATTTATGATAACACAGACTACAATTAAGACTTTTTCAGTCAAGTTTCCTTTACAATTGGGCATAATATTCCCTTGAATGTTGACTTAGGATTTTTACTATTGGTTCTAAATATGTTGATTGGGTTGCTGGAGCGTTTATTGTAACATGATATGAAGAGTTCTTCTGGTCTGCCAAACATATGCTGTGTGCAGGGGGAAATTTCCAGTATAAGACTTCCCTAATCTAACTGAGGTACTATTGCTTATCGAATTGTATTTGTGAATTAATCATAGTAAAACGATCTACGTTGATGAGTAAACTTTAGATGTGTGATAAGGTACAGAGGCTATTTAGGGCAACACTGGTTTGCGTTCAGTGATACTCTAATTTCGATGCAGCTATATTGCAGATGTAAATGTTGTTGAAAATTGACTCACAATACTGATCACTCACATAATTGATGACCATTCATTATTACTATTAATGTCGGGGGAATATTGAAGCAGACTACTTGCTTAATGGGTCTCTTTCCGAAACCCTTCCCTCCACAATGTATAAACATTGTAAACGGTAATTTACGATAACTTTACTTTTTTTTAGTTGGTTTTAGTGATATCAGACTGGCGACTGTTAACTGTTTTCTTTCTCATTACGGAGTCTATAGTAATTGCTATAATTTGTCCAAGGCTTTGATCCCCAATGGTATCGACATTTAACAAGTTTCTGCCCGTGTCTTATGCTAGCCAGTGTTGGACAATCGCACACAGTGTGCGCTACAGTCACAGCATCTTCCAGGCATAGTCTGCAAGTAATATCTTCTTCGATTTTCATTTTGGCTAGATGATACTTAAAGTTTCCATGACCTATCACTAACGCAGTTATCCTAAGCAGTTATATGTAAGCACTTTGCTGGCCTTCCTTCAACCATTGTAGAGCATTTGCTCGCATTTGGCCATTACCCAGTTCTACTTTGGGTTGTGGTCCACGGAAATTCACAGTAGATCCTCCTTCTGCTAGTAATGAGGACTCATAATAGACTTGCGCAGAGGATGTGGTAGACTAAGACTATCCGGCGAGTTGTAAAAATAGTCTCGTTATTGAGGTTTGGTAAGGCTCAAAGACGATTATTGGAGTTAGAGGTAGTGAGGCAATAAAACATGGGGTTTCCTGCGCTGAGATTGACCTTCAATTTTAATGACTAATGTAACAGTTGCCTTAATGAAGACGAACAATATTTTACAGTACTTACATATGCTAGTAGCCTTTAATGGTCTATACCAGAGAGAGTCTTCTCGATTCTGACAGATTGTATTGCTTAGACATTTTCTAGAAAATTTTAATTTTCTTTATTAAAAAGATTAAAAGGTCCGACTTTGCAGTAATACAGCTGAAGTGATTAGTAAAGAATCATTAGTCCAAAAAAAAAAAAACACAAGTAAGCTGATCCACATATTTGAATGCTCATCGAACCTAACCTAACTAAAATGAAATTTAATAAATTTTCTCCCAGTGTGCATTAACATCATGTATTTACTTGGAAAAGAAACAAAACAAAAAAGTTATACATTATAAAACAGCAACAGAGTACAAGAATTATTATCTAAATTTATTAGCATTTTAAAGACGTTTACGCTTGCGCATCCCATTAAGTCAAACAGCACTGCCAGCAGCGATCATAAAAAAGTAAAGAACTTTTTATTAGGAGACAAGAGAACAGTTGGAGAAAACAATCATGTTTAAATAAATTTTTGTTTGTTTTGCTATTAAAACAGTAACAACAATACAAACTCGCACACAAATGAAATTGGCCACACATAACAAGGATGGAAAATTGAAATTTTTAATTATTAAGTTTTTTTTTTTAATTTAAATAGAAGCTCTTTATTTTAAGGCCTGATTCAAGTTGAGTTTTGTAATAACAATGCCAAAACATGAAATTTTGGGTCACTAATACAAACAAAAATATTCTAAGCGATTTTACAAAATTAGCCAGGTGTACATAATCGAACTTCTGAACGCAATATTTGGAATTTGGTCCAAAAGTTCGGTCAAACTGGGTCAGTATATAATACAAAAACACTTCAGCGCTCTCCGCCAGTTTGTTCAGTCGATAATATTGACACAGTTCGTAAAATTGCGTCCAACCACTAATGATATCTTAATGAAATTTCACAGAGGCAAATCAGATGTCAGTGGAGGTACAGACGGTCGGACACCTAGGGTAAAGGAGGGCTTGTGGGTATATCATCAAAGTTGTATATCCCGGCCATACATTTTTTTAAATGTTATTTAAAGTTTAATTGTATTTCAAACTAGCTGCGGCCGCCACTTCGTCAGCGTCCTTACAATATTTTGTTAGATTGTGTTTTAAAAGAAATTTAGATAGTTCTTGAAAATATCTATAAAAAAGTGGTCTTACAAGTCCAGGTTTTATATATTATTTTGGGAAAAATTTACAGAAAGAATTTTTTTAATCTCTGTCTCGCCTTGCTTTAGTGTTTTTGATATGGAGGACTTATTTATTATCGCATTGTTATTTCAAGATATTGGCTATATTTTTGTTAAAATTTAGAATAAAATAGTATAAAGTCTTGTCCTGATAGCTCGTTTCGTAAAAAACTTGCTCGCCTGTGAATTGAGATAACGTAAAAACGACTGTTTTTCGGGTTTTCTATTTTAAAGACAACCTATAACCAATGCGAATAAAACAAAAATTTGGTCACAAAATGCATCCATTGTGACTCCTTCTCAATCCAAACCTAGCCAAATTTAAACCAAAATGTACGAATTATTGCAAAATTTTTCCTAAGCACCGATTAAAATAATGGAAACGGATTTTTAAAGTCATGACAGCAGGGTAGCTAATTTTCTAAAATAATTCTTGCAAAAAAAACCGACTTCAAAACAGATAGTTGGGTAACAGTTCTAAACTAAAAATGTAAGAAGTAATATGTTATATATAAACCAAATAAAAGATAAACAAAATGCGTCAAAATTAGCACGAAAAGAAGTAAAGACTATTTGAAATTCAAGCATCGTCTTATTACTGTTCAAAAGTTAAGCTATTTTCACCAACATCCGTCTTGTATAGCTGTAATAGCGACAATAGTTATACACATTATGTGTAAATTTCAGTTGTCTTTCTAAAACGGATCAAAAGATAAGGCATACATCGAATTTCTTTAACTATAGGGACACCCTTTCATTTCCACGTCTCTATCTATAACGCTTCAAAAGACTAGTCCATATAAGTTAAATTATGTCAGCTATGAGAACACCATTTAAGTTTTTTGTACTTTTTATAGTGGATATAGTGATATTCGCTTTGTTAAAATTTCAAATGTTTATCTATAAGAGTTCAAAAGATAAGGTCATATAGATCAAATATCATTAACTTTAGGTACACCCTTTAATTTCCAACTTTATACTTTTTAGTATAGCGGACATAGTAAAATACGTTCTGCGTAAATATAAATTTTTGTGTCTATAACGGTTTCAAAGATAGGGCAACATAAATCAAATAACATCACCTATTGGGACACCATTTAATTTACAAATTTAAATTAAAGACCTATTGTTATAGAGGACTTGGCCACAAAGATTTTTTGTAAATTTCAACTGTGTGTCTATAAAAGTTCAAAGGTTTAGTCATATACGGAAAATTACAGAACTATTGGGATACCCTTTAAATCATAATTCTAAATATTTATACTTGCTAGTATACCAGACAAAGTAGTGGAAATTCTGCCAAATTTTTAAGTGTTGGTCTATAACTGTTAAAAAGATAGGGCGATATAGGTCACATTACCTCAATTATGGGGACACCCTTTAATTTAAAAATTCAAATTATATACCTGATATAGCGTACTTAGCAATACAAGTTCCTTGTAAATTTCAGCTGTCTGTCTCTAACAGTTCAAAGGTTTGTCCACATAAATAAAATTACATTAACTATTGGGACACCCTTTTATTTCCAAATTCAAATTTTATACTTTTTGTTATAGCGGACTTAGTAATACAGGTTTTTTTGTAAACTTAACGATCGGTGTACAACTGTTCAAAAGTATGGGAATATACATCAAATTTAATGAACTATTGGCGCACCCTTTAATTTATAATTTCGAATATTTATCTTTTTTATTATAAAGGTCATAGTAATCGACATTCTTTAACGGTTCAAAAGATAGGCCGATAAAGGTCAAATTACGTCACCTATGGTGACACCCTTTAAATTTTAAGTTAATTTTTTTATTACCTTTTGTTGGTGGGAGCTATAGTGATACGTAATTTTTTAAAATTTTAAATTGGTGCCCTTAAGGGTTCTTAATAAACAAGGGGACACCCTTTAATTTTTAAAATAATGAACTGTTTTTAAAACGTGACCAATCTATAAGCATAACCTTTCAAGTAAAGAAAAAATATTTAAAATCGGTTAAGAAACGACAGTTCTGCGGGCACAACATAAAAAAGCAACATTCAGACGAATTGATAACCTCCTTCTTTTTTTGAAGTCGGTTAAAAAACCGGAATTTTTTGGAACTTATCTTTTCTGTTTTACGAATTTAGATGTTAAAATATAACATATTTAAATTGTTTATTACCAATTGTTTAAAAGTTCTCTTATGTATGTTAGTTTAAGATTTTGTAAGCAGTTCGAATTCTATACCTTTTTTTCTGAGAATCACTTTGTCGTGAAATTTAATATTTGAAAAATTTTTGCTAAGCATTAATCTAGCAGTCCAACACTTTTCTCTCATACCAATTGCTTATATAAAAAGTATATGTTTTAGTAAGAGATTCACAAAACTTACCTGTTAATAAATTTTTAATCATTTTCTATGTAAAATTATAAAAGCCTCTTTACCTCTGTTCCGGAATCTGCAAAATCGTCAGGGTTTCCGGAACAAGTTCACATATTTCATTAGAATACGATAAAAGAGCGAAACACAACACACATTGCACTGATTATTTAGTAGTTTTGACAATACTTCAGTATTGTTCAGTATTGCAATGTTCTGGCAACATTGCAATTGTACACAATTTTCCATCCCTGAAAATAATACTAGTCGAGTAATATTTCTACTCACTCACTTTGACGTCAGTAAGGGGAGTAAGCCTGCATGTGTGTATATTATTAGCATGTGTGGTAAAGTAATAGCATGAAAAGATGTGGGGATCAACCATAAACAAATAACCAGAATAAAATCACAGTAAACAAACAGACATACAGCGTTGCCAGAGTAATAATTTGACAATAATGTTGATAGTTTTATTTAGCCAAAATATGACTTGATGATATTTTTTTCTACTTTATCATCGTCATCAAATAATGTTAAATTGGAGTCTAAGATAATTTTTACAAGCTCTAAGAAATAGGTTTCTTTGGACAAAAAAAAAGATTCATTAACACACCATGAAACAGCATAAGACATAGGTGGCTACAAGGATCTTGGCCACTAGTATATGTGCTATGGATATCATTATATTTCTAATATTAAGCTGACTTAATGCGGATATCTGCAGAGATAGACGGGTATGGACCCTGGAAAGTGTTAGAGACATTAATCTATATCATAATTTTAGAGAAAAGGAAAATAAATTTTGGAGACAGGCAAATCTGTCTCAAAAAAGTGTAGAATTGTCAGTTCCCACCAAAAAAAAAAAAAAAACTCATGAAAACTAGCATCAGATAAGCAAGCACCAATCAAAGAGTTAGTCCACTCAGGAAGTTAAAGTATTAAAAGGTCATACATCAAGTCAATTAAGCAAGATCCAAAAATCGTTGCTTAAAACAAAAAAGCAGTAAATGTTCTTCTCTGACTTTATGCTGCCCTGTACCCAAAACTGCTCTGCGTAATAGTATGGAAGCGCTGCTAAGGGCTTGTAATGAATAAACTCTAAAAAAAAGAAAATGTGGCCGGACTGCCTTCAGGGCAGCTCTAATAGTGCCTTAGAAATCCTAAAAAAAATCCTTAGACACAATTGGAGTAGTGAGGGTACTCCATAGTAGCAGTTTTGAAGAAAGCACAGACTTTAAATAGCATGTGATCCAGGTAAAATTCGAGGAAGTCGTAGTTTGTAGACTGTGCTGCAAAAGTCAAAGGCATTATGTGTTAATATTCAGCAATGGCTGTAATTAAAATTAGGATTACAGAAACTATGAAAGAGCTACCATGTAGGCCGATTACGCAGGCACAGAAAAAGGAATTCTACAACTTTTTCGATGGGGAATACAAGCAATTTATTGGAGAGTGAAATTTATTGGATAGTGGGAGGTCGATAACTAAGAGGTAAAATTAAAAATAATACTGGCTTATAAAGCGGAGTTGAAAAAGAACTCAATTTCCCTCTGCATAATAACAATTTCAGGAGGTCTACAACTTCGACGATGGGGAATACAAGCAATTGCACGAAATTTAGTGGATAGTGGGAGATCGATAACTATGAGTTAAAATTAGAAATAATACTGGGTTGTGAAGTGGAGTTCAGAAAGAACTCTATTTCCCTCTGCATAATAACAATTTAAGGAGGTCTAGAACTTCGTCAGAGTTAAAATTAAAAACAATACTGGCTTATGAAGTGTAGTTCATAAAGAACTCAATTTCCCTCTGCATAAAAACAATTTAAGGAGGTCTACAACTTCGTCGATGGGGTATGTAAGCGATTGCACGAAATTTAGTGGATAGTGGGAGATCGATAACTAAAAGTTAAAATTAAAAATAATACTGGGTTATAAAGTGGAGTTCAAAAAGAACTCAATTTCCGTCTGCATAATAACAATTTAAGGAGGTCTACAACTTTGTCGATATGAAATGCAAGCAATTGCACGAAATTTAGTGGATAGAGGGAGATCGATTACTATGAATTAAAAACAATACTGGGTTATGAAGTGGAGTTCAAAAAGGACTCAATTTTCCTCTGCACAATAAGAATTTACATATTTTTGTCCTTTTAGAGAGCTTCTATCTACCACAAAGCCACATTTGATATCCTGTTAGTCATCTTTTCGGTACTCCGCCCAGGTGGACTAGTAGGCAGTATGCTAGTTTATCAGACTCGGGTTGTGGGTTCGATTCCTACCGTCGAAGAAGGTCAAAAAGATGATTGGCTATATTTGAGGTACCTTAAGTTGGTTAATTGTGTGAGTCACATATCATGAAAACTTTAAGTCTCATCGGTCTAATACGAAAATCGATGTGACAGGTCAGTGCTTGCAGATTGTGTCGGTAGTGCACATTTCTAGTACATTAGTTAGCAATTGCCTTAAGACCGCTTGTAGTTATTAGTCTAAGACAAAGCTTTGCAATTATGAGATACTTTCTGATGAAAAAGTCGGTCGACAATTATCAGTTCATTCGAAAGTAAATACTAGCATTAGCACGAGGCCCAATGAAAGTCATCAGGTACCAGGAATCATTGAAAAACGTGTAAAGCAAATCGTTTATCTGTTGCCTTCTT
This sequence comes from Phasia obesa, assembly GCA_949628195.1. NCBI lineage: Eukaryota > Metazoa > Arthropoda > Insecta > Diptera > Tachinidae > Phasia > Phasia obesa. The sequence goes on from OX451217.1 coordinate 122,737,149, forward strand.
TTCTAATTAATTTAATAATGATTTTAATTGAATGCATTAAAAAGATGTAAGAATCAAATTAAAATACTTATCTTTTACTTTTTCCCACAAAAAAATTTTCTGACGTTTCTGGCAACGCTGCATATACACTTGCGCACGTACAGGCCAAGCACGTATTTGTACACGAACCACGAACAGCAAGCAGGGTTTAGTTTATTAATAATTCAAAGCCATGGTTAAAAGTAAAGTCAACTGCAACAAAGACGTTGACTTCACATTAAACGTAAAAAAAAACAAACAAGAAAGAAGATCAACTGTGAAGCAATGCGTAAAAACGTGAGCTATTGAGCGATGACAGTGAACAGTGAAACGATTACCAAAGCAGAAGACACACGTTGAGTTGTTGGAGGTTTGAAAAGAAAGAAGACAAATGGACAATGTTGTATTAAAAACAACTGTTACGTTTAGTTATAATATAGACTTGTCCATGAAAAGTTGTTGGCAAATTATTAAACTTAAATTTTGATTTAAATTCAAAACAGACGAAACGAAAAAAAAGAACGACAAAATTCTAACCACATAACGAGAAAAAACTTAAAAACTAAAAAAAAGGATGACAAAACTAATGTGTCTAATATAAAATAATTGACGTAATAAACTAGTGTGAAGTTGTTGAGTAATTTCCAAAGTAACAAACCAGTTTAATAAAATGAATTAAAATGATTAATTGAATTTAAAATAAGAAATAAAAACAACAAAAAAAAAATAAAATGAAATGAAAAAAAAATATTTTTTGGAAACAAATAAATTTAAATATATTTAATTTTAAATGTATTTTTAGAACCCTGCATCATGCATTGACAGAGAAATTAATGCTTGAATAAATACTTAAGAACTTAATCTTTTGTTTACTCACTATTTAAAAACCATTATTCCGGAAATAATACACAAAAAAACGACACAAACAGAAAACAAGCCAACAAAAATAAATACGAAAATGTCGGTCAGACAAAAATGTTTTAATAATTTAACAAACAAAAACTTAAAATGGAATAAAAAAAAATTTAAAAAACTTTTTGTATTTAGCAAATTAAATAACGAAAATACAAAAGTGTCGGTCAGACAAAACTTTCTGAGTTATTAGCACAACAAAATATAAACTTATATTAAATGTAGCAAACAATTTGCTTTACATTTAAACGCTCTCCAAATTTCCTTTACCATTTCCAAAACGAGAATAAATAAAATTACATTCAAAAATGTTGGTCCGACAGACAAATTGGAAATAAATTTTCAAAAAGCCTTTTCTATAACAAATTATATTTAATTTGTTACTCAGAACATACAAAAATGTCGGTCAGATAATACGTTTACATTTAACAGCACAAAAAAACATAAAATTTTATTTTTTATTTAAACCTTCTCAAAATTTGCTTATCTTTTTCCAAAACGAAAAAAATAAATTAACCTACAAAAATGTCGGTCAGACAAAAATTTCCAAAATTTCACTAACGCATAAAATGGAATGAATTACATACATAAATTTACACTTGATTTATTTTTTTTTACAAAATTTTTTTAAAAACAACGTTTAAAAGACACATACAATAATGTCGATCAGACAAAAACTTTACAATTTATACAGACATTGACTTTTTTAATTGCATAATTTTAGGACATTAATGTTTATATATGATTTCGAGTAGGTGTTGCAACTGTAATTCGGAAATATCGCGTTAGATATGCGCTTCCAAGTGTTCGATCGTTTCTAGTTTATCTACATAGAAATAATCTAGTGGCTTCAAATCACCGAACGAAGTAGCCAGTTAACAGTTCCATTTCTTGTAAGTATTTGTTCGACAAATATTTTCGATGACTCGTTCGAGCATTTCGACTGATAACTGGCGAATAATACGCGTGCTGTTTTCCTCCAAGGCCTGCATCGAAGCGGGTTTGTCCGCATAAACTTTAGACTTTACATATACCCACAGGAAAAAGTCTAACGGTGTGATATCACACGATAAGGTGGCCAATCGACCGGCCCAAAACGTGAAATTATGTGCTCACCGAAATGTTTTCTTAATAAATCCATTGATTGATGCGATGTGGGTGGAAGTGGCTCCGTCTTGCTGAAACCAAATCTCGCCGAGATCACGAGCTTCAATTTCAGGCATCAAATAGTCGGTTATCATGGCACGATAATGGTCGCCATTGACGGTTACGTTCGTTCCGGCAACATTTTTAAAGAAATATGGACCGATGATTCCACCGGCCCACAAACTACACCAAACCGTTGTTTTTTCTGGATGAAGTGGCAGCTCTTGAATCTCTTCAGGTTGTTCTTAGTCCCAAATGCGGCAATTTTGTTTGTCCATTGAGACATTGAAATGGGCCTAATCGCTAAACAAAATTTGCCTCGAAAAGGTCGGATCTTCTTAGAACTTTTCAAGAGCCCATAGAGCGAGGCGATTCAGGTGTAAGTCTTTCCATTATGAAATACTAAACAACTCACACGTGATCTGTCAAAAAAGGCTATTGAAAAAAGTACTTCGAAATGGATCACCCTTATAAGCAACAATAATGCAAAACAGTGTTGGGACTTGTGAATTGTACCAAATTTGGCACAATCAATACATCGGTTTTACACCGGTACATTTTGTGCTTTTTTGTTACAATTTTATATATAATAATTAATATAATAATTTTTTAATTTAGTAATTTCTCTTACAATAATAAACATTTCAAATTTTATAGCTCTCCAACCCTGTCTAGAACTAACTAAATTGCAACATTCTTGATTTATGTGTAGGATTTTTATTACATATGTACTTTAAAACCCCTTTTATGTATAAGTAATAGGTAATTTAGTTACAAGGCCTTTTTGCTGAACTACATCGTTTGGAAATGTTTTTATTGCCTCAATCAGTTTCCGGCAGTATTCAGCTGATATATTTGTTCATTCTTTCTGGTCAGAAATCGTAAGGTATTTTTGGTAATTAGATAACTTTTGAATTCTTCTTCCAAATTACTTTACGCATACGCTATCGGATTAAGATCCGATAACTTTGGTGTAGTTTCAAGCACTTGATGGAAATTGTTGTGTAACCAACTCTTAACATTGTAAACCATTTCCTTATGAAGCAGGTAAGCGTTTTGGCCAAGTAATTGTTAATAAATTAGCAACACAGAAAAATAAATTCCAGGAATCAATCAGAATAAAAGTATTGATTTGTTCTCTTGTTCAGCTACTGTATGTACGTTTTACTTTTTTCCATTACCCCTCTTGGAAGGATATGGCTTCCACAAAGCATCTACATCTTACATACATACATCAGCACACGAAAGCTGCGACAAATCATTATTTGCACCAATTAAGGGTTTTAATTGGTTTCAGATTAAAATTTAATTAAACATATAATTGATTCAATTAATTGCTTAATTAGAAATTTTTTGATCTGTTTTGAACAAGAATGTATTAAAAGATTAATTTAACTTTAATTTAAAACTGATTAAAATAATAAAAATACAATTTTATCATTGGAGCGGTACAATTTAAACATTGTCAGATCACAACACTGATGCAAAAGGTAGTGAGCATTTCTCTCTACAGCTCACTGTGGACCGTAACGTTCGTTATTTGTAAAGGCATAAGGACCTATGATCGGTCAGTCTGTGTACACAGTGTGACGTATTTCGGAATGCTTAAGAACTTTAAGAGATCTTTGCGATCTATAGTTTCCCGACTTATCACTCTGAGGACAAATGTTTTTTTTTTCGCAATTTTTATTTATTGTATCTTCAATATAATTGAACTATCAATAATTACTCATATCTTAAGTCTAAAAAAAATAAATATAGTTGTTTAGTCCAACCAGTGCTAGACAACAAAAAAAATGTATGTTTCACGGTTACTGTAATTTGCGGGTTATCCCTCTGATGTACGGATGAGAGAAGCAGTGTCCCTCCTTCTTAGTCGAATGTAACCAGTTCAGTTAGTATGTTACGGGCCAGTGGATTCAGATGAGTTTCAAGCTTCTTTAAATACCTTTCGCTATTTCTGCTTTAACTGATGGCGCGTTTAGATCATTATGGATGTTCGAGTTTTTTTATATACCAAGGAGCAGATGTAATTATACGAAGAATCTTATTATGGAGCCTTTGTATTTTTTCTAAGTTGGTAGCTGAGGCAGTGCCCCATAATTGAATACCATAACACCATATTGGTTTTAGAATTGACTTGTATAATAAAAGTTTGCAATCTCAGGCTAGAGTAGAATTTCTGCCAATTAGCCAGTTTAGTTGGACTGCTTTCAACTTAATTTGTGTTAACTTTGTTTCTATATGGCGTTTCCATGTAAGGTGCCGGTCAAGATGTATGCCAAGATATTTGACCTCTGAAGGCTGAGGTACCGTTTGGTTATTTATCCGAATAGGGGGGCAAGATTCTCTACGCAGTGTGAAAGTTATGTGAATGCATTTTTGTTCATTCACTTTTATTCTCCATTTCTTCAACTATTTTTCTATATTGGATATGTGGCCTTGTAAATATCGTGATGCTACTTCGGGTCTTTCTTGAATGCTTAAAAAAGGAGTGTCGTCGGCAAATGTCGATGTGTGAACTCGGTTACTAGTTGGCATGTCTGAAGTATACAATAAGTATAAAAATGGCGCCAATATACTACCTTGGGTAACTCCGGCTTCGATTGGCTGGGGTGAGCTCAAAAAATCTCCTTCTTTCACAATAAATTTTCGTTCGGTTAAATAACTATCTAGCAGCTTATAGAGGTTTACGGGCAAATTCAGTTTTAGCTTATATATTAGACCTTCATGCCATACCTTAACGAATGTTTGAGAAACGTCGATAAAAAGCGCAGAGCAGTATTTTCTCTCATCAAAAGTCTTCTTAACAACATTAACTAACCTGTGAGTTTGTTCGATCGTACTATGTTTTTTCCTGAAGCCGAATTGATGGTTTGGAATACATCCTTTGTCGCTTAAAATAGGGTTAAGCTTAGTTATTAATATCCGCTCAAACAGCTTTGACATATTTGATAAAAGGCTTATGGGTCTGTATGATTCAATTTTTATGTGGTCTTTTCATGGTTTAGGAATCACGATAACCAAGGACATCTTCCACTCTGTGGGAAAGTACTCAAGACGTAAAATGGCGTTAAAAATAAAAAGAACGATTCTGCGAGCTACCCGGGGCAACTCAAATAACATCTTGTTACTGGTTTTATCAACGCCAGGGGCTTTTTTGGTGTTTAAATCCGTTATTGCCTTTTCAAGATCACCAAATTCAAATCTTATCGGTACTATCGGCACTAGCCTCGATAACTGGAAACTCGATATATTTGAGGTAAAAACCTTTTTAAAATGTCCAGCAAATAAATTTCCTTTTTCGGTATCACTCCTTGCCTAGCCTCCAGTTGAGGTTCGCAAGAGAGGCTTACGTAAGACTGGCCTTTTAAGGTTTCTACAAGTACGCCATAACGAATAATCTGATTGAGGAGTTGCGTCTAGGTCTCCCAAATAGTTTTTCAGGGATGCTACTCTGCGAGATTCCAGCATCTCTCTTAGCCGGTTCGTGAGTTGAGTTGATCTCTGTGATTGCCATTCTCTACGAATTTTTCTTTTTTCAGCCAAGAGCCGTGCGATATCTGCAGAATAAATTTGATTGTATCTAGCTAGTTGTCACCCGATTGTTGAATGTTGGGCAGCTAATTTGAGGCTTAGGTCAAAATCAATAAGACTCCGCTCTACGTCTTCAGGTGTTCTTAGCGGGATGTTTTCCGAGTAATGAGTACTAAGATACTTTCTATATATCAACCAATTAAGGCTTGTGCTAGTCGTTGGTGATATGATGTTTTGTTCGTCCCATATATAGACGATAGTGGGTGAATGATCTGAGGATAATTAAAAGTGAAGCTTCAACTTTAATCATTTCTGTCGGAATACCCTTAATCACGCCAAAATCAATAACATCAAGTATTTTTTGTCGATCAGTAGGCCAATAGGTGGGTTGTCCACTCGATATCACATTCAAACGCATCTTTGAAATTGTGTCAAACAAAAGGTCCTCGTGTTTTGTTTGAAATGTGGGCACCATAAAACGTACGTCATGCCCTATGAGTTAGTCGATTTCAACAGTGATTATCAATAAAAAAGTTTAGAAAGGTTGCTCTAACGTGAGTGTATTTATAATAAATTGCTAAACCAAACTTACAACCGAGTTAATACCACTATTTCAGCTAAATAGAAAGTACTAGAAGAAGATAACAAACTGACAACAAGCTTCTTTTAAAGCAATTATGTTTATTTTTAGGCATGGTTTTATTAGAATATTTGCTTTTAGAATTGTATTTCTAAAAAGCTAAGTCTTCTTACTAAGCTTTTGAAACCAGTTTTATGCGTTTTTTTGTCATTTTTTTCGGATAAATAAAAAACAGTCATAATTTAGGGCTAGCAAAGTCTTTTAAGTAGTAATGACTCTTTCTTTAAAGCTTTTCTAATTATTTAAATTACAAAGCTTAAGACAAACACTCAAAAAACCGTCAACAGGTTTTTTGTAAGCTTTTTACAAGCATTTTTGCTGTTTAATAATTTGAGAGAGAGAGAGAGAGAGACAGATAAAGATAGTAGCTATGCATTACCAAGTATGTATGTACATATTTCCAATCATTTTCAAACCGCTAACAGAAACCACGCTTCATAAAGAACTTCAATTAATTGTATGCGAGTTTCCAATACTTTTATCGTATTCAAAGAAGAAAACTAGACCAAATCCCCGAAAATAAGATGTATTAAAAATTTTTTATGTAGCTAAGACATTACTTTTTAGGTTTTCTTTTTTATTTGCTTTCCGCCAGCTTTCAGGATTAATTATTGACAAACAAAAATGTCGGACCGACAAATCAACAACAAGAAAATTTAGAAGTACCCAGGTATCTTCTCTATGCTTTTTCAATTACCTTTGCGGTTAATGGCAATTATACAAACATACAAAAATATTAGACCGACAAAGGAACATCCGAAAATGTCTGACCGACAAATAGACACGAAAAAATTGTTAAATCGAAAAACTGACAACAAGAACTGTTTGAGATTTTTAAGTACTTTTCATCTGTCGGATCAATAGCAATTATTAAATATAAAAAAATATCGAATCAACAAACCTAGGCAAACATACAAAAATGTCGGATAGACAAACCCACAGCAAAAGCTGCTTAAAGGATTGATATAGTAGACATACGAAAATGTCAATCCAACAATAAAAACTTATCGACGTTTTAACGTGCCTAAGAATCTTCTTTATTTTATTTTATTTTTCTTTATTTTTTTCCAATTATATGCCCGATCAGTAATAAATATCAGACAAAAATGCAAAAATATTCGACAGACAAATTTTTTTGATATTCGCTTGAAATTCTGAAGTCAGGCTTAAGTTCGTTTTTATTCTATCTAAGTTTGAAAAATATATTTTTTATTAAACGAATATTTGTTTATTAAACTGACGATGATTGCATGCAAGTTTTCTCGTATTCCTTTATCTGTGTTTGGTCGGCTAAATAGATGATGTTTACAACTTAAACAAAACCTTAAGTAGATAGATGCTAAAAATGCTGAAGACGACTGTAGCGGTCCGAAAAATGCATTACATTCTTCTAATGTCTGAAATAAAATTATTTATAAAAAAATATTCTTTTAAACTTAGAATAAAATCACACTTAAGCCTGACTTCAACTTTTCATCTCTATGTTAATAAATAGTACGACTAAATTTCAAATATTTCTCTTGATATTTCTAAAAATAAATAACTCTTTATAAGTTTTTTATTCATCTTTTTGACCAATAACAGTAATTAAATATAAAAAAAGATCGCTTCGCCAAACATACAAAAATGTCGGACCGACAAACCGAAATAAAAGCTTTTAGTTATTTATTATTTAGTGCATATGTTTTCGATAGCTTGAAGGATTACTAATCAGCGAACCGACATACCTATAAACCAACAACAAGAACTTCTAGACGTTTCTAAGTACTGAGTATCTTCTTTATGTTTCATTTATTTTTCCAATTGTCTGCTCGAAGATTATTAGACAAACATGCAAAAGTTATTGACCAACAGATGGACCGATGAAAATGATCGTTCGACAAAAAAAACATACAGAAATGTCGCACCAACAATAAGAACTGTTCGATATTTCTAAGAACCAATGACGCATTTCAAGTTTTTAAATTATCGATGGTATTATTAAATATACAAAAATATCGGTTAGACAAAAAAATGCAAACATACAAAAATGTTGGACCAACAAACTCTCACAAGAAGCTTCTAGAAGTTTCTTAGTACGTATGTTTACGCCAACTGTAAGGATTATTAATTAACATACGAAAACGACGAACCGATAAATCTAAACTAAGGACCTTTAAACGTTTTTAAGTACCTATCAGACAAACATGCAAAAATACCCGACCGACAAATAAACATATAAATGTGTCCGATAAATCTAAACTAAGGACTTTTAAACGTTTTTAAGTACCTATCAGACAAACATGCAAAAATACCCAACCGACAAATAAACATATAAATGTGTCTGACCCAAAAACAAGATCTCATCTATGTTTCCAAGAACCAATGACTCTTTTTGTAGCCTTCCAATTATTAAATGTACAATTTTTAAATTTACAAAATTATCAGACCGGCAAACATACAAAAATGTCGGGCCGACAAATGCACAACAATAGTTTTTAGAAGTTTCTAAAGCTTTTCTAAACTTTTTCCGACAACTTTCTAACTTTTTCCAAACAACACACGAAAATGTCAGCCAGACAAAACAATTCTAAAGCTTTGCTAAAATTTTCCCAACAATACCATCAATCTTTCTAAATTTTAACCAAAATTCATTTAAATTTGCCTTTTTTATTCGGAACAAAGAAATAAATATACAACAACAGACAAGAACGACTAAAACTTTTTTTATTTAACTTATTTTGATGGAGCAGGGTATTTAAAGGCCATTATATCCTACACATTTTCATAACAACTCTTAACGGTGTTTTGTTTTACAGCTTTTAAATAGGCAGGTTAAAAAATTAATATAAAATGTTATTTGTAAAAACATAAAACAAAATTGTATAGCGTGACAAGAACTGCTGCAGAGCACAGCAGTGAATATTAAAAGCAATTAACAACATTATTAAGAGATTCTTAAAAACGAAAGAATAATAAAAAATAAAATTATATAACACACTCCTGCTGTTTCTGATACTTAAAACTAAAGTCGTGTTTCAGAAATTAACAAAGTAACATCTAAAACCAGAACCACAAAACCAATCCACAGTTAGTTTTTTATCTCTTATCCAAAATGCTCCATTTACAACAAACTGTTTGTTTAATAATTATTTCCTGTATTTGTTGTTTAACACTGGCTCTAAGTGAACGTCGTCGTCGTGATGATACACACATTCTGCCTGGCAAATATCACGCCTACAGTCAACATCATCATGCAAAAAAGCTGCATGCCACCACCACTTCAGCAGCAAAAGCCTTCGATATGATTCAACACCATCAAGGCAAATTAGCACAAACAATCCGACAAGAAAATCCCATCAAATCTTGGTTTGGTGTTTTTAATCGCAACAACTCTAAACCCCAGTCAAACATTGCATTAGCAACAAATGGCTCAGCAGCTATGGCCCACGATACCATCATTGCCACAACATGTTCGTGCAGGTAATTAAAAAAGATAAATAAACTAAATGTTTCTATTATTTTACTCTGGAGAACTCTAGAAGAAAACTGACCAGTGTTTGGTTTAATTAAGACATTTTGTAAAAGAATGATCCAAAAAAAAACCTTTCGAACAAAGCAAACATTTGGTTTTGTTTGCTTTTCAGTGTATTTCTCTCAGTGTACTTATGTTCATATATTAGTTTTAGACCATAAAAAAGAAGGTTTAAAGTTCTTCTTTCTTAGTTCGTTCTCATGAACAAAGTGAACGTAATTGTTTTTTCAAATATTAGTATTTTACACTTGTCACTCAGCAGTTCTTTCTTTTTATTCACCCACTTTATGTGTTTTGAATATTAAAGCGAAATTCTTGACGAGAATAAAAAAGAACATCAAATTCTTTAGGAATTAAATTTTGGGCGGGCAAGCAAATGATAGAGCCGCAGCTAATATCTTAGACAGCAATTGTAAGTGTTATTACTAGCAATTATATAGAGCTTTCGAATTTGGGCAGATCTAAAATCTATTATTTTATTATTATTAGGTCTCTTCCAGATGCCTAAAAAAATAGTCCGAACACGCACGAATTAGTCCAAAAGCATTCCAGATAACAATTTTTGTACAATTTTGAGAGAAAATGAGAGAGTAAACTTTTTCATTTCCTGTACAAAGTTGTACGAACTTTTTCTTTGGGTAAGTTCGGACTAGAACTAACATTTAAGAATACAATAAAAATTAAAAAGGGAACAAAGATTTTATTTAAAATTTATTGAAAAGCAACATGGAAGATTTCAAATAATATTTGCGGAGAAGGTGTCTTTCTATTTCCAATCACTTTTTACAGCTGTTGCCAATGATGCAAATGATTTTATTTTAAAATATTATGCATTTAAGCGTCTATAATCACTAAAATAAAATTAATTTGAGCAAGTAAGCAGCATTAGAATTTCAAGATGTTCAATTCTGTTTTTTTCCGTTTCGGCAACTTTGGACAGCTTTGTCAGATTCAGAGAGTAATTTCGTTTTTACTCTCAATAGTCAGAACTGTTTTGTTATGCACCTGGAACAGACCTATTATTCCGTCTAGCTATTATAAGACTTAGAACCACGGGCAGATTATGGATGCAATTACTAGAGACTGCGTGATGAGAAAGAAGGCCGACAGTTACCACTAGATATTCTAAAATCTAAAATAGTTTAAAGTCAAGAATAAGGGCTGGTGGTAGGGGAAGGGGGTCGAAAAGGAACCCGTTAAGGATTTTCTACATTAACAATATAATGTCAAAGCAGAATAGCAAATTTCACGACTAGTTAGCCGGACATAACTTTAACGTAATGTAATGCAGGTAAATTGTTGTTGTAATACATGCATATTGTTGTTGTAATACGTGCCAATTGTTGTAGCTCTCATTTTGCTTTGTTTATCAATGTCTTCCTGAAAAGTTAGTTGATCTATTTTTTACAGTTTGGCTTACATTCTACGTCACTATCGAAAAAAAAACGAAAAGCGAAAATTCCTTACGAGACCCTTAAAACCAAAAATGTTCGTCTGTTACATTCCAAAGTTCCACAAGGCAGAATATTAGGTCTCATTTTAATTGTATACCTCGGACATACCAACTAGTAACCGAGTCCACATATCGACGGTGTTAATAGGTCTCGATTTAGAAAAAGAAATAAAGAAACATAGAATAAAGTTGAATGAACAAAAATGTACTCTCATGCTCTCCAATTCGTATAAATAACCAAATGATAACTCAACTTTCAGAAGTCTTGATCGGCGCCCTACTTGGAAAATTCATATAGAAGTTTTGGTTTAATCAGACGTGCAAAAATGCAGTCAGATCAAGAAAGGAAGCATTCAGTATCTGGCGTAGAAACAAAAACGCAGATACTGATTCGCTACGCAAAAGAGCGAGACCTTCGTGTGCCAAAGTACTACGACGCGAAAAAAATCTATACGAGGTTAAAAGTTCTTGCTGCTCCTCGGGATAGCAAGACCTTTTGGTAATTTGTTAAAATAGTAAAGGATAATGCTAGTTCTTCAATTCCGACTATTTTAAAAAATGACCAAATATTGACTGACCCGGTTGATAAAACTAACCTTTTGGCTAGTATATTTGCAAGCAAATCTTATTTGACAGAAAGCAGTCAACCACCACCCGAACTCGATAGAGTATCCGTAACTATGCCGAAGATATTCTTTCGAGCGCGAGCGGTTGAAAAGGTTTTAGCAGATCTCAACATCAACAACTCTCCTGGGCCAAATGAGATTCCAGCACTGGTTTTGAAAAAGTGCTCTTCAACGCCTTTTCAGCACTTTGTATCATGCTGGTGTATTTCCAAAATGATGGAAGGTTGCTAATGTAACACCGATCCCCAAAAAAGGAGAGACTAACTGATAATTACCGCCCAATAGCAATTGGTTCTTTACTTTCTAAAGTGATGGAAAGTATGATTAACTTTCATCTTGTGAGGTATCTGGAATCCAACAGCTTCCTCAGCGACCGACAGTATGGTTTCCGTAGGGAGCTCTCTACAGTTGAGCTGCTAGCCTTCCTTTCTGAAAAATTGTATCCCTCTGTACATAATTTCGGCGAAAGTGTGGCATGATGCACTCCTGTCAAAACTCATTGCTTTTGATGTCGAGTTTTCTCAGGAATCGCACAATACGAGTTGATATAGTTGGGATTTCATCAAACGCGTTCAAGATTAATTCAGGGGTACCAAAAGGCTCTGTTCTTTCTTCTACCCTATTTCTTATTTTTCTAAATGACCTTCTTTGTCAAACTTTCAACTCTTTTGCAGATGACAGCACCATTTTCCATTTGCGGTTGAAAAGGTAAAGCATGAATGATACGTTTAATCACGATCTCACAACAATATTCGAATGGGGTCTTCACACGACTCTGGAGTCGATTTTAATGCCCGTAAGACTCAATGTTGCATGCTTACGCATAGGCGTACGTTCGAAGATGATGCTTCATCTGTTATTATGGGTGATATAGATATTAAGGAATCGGAAGCTCTTGATGTTCTTGGCATGAAAATCCAGTGTGATGTTCGATGTACTAAACACATGTTTCAAAATAGAAATGAAGTTAATAGAAATGATTGTTAGAAACTTCATCCTCAGTTTAGATTGTAAACTTCTACAAGTGATCAAGATTAACGTCGGCACCTAGCTATTTGCTCTTATCCGACGGTGGTCTTACCACCGAGTGAAATAAATGCGTAGACTAGCGCTCCCATTGTGTAGTACAGCACAACCTACGATAGCGTGCCGTGTGCAACAAGGCATCAATACCGCACTAGTGGTACCGCATAATCACAATGAGTAGTTATTTATAGAACATGGCAAACCATGGACTGATATCCTAATCTCTTGCTTAGGGGTTTGAGACCATCCAACTGCTTCTGTTGAGAGTGCAACAGCACACAATGCACCATCTTTGCATACATCGATCTAAACCACAACAACCACGTGAACCCCAGAAAGGGACCTCATCAATACGCCCTCACAGAGATGAGGGGGTCTCTGTGGGGCTACCGGTTCCCGTGGTACCAGTCCTTTGGACACAGAACTTTTCTTCTAAATTCAGGTTCCTAGAACCCTAGCGTCTGGTGCCTCTATTTTCCCCAATAGCACATAGTCAAAGCCTTTGGAATATGCAGCAGTGACTTTATTATACCCCCGGGGGGATGCTGGTATATAACAAACTGGAATCATCAGTTATGGCAGAAATAGCGAAACAAGCAGCAACGTATAACCATGGTTACATTCGTCTAAGAAGGAGGGTTATTGCTTCTGTTGTCCGAACTTCAGAGGTATAACCGCAAATGATAGCAACAACCGTAAAACAAACATTATTTCTTGCCTAGCACTAGCTAGACTTTACAGGGTGGCTGATGAATTTTGCTACATTAAGGGAATTACCATTCAAATGGATTGCTTTAAATCAACCAATTTTGTTGATTTTCTTTTGTAAACTGCTTGCAATAATCCCACAAACAAAATCAGGTGCAGTAAAGTCAGGAGACATTTTTTTGGGGAGTTTTCGCCACAATTCTGTCATAACAGGCGTGGCTATGTTGCAAGGTGCCCCATCTTGTTGAAACCACACAGAGTTGAAAGCGATTCAAAAATTTGTTTATTTTCTAATGCCATGTCGAATACGTGTCAATGTTCATGTTCCATCTAAATATCATTTTTTGTTTTTTAAATGCTTATAGCAATGCAAAGAAGATTTGCACGCTTAATTAACAGATGGCGTTGTTTAGAAATCTAAATTTTATGCTAAAATGAACATGACAACGATGGTCTTCACGAGAGATTTTAATGTGCGCACATGAATTTGTTCAATAGTTGAACAAATCAATGTCTCCTCAAAACATGGTGTTAATATATAATATAATAAAATAAGTGGTGCTTACCAACGAAGTCGAATTCATACCAGTTGGCAACGATAGCCCAGCTGATTATTTTTGCTCTCCTTTTGTTCTTATGCTAGTAGAATGTCAAAGTTGTTGTTTTGTGCTCTCAATTCGTGTTGTCACCAATAAAACTATAGAACTTTAGTTAATTGGCACTATTTTTTTACGTTGGCATCTCACGTGATTACTAAGTCTCTTTAATAAAAAAAAGAAATGTCATGTTCTTGTTTGCTTATGTACTTTGTATGTTGGTTTAATTAACTACATATGAATTTTGTTATAATAATCAAGACTAGCTACGCCCGCCACGTCGTGGACATCCTGACAATATTTTGCTCGATTTTGCTTTGAAAGTATTCCACACCAATTGTAAGACTCTTACTTTTATAGTGCTTCTGTTATGGTTGTATTTACTTGATATAAAGGTACCCATCCCTGGATAAAATTCTAAAATTTAAAAAAAATCCCGATAATTATTGTAAACCTCTAAAAACGGTGTTTAAAATATTTAAATAACAATGTAATTCCACAAAGTAAAAATACAAATCAAATACAAATTTTATTCAATTGGCGCCTAATGTTGCGCAATAGTTTTTAAAATATTCAAGTTTTAATTCTCAGTACTTTTAAACCGGAAATTGCGTTTTTTTTCACTGCTTATTCCCAACTTTCTCTTGGAAATGCGGTAATAAAAAAACACCCTTTATTGGAATCAGGATGCTAAGGTACCTCCTCACAAAATTTTTTTAAAATCCATGCAGTCCTTTTTACGTGATGCGAACACAAATGAAAAGCAGTCAGACAGACGGAAATTAGTTACTATTTTATTATATGTATAAATGTATAGATGAATTAACATTAATATGATTTCCTTTTTAAACATTTTAGACAAATGCTTTTAAAAGCGAAATTTATAAATAAAGCAATTAAATTAAAATGATAGCTGACACATAAAATCTGACAAAATTCTATTATGATTTTTATTTGTCGTAACATTGGTGTCATAATTCCTATGATACAGCATCTTTAATACAAGGATATAGAAATGGTGTATTATTGATTCTCTCGACCTTAATGTTGCTATTTGGGGATACAGTCGCTCACAGCTTATTTGATGCAGTCAAGATTTAAAAATAAAAAACTAATTATGGCTTCAATTGTTGCAGTTAAGAGAAAAATTACCTACTTTATGTAAAAACCATTTTCTTATTTTTACAATTATGATGAAACAACAAAAAAAGGAATGCTAATAAAGAGAGTATAAAGAAAACAATAAAAACTCATTTAAATTTGCTCACAGCTTAAATGATGCATTGTAATAAACCGTTACTTAAGACATAAAAAACAGATCAATTTTTGCAGGTTTTTTTTATAGATGAGTAAAAGGGTAATTTTGAAGTGACATTTGAAGAAAGAAGTTTATTTAAAATAAATTAGGTCACATTATTTTTAAATGGGAAAACGAACATCAATAGAAAAGAGGGAGGACGTGATTCGGCATTTCCGAGAAGGTAAAAGCCAGCGAAAAATTGGAGAAATTGTTGCGTTAAGTCCTTCAACTGTCCACTGTTTCGCCGCGAAAATAGGGTGCACAACAAGGGTAGATCTGCACCAAATAAAATATTTAATGACACAGATATACGGTGGATTGTGCGACAGATTAAGGAAAAACTAGATCTTAGTGCTCGAAAGTTGGCAACTGAAGCCGAAAAATACCTGGGCAAGACATGCAATCCAGAAACAATTCGAAGAATTTTGAGAGAAGCAAATTTCCATGGACGGACTGCCTGAAATAAGCTACTGATCAATGCTAGAAATAGCAAACGTAGAATAGAATTTTCTAAAGAGCATTTAAATAAAGATATTTACTTTTGGAAAACAGTTATTTTTGCTGATGAAAGCAAATTTAATTTGTTTCGATCAGATGGCAAGTTCTATGTTTGGAGAAAACCAAACACAGCTCTAAATCCACGTAATTTGCGCAGTACGGTTAAACATGGCGGTGGTAGTGTAATGATTTGGGGATGCATGTCGTACGCAGGAGTCGGAAATTTGACGTTTATCGAGGGAAATATGGACAAGAATATGTATTTGAACCTGCTTAAGGATAACCTTTTACAAAGTGCGGCAACACTTGGAATTAAAGACTCGTTTAGGTTCTACCTAGATAACGACCCTAAATAAGCATCTTGTATTGTGAAGACTTGCCTCATTTGGAACTGCCCTCATATTGTACAGACACCTGCTCAAAGTCCAGATATCAACGTCATAGAAACCTGTGGTCGGAGCTTGAAAAAAATACGTAATCATGACATTTTCAATGCTTCCGACCTAAGACGTGCGCTACTTGTGGAATGGAATAAAATCAGCCCTGAGTATACAAAAAAGTTAGTAGAATCTATGAACTCTCGATTGAAAGCTATTCTAGATCAAAAAAGATTCCCGACAAAATATTAGAAATAATAAAATGTTACAATCCCATAATTGTTGCAATTTTTAAGCAGGACTTAATAATGTGCATCATTTAAGCTGTGGCATAGAATATAAGAAATAATTTTTAATTTCATCAAATCTTTTTTATAAATGAGTATTTTTTTGTTAATATACATAATCTGTAGTTAAATAAATATACCAGCATACGAATTTTGTTTTTGCAAAAATATCTGAAATATTTATTATTATTCCTAAATATTTTGACTGCATGAAATAAGCTGTGGGTCACTGTATATGGAATACCTTCTCCAATGGTCCTGAAACGCCTTAAGCTCTGTACAGACGGTTGTCAGATCTTACAATATTGTCAGAAAAATATACAGCAAACGTCTAAGTATCGTATGAACTTACAATTGTTGTCAGACAATATTGTCGGAAAAAGCATTGTCATACTTTAAACTAACAATAATATTGCCAGATATGTGACAATCGTGTGCCAGCACAATGTTAGGTCTGACAATATTGTAAGATCTTACGACCGTCTTTACAGAGCTTTAGCCAATTTTAAACTCTATTATTCCAATTTTATACCTTAGCTATAACTTTATAACTTGGATTAAAGATAAAACTGTAAGATTACACCGCTTTGGTCAATCAATGATGTTTTTAAAATAAAATATATTCATAAGCGAGGGGCCCTAGTTCTGTAACTTTTATCGCCATTCTTGATATTTTAATTTTATCTTCCATCGCAAAATATATAAATTCAAATAATCTGATAACTCCATTCTAAGTCCTTCTAGCAATGAATTTAAAGAACTTAAAGCCACATTTATTGCTCCAGAGGCAGGAGTCCAAAAGCAAAACTAAACAAGTCACTATGATGTCTTTTTGTTAAATACCAATTTTGGTGTAATCACAGCTTGACTATTAGCTTTGATCGGGATTTATTCCTCCTATTCTGCCTTTAAATCTTTCTTTAAGCCAAAAAGAAAGATATAATTCTCATAATTCTTAGCACCAACTTGTTGCGCATCAATTAAACAAGAATCCAGTTTTGTTTTTCTTGTATTTTGTTATTCCCGTTTTGCTGCCTGCTATTGTGTCAACTTAGTCAAACCAATCAACTCATAAAATAAATTCATGTTAAATATTCTTTCCTTTTTATTTCTTCAAAGAAAAACAAGACACTGTTCTCATAGCTGTTGCATGCATAAATAAACAGTCAACATAACTGTCTGTTGCAAGCAGCTATTGAAAGTTTTATGAGAAGATGAACGAGAAGAAAAAAGGCTTAATTCATTTAGTGGTTCGAGGTGAAACGCAGCGTCAAGAAAACTTACGCAACTTATTTTCTGTTTATAGTTGTTTATCGTTGTTATTTTTTTTTAAAAGACCAGTTTATGAGGCATAAATGTTGCTTGCAACACAACAATATTATCTCAAGCATGTTATAAGGTTTAGAGGAGGCAAACGTTTAGCAATAGAGATGAACATGGCTCACATGATTAACGTGAATCATGCCTTCTTATCGCGCATGGATGTCAGTATTTTTCAAACAATGTGAGTATTTCCATTCTAAATCCAAAAATATTTACACTGATCAAAAAAAAGCTATTGTCAGATTAATGATGAGGTGTCATCGGAAATATGAAATCAATATTATGACATAGGTCATCAAAAATATGAAAAATTACATCAATGTAGTTATAAAAGTTATTATAGAGTTTTGTCATATTTTAAGTGTCATCTATATTATGACTGCAATGGCATCAAGTCGATGCCATTTATTGTATATTACACTGCCCAACAGCATTTTTGTAACAGAATAGCGACCCTATAATTCTGAAAGGGTATGTTGAGTAGATCATTTTTGTAGAACAAACTTATGGCCCAGCACGTCTGAGTTTTTTTTTTACAGTGTCTCAAAGTTTTCATTTTTTGTCGAAGGGAGCATTATACTATATGAAAAAAATGCTGTAAGTTAATGTCTGAGAGAATTCTTATGGTCAGAGTTGTATTGTGGAATTGTATGAGGATTATTTTTGTGCAAGATCTTAACCCTCTAACTGGTCTCATTATGGGTCAATTTGACCCTTTTTTCGAGAAAATCAAAAAATATCCTTTAGAAAAGGACATTTAAGGATTAAAACATTCTACGAAAATGTTTCCCGGAAAATTTCAGTGGGGGTCACCACAGACACCATTGTTGTAAATAAAGCTTTTTATGATTAATTGGCAAAATTACACGTCAACTTCTATAAAAAAAATTATAATTTTGTTTGGCCCGGCCGAACTTGCGCCGTTTTTACCTGTTTTCTATATGTTGGTGTATAATTTTACTAATTAAGCGTAAAGAGCTTTATTTACAACAATGGTATCTTTGGTGACCCCCACTAAAATTTTCCGGCAAACATTTTCGTAGAATATTTTAATCCTTAAATGTCATTTTTTAAAGGATATTTTTTGATTATCTCCAAAAAAGGGTCAAATTGACCCATGGAGAGACCAGTTAGAGGGTTAAGATCTTCCACAAAAATAATCTTCATACAATTCCACAATACAACTCTAATCTTCATACAATTCCACAAACGTATATGATATTAAATCTGCACTCCTTTTTAAAGACAAAGTCTGTACGGTGCGCATGTGTATTGATTGATGACACTTAGTCATCATATGTGTCGTCAACGTAAAAAAAAACGCGGGTATACACGTACTGGCAACTATTTTGTTATTAAGTATATTTTTAATTTTTCCTATGTATGATTATTTAGAATAACGAATACCATATGAAAATGAAAATTATACAGTAAAAATAAAACTATTTGATCTTTTGTGCCACCACAAGCTGCCTGGTGCCTCACCCTCAACATATTGAGATCTAGGCGAAGTATACAAGAACTCTCCATTCTGGAAACATTCAAATTAGAAGAGATATCTATTCTGGAAACATTCAGATTAATAATTTCTGATGGAACTTCCAACATAGTTATTCAGGAAATAAATAGAAAAGCGAGCCAATGCTATGGAGGCACTATTTTCACTCAATTTTGTTACTGTTTTTACTCAATTCATACCAAAATATTCACCAAATACGGAAAAAGAGTGTTGTGAATATGTGACTTTTTTTCGTCTTATCGCTGGAAAAAAACGTAGTTGGAAGAATTGTTACGTCAACCTATTCCGTAGAAGTGGACGAAACATTGGGTTCGACAACTTTTTACCAACAACAATTTGAACGATAATTTATCGATGTTGGGTGAAGCATATAAAGGAAGTAAATTTCTTCCACCAAAATTTGCTATTCAAAAAGGACCTGTAGTGTAATCCACCATATTCCAGACAGCGAACAAAAATGGGTCCTTTGAACTTCTTTTATCATATTCTGGATGTACATAGGTGCCTTTGCGAACAACTAACGCAACCTGAGCAAAACTAACCGCATAACTAGAATATGTTCTACACGAAATAACATTGGAGATAGAAACAGTGTACCTTTAAAGGTAATAGATGTTGCACTGCATTGCAATAGTTGCCAAAAAAAAAAAAAAAATTGTATTCTGTGAATTTTTCAATGTTGTAAAAACACTTGTATGTACATATGTAAGTTCATATGTAGGAATGTAATATTTTTTAATTATACTTTTATTTTTTTACTATTTTAATAACTTGTACTTAAAAATAAAGATTGATTTAAAATTTCAAAATTTAAAGATATAAAATTTCAGATTAATCTGATACCTACTTTCTGAGATATAGCGGATTTAAAACGCAAAACATTCCCGGGTATGTTGCTGTTGACATAAAGGTTTATTATATTGATGACAACTTGTCATTTAATTGATCTCTATTTGTCATTTATTTAAAATCTGTATGTCATTGCATTGATTGCAGAATTGTGATCGTTTGCTATTGATGACAAAATGGTCAACTGACGTAAAGCTTAACATCACAAGGGTGACAAGTGTCACGGCGTCATAAACAAAAAAACACATGTCATAGCATTGATGTCAAATTACATCAGCTTTATGACGGGTTTTCAATCCGCGTATTGCATGATGATTTAAAATGAATCTTTAATTTTTGTGAGCAAGTGAGTGAAATTTTCCTCACGTTACCATCTCTATTAAATAAAATTATTACAAATAAAAAGAGTTTTAATAGTAAACAAAGATATGGTTATTGACAACTATAGGAAATTTTTAAATAGCAAAGTTAGTGTTTAAGTAGCTTCAAAGTCATTAAGTCAAACAATTTTACGAGGATCCGCTTTCTAGTGATTTTTAAACAAATTAAAAAAATATTATTTAAAATTTGACAGCAATTTAAAAAAGTGAAAAAAAGAAAGCTCAAAAGTAATAATAAAGACTCGATAGAAATTATGTTTATCGCTATCACGGTCAGCAATTCGTTATTTCTTTTTTTACAAATTTTGTTTGCATTCGAAAGCGTTGCCATACCTTCCGAGGAAGATTATCTACGTTTCAAAAATACCCCTCCAAAATTGTTTCCCGTGTAGTACAACATCTCCTAGAAGTTTGCTCTTCGTTAGATGGCGCTAGTGTTGCTTTTGTAAAGAACGAAATTAACCTAAATTCCAAGTTTAACCAGGAAATAATTGCTAAGGAAGTGGACTTCAATAACAAATATTTAGGGTCCCCTCAGAAAACCAAATTAGCAGCATGTGTTTCTTGAACTTAAGCTGATGCTCAAGTGTTTGGCCTAAAAGTACATTCCTCACCATTTTAAGAAAGAATTGATGCATCTATGCAAACGAATAGCAGTCGATACACTAACATGCGAACTTAATTTGCTCGAAAAAATGCAACGAGATTGTTATTAGAAATTAAGTGGCATTGTTAAATACCTCATTAATGGCCGACAGGTACTCCACTGGCACTATATAAAGTATTCCTAGTCATATAAAGGTTCTATAATAATGGATATATTTTGATATTGACAAAGATTTACATCACTGCCTAGCTTATCATCTTAATCTGAATGAATGCATCTACAGACGGCCTCATTGTGTATTGCAGGCATGGAGTACCATACTCATACCCCTTGTTTAGAAGTTGGAGACTGTCTACACCGAACAAAAAATCACCTTTGCTGTTGTTTAAGTCCAAACCGCAACCACCACGTTACTTTCCCGAATGGTCTTACCAATAATAGGTCACAGAGATATAGAGTTGTACCGGTGCCCGTAGTACCAGCCATTTGGATACTGGTTATATTTGGAAGATTATTATCTTCCAGTTTTTAGGTCCAATGCAAGCCTCGCGATATGCTGGCCCCATATACGCCGGAGTTAAGAATCTCCAGAAATTTAATTCCACAGGGAGCTAAAGAGCTTGAACTTCCACAAACATCAAAATTTGTATGTGAATCCGACAACAAAAGAGTGCAACTTTCAATACAGTTGAGGCCATAATGGCCATTTATATACAACAAGTAACAAAAACATGAATTATTCCGCAGGAAGTTATTAACTATACATATAATGAAATACTTACTCATTTTCTGTTTGTATGTCTTTTTTTTCTTTGTGTTCGCATCACGTAAAAACTACTGGATGGATTTGAACAAAATTTGGCGAGGAGGTACCTTAGCATCCTGATTCAAATATAGGATACCATTCTACCTCAAAAATATCTTATTTCCAAGAGAAAGTGAAGAAAAAGCAGTGAAAGTACGCTGATATTTTACAGATTTAAAGATACTGCATACTTTAAGGCATCTTTTATTTTTGATAGCAGTATAATTTAAGCAATATTGCACAATAGATGGCGCTGTTTTAAAATAATGAGTAACTTATTTTCTGTCTGTCTTTTACAAAGCATTACAAAAAATTTTTGAATTTTAGAATTTTATATAAACTTTTGAATTTTATCCAAGAATAGGTACCTTTATATAAAGTAAAAACCTAAGAGTCCTAAAATTTGGTGTGAATTACTTTCAAAGAAAAATCGAACAAAATATTGTTAGGACGCACACAACGTGTGTGGGCACATCTAGTTATTTATATAATTAAAAGAAGACAAAAATGATTATTGGCATCGAATAGTGTTCCTCAATAAACTGACGGTTGCTAGTTTGAGTCCCGCCACAAGACTCTGTGTGTTTTCCGCAGACAAGCAAGAATCTTCACAGGTAGTGTTTTCTAAAAAAAAAAAAAAGCATACAACTGAAATATAGGTATTGATGGTAAGACTGAATGAATATGGCCTTTTTGTTGTTAAACCCCAGTAAATGCTTTAAGGCACTGCAAACTATTTTTCCTTCTTTCCTTTACAAACTTGTATCTTTCTCTTTCGCCACAAAAAAAAAAACATTAAAATAAATAAAATAAATAAAATAAAATAAGCAGTAACCAAATGTATCGATATTGATACTCTTATTCGTTACTTTATCTTTAAATGACTGTTGAGACCTATTTTCTTGAAACCAAATAAAAACGACTTAAAATTATATTTTTAAACAAAAAATCGTGTTGTTAAAAAGACATAAATTTTTATTTTGACCATTAAAATAAACTACAAATTGTTTTCTTTTTTCTTGTTTTCTTTTGCTTTCTTTTATAAATGAATGAAATCTCTTTTTAATACCCTTCACCTCAGGTGGTAAGCATTTACTCTACATGTAATTATTTACACTTTTTTCCAATTCCATGAAGTATGTCCGTGTGCATATGTGAGCGCGCACATAGAAAGGGACTTAAGGGTAGGCTGACCGATTTTTTTTAAATCAGGATAAAATTTACTAAAGAATTCGGTCCCACCGAAACCGAATTCTGCATGTAAGTCGTGTACAGAAAAAAAATATCATCAACATTTTTTGAAAATTCTCCTTAATTAGGGGGTAAAATTTTGTGTTTTATCGAATAAAAGTGGTCCCAGACACCCCTGAAGGGGTTTTAAAATAGAATATATATTTTTTTTCTTTCAGTGCGTCGGAAAACATTAAAAATCAGTCATAATCGGTAATTTCGGAGTCATAACAGCATATACACTCATAAAAATACGTTGAAAGAAAGGGTTAACTTTAAACAGATCTCCTGTAAAATATAATTTTTTACGCTTAGTTTCCCTTTTGTATTTGCGCGATCACATATTCTTAATTTTGGAAATAATTCGGTAGCTCATGGAACACTAAGCATATCTTAATTAGATTTCACACTAAAAGACAAGGTTTGTGGATCTCCCACAGCTTAAATATAATTTGTATACAAGTAATTGGTATCAGAGAAAATATTAAGGTTTCACAGCAAATTCTATTCACGCTGCATTTTGCAAACTTAATTTACCTTTTTATACCCTTCACCACAGGTGGAAACGGTATATATAAGTTTGTTATTTCCTGAGTAATTTCTACAATATTTATTTGCGATCCCATAAAGTATATAAATATACATTCTAGATCTTTATACAAAAAAAAAGTTGATTAAGCGATGTCCGTCTCTCCGTTTTCGGGTAGTAATATCATTTGCCAAGTCACCAGAAGACATACAGAAGATATAAGCCCACCAATCTGCCAGGCATTGTTACAAAACTTTTGGTATTGCTATTCAGCAATATCAGATCAATGCGTTGAAGACTGCGGGCAAAAAACCACACCCACCAATATCTTTTCTCTTTTTGAATTTTTTTCGATTTTAATGATTGTCTTTGGCTTTTTTTTGGTAAATTAATATTAGACCGCGACAGGTTGATTGCAAGGAGCGCACACAGATCTCTGGGGAACACTAACCCCCTGCTAGGGCCGATTTCGTGTTTATTTTTAGGTTGTTAGGGTTTTTCTGCTTTGATTTATATTAAAGGCCACTATAGAAAGTAGTACACATAGAGGTAGCCAGTAGATTAACGGCATGCCCACTGGTAACCAGAAGCAAGCCAATAGGCCCATTATAGGGGAGGGTTCAATATGAGAAAATGTATTCTTAAAGATTTTTTTCTAGTCTGACCATTCTAACGCAATATAGATTGCAGGAAGTTTGTACAAAAAATTTGTAGAAAAAATTTGTACAAAAAATTTTCAAAAAAAAAAAATTTTTAAACAAATTTTAAAACAAAATTTTAAAAAAAAAATTTAAAAAACAAAAATCTAATAAATTTAAAAAAAAAATATTTACAATAAAAATTCTAAAAATTTAATAAAAAAATTTTGAAAACAAATTTTTAAAAAACCATTAAAAATAATTTTTAAATATTTTTACAAATATTATTTATTTCTTATAACGCATAATTCCTTTTTTAAATTTATTATTATATAGTAATCCAAGCAAATTACTATTGGAAAGCATATCCATATAGCATATAGCTATTTCACTGGTGCTTACCCAGATCGTCAGTGGACTGTTTTAAATTTTCTGAATAAAAACCCAGATTCTTATGCTCAAAATTTAATAAACCAAATGAGAAGTTTATTAAATCTAGAAATCAAGAAAATAGAAAGAAAAAGAAAAGTAAAGTTTTTTAATTTTTTAAATTTAAAATGGTTACTATGTTTTTTGTTTAGAAATTTTGGATAACAAAATCTTAAACTATTTTAGATGACAGATATTTCAAACAAGTAGTTAACAAATTTAATATTAATATAGTACGAAAGAAAATTTTAATTTATTTAAGCAAAACCGCTATTACACTTTTTGGGGGAAAACTCTGAAATATTTGTAGTTTTTACATTTTCCCATTTTAACGAAGCGGGCTATTGGATAAAACTTGATACTATTTTGTTTTAGATATTGTTAAAAATACAGCCGATATCGTAAAATCACAATCCGATCATAAAGAAGTCCACTAAGTCAAAAGTACTATGTTAAGGTGGGCCAAAAAATTAAAAATTCTAAGGCAATTTACTCCCCATCTAGTAGAGGTAAAATATGTAAGCATATTTTTTGGAGATATTTTCCAGAACTATGCATCCAAATTTAACATTTGATTTATAAAAAAAAAACTTTTGGTGACATTTAAAAAAAATGCTCGAGGTACCCAACTTCGAGGACTTACAGAAAAGCCTCCTTTAAACAGAAGAGTACGCCCGTCTTCAGATCCATTCAAAAATGCATAAGCTTTACCTCTGGAAATTTTCATTAACATATCTTCAGTGGTTCATGAGCTACATAATTATTTCCAAAATAAAAAGTTATTAAACCTGCACAGTGGCTTAAAAACCACTGTTACTGAAGATAGAAATTTTACATTTCATATAGTATGATTGTTAAAAAATAAACGATTTCGTTTTAAATCCTTTTTTCAAAACATGATTATTTTTACCATAATGAGGGATTAAAATATTAAGCACAACCGTTTACGTATTGTAACTTGGTTTTACTTTTTTCCGCAATTTTTTTTGTTATTAAAAATAATACGAACGCTGCTCTGCAAGCAGTTTATTTATTTTTTATTTTTAAATAATATTTTACGTCTGCTTTATTGTTTATATAGTATATTTAACTGAAACTGGTTTTTTTGTTACAAGTTTGTTTATTTATTTTTTTTTTTTTTGCATATAAATTATTTGTGAAATTTAAATTTGTTTATGCTATAAAAAACATGGTGTTAAAAAATTTCTACATAAAAAAACCAGGTTAAATTAATTATTTTATAGTTTGTGTTGGAGGAATACTTTTAATGCAATCTAACAAAAAAAGGTAAACATTTTATAACTTTTACTCTTAAAAGACATAAAAACCATGTCTAAAATATTGTTTTAGGAATCTGCTAATAGGGACAGGTAGTTTTTTAAATTTATGTGAGCCATGTTGTCCCCGCTGTAATTCGTTAATAACCCTGATATTTATATCTCAGATAAAAAAAATTGCATATCACGGAGAGGTTAGAGAGTCCAGAAATGTGAGCAAATTATAAAATTTGCTTATTAAAATTAGTGTTATATTGCAGCAAATGATGGGCCCTTTTCAAACTAAGTCGTCCTTCTCAGTCTAAGGATTTAAAGCTATTAAATCCAATGCAGTTGGTCTCGACGATATACACACTCGCACTTTGTAAGGCTGATATTACCATGGATAATACATCACAGTCATTATGTATTCATTTGTTCTGCAACAGCGCATCGATCTCGTAAATCTTATTCTCTACAATTTGGATTTAAACTAGCGCAGCCGATTTAATCCCACCATATCAATAACTTAGCAGAAGCTACAGATCAGCTGTGGTAGCAGAATATAATGCCATTAATAGAGTTTAGAAAATCTATATCTTTCAGATAAAAATCGGGGACTGATATTCATATATCCTATAGCTATTGTTCAGGCCTGAAAAGGTCTTGCAAACAACATAGCCCCTCGAATTAAATAGTATTTAAACCAATACCGAACGTTTTAAAATTATTATGGTAAAAAAATTCTTTTATTAAAATATTTATTTATTTCAAAAATTAAAAAGTTTGTTTTTTTCTTCATTAGAAAATATTATATTGATTGTTTTTTAAATAATAACAATGAATTCTCAGTTCTCAATAAAAAAACGATAAAATAAAATAACAGTAAATTCAACTTACAAAAAGAAAATATAAACATTACAAGTAATAAATGGATGGGGTATTAAAGGGTTTTAATTCAATATATAACTCTCGGGGCACCACAAATTTTAATTTGTGTTCTGAACCATTTTCTCCTTTGTTGACATTGGTCTTTTTGAAAACTTAACGTTCCCAGGGATAAATTAAATTTAGTTCGCGTTAGTGTTTTGAACACATATAGTTTAGACGCCAAAGACTTAAGCTCCATAATTAACCCTACGTGCATTTCCATATTTCTCACGTCTCAAATCTTAAATTATTAACAATTTGTAGATCAAAAATATTAAAAAATGTTGTTCTTTTATTTATAGATGTGGTGAACGCAACGATGAATCACGCATTGTGGGCGGTATTACGGCCGGCGTAAGCGAATATCCCTGGATGGCACGCTTAAGTTATTTCAATCGTTTCTATTGCGGAGGTACGCTCATCAACGATCGCTATGTTCTAACAGCGGCCCATTGTGTGAAGGGTTTCATGTGGTTTATGATCAAAGTGACATTTGGAGAACATGATCGCTGTAATGACAAAGAAAGGCCAGAGACAAGATTTGTTTTGAGAGCTTTTACTCAAAAGTTTAGTTTCTCTAATTTTGACAATGATATTGCCTTATTGCGCCTAAATGACCGAGTGCCCATAACAAGTTTTATACGGCCCATCTGTTTGCCGCGACCGAAAGAAATCAATGAAATGTTTGTGGGTACAAAGGGCATAGCCACTGGCTGGGGTACCCTTAAGGAGGATGGTAAACCATCGTGTTTGCTGCAAGAGGTAGAAGTTCCCGTGTTAGACAATGAAACCTGTGTGGCTCAAACAAATTATACTCAAAAAATGATTACGAAAAATATGATGTGTGCCGGCTATCCGGGTAAGGGAGAACGTGACAGCTGTCAGGGAGATTCTGGTGGACCTTTGGTGCGTTTAAGACCCGACGATAAACGTTACGAACAGATTGGCATTGTATCTTGGGGTAATGGTTGTGCCCGACCCAATTATCCTGGAGTTTATACTAGAGTTACTAAGTACTTGGATTGGATTGTACAAAATTCTCAAGATGGCTGCTTTTGCGATGAAGATTTTTAACAGGGGATTTATAAAGTATAATGTGTGAATGTATATTTATTGCCTTAAATATAATACTCTCGAAATAGTCTTTATAAATTTCTTATAAGTTTAAATAAATGTTTAAAAAATGGAAAATAAATAAAACAAGTTTACAAACTCAGGTTAACTTATGGATTGAAGCAACTGTAAGTTGTTTCTCAGTTCTGTTGAAGTGAGAAACTTTTCACATGAAAATATTATAAATAGTTTTCCTATTTTACCAGATTGGAGTACAACTTATCATGCATTTTTTTAATATAAAATAATAGAAAAATTATAATGACTATTATAATTTCATGTGAGAAATTCTTCACTTGAGTTACAGAAACCAGGTATGGCTTAAATAAATTTATATTTGTAGGCACATATCTGTTAAAACAAATTTACAACTGACATTGCATATAGAGACACCTCTCAGTTTCTAATTTTAAGTAAGTCGACTTTAATTAAATTATACCCCGTAGACTTAAAATAATATTCACAAGGTAGCAGTTACGTTGCATTCAAGCCCCTGCTACTCTCGGGGACTGATGCCCTCTTATATCCTGGGATCGTTGGTTTCAAGGTGTTAAAAGATAACGTGAGAATTAAATACCCCGGTGGGACGGGACATGGATATGGCGACCTAAGAATTTAAAGAAAAGGAACAGATTGGGGTATGTACCCCTGCAACAACAAGCAAGATTTCAACCAGATTTTCGCCGCTATGAAGCAGAAAACGGCAGAAGTTGTGGAAGCTTATAAAACAAAAAATTGAAAATTGGTAAAATAAGAGAAGAAGTTCAAGAAGCTTCTAGAGCTAACAGAGTGAAACTAGTAAAGGTTCAATAAAATTCTTTTATCTGTAGTATAAGAACTTTCTAGAGAAAATTGTGAGAAACTTCTAGAAGAAGTCAACGAAAACTTTGAAAGAAATCCAGAAGTTTCTAGACTTAACAGTTAGAAACTATTGGCCGAAGTTCAACAAATCTCACGGTCAACAAACGAAAAGTACCTTAAGTAGAATAACTGCAATAGTAACAGGTCTTGGAAACTTCAACTTGCCAAGATGTAGAAGATGATACTTGCAGATTGTGCCTGCAAGAGGTTGAGACGGTAGAGCGCTTTATGCGCGAACGTCCAGCGCTGACCAGCATAAGGCTCAGAACCACGGACAGAAACTTGTTAAATGTGAATTAAATGGGGAATCTAAGCATTGGACAAACTCTAGCAATTACTAGAGACTCCGTGATGAGAAAAAAGGCTGACAGTTAACAGTCGACAGTTAGAAATCACTAAAGTCAAGGATAAAGGATGTTAGTAGCTCATGACTCAATGAAAGTAAAGTTGTCGTAAGTTACAAATCGGTTGCCTATAATCATTGAGAACGGCAGAGGGTCCAAAAGAGACCCATAAAGATCCGCCCTACATTATTAATAATACCAAATTAGACGAAAAACTCTCTGTTCGAGACAATGGCCGGTACCAATTTATCGAACAATAAAGATAAGATTATTGAGTGGAATCTGGGCTGCAGCGAAAGTTCTTTGAAGCCTACTAACAAGTTGCAGAAATAATTAAGAGGACATAATGGTGAGGCGGCGATCACAAAAAGGAGCGGTGTAGGATGGAGCTATAGCATAGTGCCGAAAGCTAATCAGACGTTCCAGTATTTCGCAATGGATATCCATTCAGTTCTAAATTAGTTTAGTTTGAGGCATTTGTAAACCGCATCAGTGACCTAGACTATAAACACGCTAAGCTAAACTTATCTTTTTATAAGACTATTGCGCTGGCTCAGGACAATTAAATGATTTCTAGACCACAGTCAAAAAAGTGTGTATCCTAGAAGTTGCTGCTGAGGGTGAGAAAAATACAATGGAATATATAAAACAGGTAATAGAATAACTAATGAGAGTCTTAGAAGAACGACAATTTAAGACTAACGCTCAATCTTCAATTGAGTTAAAGTTGGTCATTTCTAGAGGTCTTGTACCTTACATTCCGCCCAGCCGCCAAAAAACAATATATGTGTGCCCCACCAAACATTACAGGATATGTTAAACTAAAGAGAGTTAGCAAGCACAACGGCGTATGAGCTACCTCTCACAACCAAGGTTCCCACAATTTTCATATCTGTAATGCAGCAGAAAAATAGCAATATTGCTGCTTGCGGCTATTGTGCTGTGATTGTGCTCCTATTTTGAATCGTAACAAGCAGACACTTAAAATATTTAAAAGCAAGTAATAAAACATAAAATAAAAATTAAAGGGTATCCTATAAAAGACCAGAAAAAATTAAAATCTTGTAGTTTTAAAGTTATATATTGAATGAATTACGGCACCCTACGAGATTGAGTCTGACTCGATTTGACTGATTTAGTTTACGGCTTAGAAGGTACACCAAGAGGACATCAGTAAATTGGACCAATGACCAACTGAGGCCATCTCAAATAACCAAAAGTTTTCAAAAGCGGTTCAATAATGAAGGAGTTCTAAATGCACAAATACAAAAAAAACTGGAGTGGCCTACACTCAATTTTACCATACCCAATGGAAACAGATATTTTTATGAATATATTACATATACAGTAGTGTTACATAAAATAGAGCCGTCTCACTTTCTACATTTTACTGTCCTTAATTCACTTGAAGAAATTTTGTGGTCTGATGAATCAAAACTAAATTTATTTAACTCTGACAAGCAGCCACTATGTACGATGGCCACCAAACAAACGTCTTCCTCAACACACCATCGGAATTATTATGGGATGGGGGTGTTTTTCATATATTGCAACTGGAACTCTCGTACAGGTGGAAGAAAGAATGGACACTATTTTTTGCACAAATCTGCTTAACAGTTACGTGATGGCTTACGCAGAATAAGAAATGCCGCTTGGATTTGTGTTTCAGCAAGACAATGACCCGAAACACACATCGAAGTTGGCAAATAATTGGTTTGAAAAATATGGTTGATGTTTTCAGCTGGCCTGCTTAGTTGCCAGTTCCAAACTTATTAAGAACTTCTTCTAATTAGCTCTTAAGGGAAAACATGCAACTAATAAAGATCACTTGTGGGCGTTAGTAAAAGGCGAATGGCGTAATATTCCGATTGAGACATGCCAAAAACTTGTTGCCAAAACGGTGCTCAGCCGTTATTAAAAATAAATTATATTTCACTAAGGACTGAAGTAATTTGAAAATAATTAAATTAAATTATATTATTTTACTCATCTCTTGGAATTTTGTGTTTTTTAGATAATTGAAGTGGATGGCTCTATTTTTTGCACACCTAAAATCTTGAATTTCGAATGTTTTTTCGTTGTAATGTTTTTTAAGTTTTTCATCAAAATCGGTCTATAGTAATTTAGTTGGTCAGTTGTTTGGTCTCATAAAAATATAAACCTTAAAATTTGTTATGAATATTTAGTATTTTTTTTTTCTTTTTCGAATTATGTAGTAAAAGCTGGCTCTATTTTATGGAACACCACTGTATAAGTTCAAAGTATATTCGAATCGAAAAATTAATTATTTTCGGTTTAGGGTGTTAAGTAAACTACCCCTTCCCGATTATGCCCAAAATTTATATAGCTTTTCCTCTCCATAAACCAATCGCACATACTTAATTTCATTCTGATATGTCATACGGTATGACCTGTAAAACGTTAACAAAATTTAGAAGTAAGTAAACTAACCCTTGATCCCTCCCAATTATACCCAAAATTTATACAGCCAAAGGCACATACTGAATTTAATTTTAATATGTCATACGGTATGACCTTTAGAGCGTTCACAAAATTTGGGGGTCAGGAAACGACCCCTTTCCCCTCCCGATTATGTCCAAACACTATACAGCTCTACATCTCCATATACCAAAGGCACATAGTAAATATAATTTTGACATGTCAAACGGTATGACCTGTACGAACTTCACAAAAATTCACACCCATCCATAGACATTATCGCTAAAATAGCTAAAATGGATTTAAGAGACCTCGAAATATATAAATCCGTCGAAATCACGACCTCGATTTTTTTCACGATTACTATTATTTATCTTATACGACGTATGGTAAGGTAAAAAATATAGACGAGTTGATTACCTTCTTCCATTTTTGAGAGAGATACTCATTTTCCATTGTTGAATCATAAAAATAAAATTTGGTAGCGCGTTTTTCGAGCGAAATTATCCTAAACGATGCAGAGCATTTTCATCTTTAAGGTAATGTTAATTTTTTAAGTCATGGCAAAATGTGTAATTTTTTAAGTCATGGCAAAATCACCATATACGGACACCACTACGTCATAAAAGACCAAAAAAAAGACCCCTGTCTCCCAGTTTTGCCCAAAGTCCTCCAGGTTTTTTTTATGGGCCCTAAAAGATGCGGGGCCTCGATGTCATTTTTGCAAAAAATTATCATTTCCTCATTTCCTCAAGCTAGGAATGATTCTTAACACCGTTTAGGTAGCGCTTAGGTAGCCGGGAAATTTTTCACTTTTGCGGCTACCTAAGCGCTATCTAAACGGTGTTAAGAATCATTCCTAGGAAGTTCATATGTTCTAGAAAGTTGTTTATTGAGATCTTAGGTTCATTTTTCTAGTTGATTGTTTCCTTGAATTTTGAACGGTTTGCTACCTATGGACCTGAACAGGGGAAAAAAGGTAAAAAAAATTGAATTTTTTAAAGTTTTTTGCGATTTTGACCTTGAAGGTGAAGTGTTTTTGATTTTATATGTTCACAATTTTTGTTTTTTATGACAAAAGCTACAACTTTGCCTCAGAGAGTATATCAAAATTCCAAACGGTTTGCAAAATATGAGCTTGAGTAAATGATCATTTTTTTTGCAAAAATGACATCGAGGCCCCACATCTTTTAGGGCCCATAAAAAAAAACCTGGAGGACTTTGGGCAAAACTGGGAGACAGGGGTCTTTTTTTTTTGGTCTTTTATCACGTAGTGGTGTCCGTATATGGTTATTTTTTTCCGTGTTGCACTGTGTTATCTAAGTTTAGAGTTCGTAGAACCCACTTGTAACTGTCAGAAAACAAACCACTGTTTTGGAATATTTTAATATTGTATGGAATATTTTAAATGGAATAAAACTGAATGACGTAAGTATATGCTTTCCTTTTACAGTCTAATTTTGCAAGCGGAAAATTTTTCAAAAACATTCTTTGTTTTAAGTTCTTCATGCTTCTTAGGTATATGATTTAATAACGACATATTGAATTAGCCTCGTTTAAAAAAAGTGATAAATTTAACAGCAATTAGTCAGATTTTTATTTAAACGCTTTTCTAAACAATTTTTATCGTTTTTCTAAATTGGCTCAATTTCACACACGTAGAAATTCTATTTTAAAAACGTTTTATCTACATTTTTATATACACACATATTTTCCGTATCCAATTTGTTAAAGCTTTCAAATGCTTGCTAACTTTAAAAGCAAATAAAAAAAGAGCTGTATGTGATATCCCAGCGGGAAAAAAAACATTTATTACGTATATAACTAAGAATGTAATATATTACACAGAAAGAAAAATAATTTTTTCCCTTGGAATAGAGAAGGTAATTTAACCGGACACACAAATTACACATTGATTACCACGCATGGCGAATTCATACCAGGTGTGAGCAGTAGGACAACAACTACAACAAAACAACAACTTTGACATTAGATTACCAGATATGAAACAATGTATTTTTTGACAAGACATTAGCAAAAAAACGAGAGCAAAAAACAATCAGCTGGGCTATCGACTCCACCTGGTATGAATTCAACTTGTTACCACGTATATTTCTAAATTTTCAGAAGAAGCAATGTACCGTTTCTTCATGTGACAATTGTTCGTGTTTTTCACCTATATTTTGTTAAAAAAGATTCGTTGTTTCAGATCGTATTCATGTCGTCTCTTTAT
This sequence comes from Phasia obesa, assembly GCA_949628195.1. NCBI lineage: Eukaryota > Metazoa > Arthropoda > Insecta > Diptera > Tachinidae > Phasia > Phasia obesa. Next base: position 122,771,272 of record OX451217.1, read on the forward strand.
TTGCACTAATAGCCCGTTCAGGCTGCCATTAAGTCATTTCGTGATTTCGGCCGAAATCCACTTGAAATAACGTAATTTCGCATACATTTTACCATTGCCCAAATTAACTCATTCTACTTAATTTCGTCGAAATTAACTTGAAATTACGATAGACAACGCTGGTTTTGTAGAAAAAGCTACTTTTTCAGCAACCATGACCAGACTTACAACCTTGAAAGTCCGTTTTGTTTGAAAAAAATTTAAAAGCCAAATGAAATATTTCCATTATTTACATATATACATAATTCTACATTAATTTTGTTGTAGTGTTGTTTTTAATATTCATGTATATTTTAAATCAATACGAAAGTGTTGTGCGAAAGCTTTTTGCAAAATAATTTAATTATACAAATGTAACTAAACGTGATCAGCTGTTTCCGATATTAACTCAAATGTCAAAAAGCCCAGTATGAACACTTTAGATTTCGTTCGTAATTTCAGCTCGGAATTACTTAATTTCGTGGCAGCCTGAATGGGCTATAAGTAAAATTAAGCCCTTAATTTTGAAAGTGGTATAAGTCAAAAATTTTAAGAATCTAGTTTATCAGCTATTTCATATCATATCCTAATAAAATAAAATAATCTGAAGTAATTCGCAGTATGCCATGAAAATAAAGTTGATAAATTAAGTTTATTTTTTGGTTGGTAAACCAAATACGGTTACTGTATATTTTAATAGTGGCATAAGTCTATCTGTTTTCTAAGTTTGGCAAAATAATTATTAGTAATTTTGTCATGTCATCATACGGCAAAGAAGTATGTTATGCAAAAAGAGAAACCGATTTTTGGTATAACAAATGGCTCAGAAAGATTTCATTTCAACGAAACAACTGGGAGAATCAACGACTAATAGAAAGCGAAATACCAATGGAGCAGCTGTGTCTTGGATAAAATTACAATGGATCAGATTTCTAAAACAATGCTCCATATAAGATGTTTTATAAAACTTCTTTGGATAACACTTTCGAATTCAAAGTGTTAGACCCTTTCACCTAAAAGAGAAAGGCCAAGAATATAAGAAAATGTTGATTTGCTTTCACTATACACCACCATTAGACTAATAACAGAAGAAAAACGTAAATATATGATGGATTTACTACTACCCTATATCCCACCAATTTTCCACAAACACTTTATTTCCCTAAATACTAAAAAATAAATTACTTAGTTACCGTCAAGGCGAATTCATACCAGATGTGAGCAGTATGGCAATAAACTACAACAAAACAACAACTTTGACAATAGACTAGCAGATATAAAACAATTAGCCAATTCACTATGTCTGCTAAATTCCTAAATCCTAAAGTGCTATTTAGGGTCAAATAGCACTACTGTGAACGACCTGTCGTATGTCAGCCATTGTGTATTTCAATAAACGTCATACGACTAAACAGAAATTTCATAAACAACAGAAAACATATAATAAAATCAATCATGCCAACTTTTCCAAACAAAAAACGCAGAAATATGAGTGTGGCATCACTGAATTCAGTAGCACGATGAGAAAACATAGGTTTCAAAGTACTATTGTCATATAATATTTTTTAATGAGAAATAGCAACAACATTTTTATGACAGTCATAAATATTTATGACAATAGGACAATAGAACACAATAGCAGACATAGTGAATTGGCTAAATGTATTTTTGACAAGACATTAGCAAAAAATAATCAGCTGGGCTTTCGCCTCCACCTGGTATGAATTCGCCTTGGTTACAATATAATGAGTTTGAATAAAATGTTAATATCTAATACAAATTTTTCATTGATGGTTTAAGTCATTAATAAAGTCATGCAGTTAATTTTGAAAATGGTACAACTCATTTCAACCTTTCAAAACCACATTACCTTTTAAAAATGTTTATAAATATCACAATCACAATAAATACTTATTTGTTGGCACTATTTATATGTCCAAATTTTTTATTCCATAATGCAAAAATATTTTTTAATCCTTTAAAATGCAAACCTCCTAATATCTCGAAACAAGAAATGATGACTTATATCACTTGCATAATCAAGGGCTCAATTATATAAATATAAATGTATTATATTACTTGGAAATATAAATATTTTTTTTTTTTAATTTTAATATTAAAATTACTTAGGTTTTTAATAATTTAAAATGTTTTTTTTCTTTTAGTTTTAATAATAAATAAAATATGTAAATAAAAACATTATTTTATGCTACAGAAATAATGAAGTTTAAAATTCGTTCGCGGGATACTTTGAAATAATGCACTACTTTTCTAGGACATGCTCCGTGTTAAGAATAATGGATACTGGAAGCAGAATGTTATACATTCTTTGTATTACTTACTCGTTTCTTATTGCTTACTTTTTCCCGTTGGGAAGTAAATGCATTGCATCTTCAGTAAAGAGCAACAGTTTTTATTATCAGTTAAATGAGAGCTGGCAACAAAAGAAAATCGTAATTTGTGGAATTGTTGTTGTTTGCTTAAAACTAAAATAAAATCAAAGAGTCATTAAAAATTTAAAGGGTGATTCAAGTTGTATTTCTACTGGGAAATATTTTTAAATATTTATGTAAATGCAGCACTAAAAAACTGAAATTTATATTTTTATATCAAGACCAGCTCTACCCGCCATTTCGTTGACGTCCTGACAATATTTTGCTTGGAGAGTATTCCACAGCAATTGTTAGACTCTTACTTTTATAGTGCTTCAGTTATGGTTTATGTATTACTTTATATAAAGGTAGCCATCCCTGAATAAAATTCTAAAAATTTATAAAAATAAAAGAAATTATTGTAAAACTGTGTGAAAGGTGTTTAAAGTAAAAATACAAATCAAATATAAATTTTATTCAATTGGCGCCTAATGTTGCGCAATAGTTTTTAAAATATCCCAGTTTTAAACCGAAAATATCAGTACCTTTAAACCGAAAATTGCGCTTTTTCACAACTTTTTCTACACTTTCTCTTGGAAATGAGATATTTTTGCGGTAAAAAATATCCTATATTGGAATCAGGACGCTAAGGTACCTCCTACTCACAAAATTTTGTTAAAATCCATTCAGTAGTTTTAACGTGATGCGAACACAAATGAAAAGCAGACAGACAGACGGAAATGAGTGACTATTTTATTATATGTATAGCTACAACCCTTTAAGAAACTAAGGAAGCGAAAAAACCACAATTGCAAATATTATACCAGTTGCAAAAGCGACTTAGACTATTCACTAGAGTTGTGTAGTACGTACACGACCTAGTTCAGTTGAACTAGTCACTCAACTGACCTAAGTGGGCTGATCACTACACTAAACTCATATCAGCTGCTTAGTTCAGTTCAGCTCCTTAGTTCTGTTCAGCTTCTTATTTCAGTTGATAAGTAAGAGTAATTAAAAGTAGTAGAAACTGCCAGCCCTATTGGCTACATATTCCAGAAAGAACTTGACAGCCTCGTGGTTAACAAAGCCAGGGAAGCTAATTTTTACAAAAAAATAAATTTTTTGGAACATATATTTCCCGTTTTAGGAATTTAGGTGTTAAAATATATATGTACATAGCACTCTTATTTGAAAAAAATTTTCTCAGAATTCTTCTCTTACATCTGGTCACCTTAATCTGGAAAGCTATATGTAGATTGTTTCATGCAGCTCTTTGAGGGCTGGTAATTATTAACAGCATCCCGAAGCGTTGCTGTATCTACAATCATTGTGCTCATTTATTAAAAACAAAAAAAAACCAAACCAATCTTCAACGTATTTGCTTTTGGATTAAGGTGTAAAAAGAAGATGAAAAAAGATTACTGCAACTTGTTTTAATTTTTTAGGGGGTCATAAGAGAAGAATCTCGTTTTTTAATATTTGTTTTTATTCATTTTGTATGGCTTATGTTGTAGTTGTAGTTAGACGTAGTCATTTTGGCTCTCGTATAATTGACAATTTCTGATTGTTGTAGTTTTTTGTGTTTTTCTAAAAACAAAACAGCGTTGCCAGAATGGCGATTTCATCATATTCCTATAACAAATTTCTAATGCGTTACTTTTTGATAATTTTTCTTATTTTTCACAAGACGTTAATATGTTCGCGGACGCTAAAATCTCAGGGAGCTGCAAAAATGGATACAAAACCGCTATTAGTTGAACTAGATGTATAGCATTCACGTCATATTAGCATCACTAGCATCATTTAGCATTTACGTCCGCGAACGTTTTAAATATAAAGAAGGCAGAGACTAACAAAGCCTATGCTTACCGCATATGTTCATATGTTTAATTTTCATCTTGTGAAGAATTTACTTAACGTACATATATCAGTTGTACGAGACCTTATTCGTATTCTATAAAGTTATCGAGATAAAAACGAATAATTGGTCATAAGTACAGGGCAAGTCAATGTGATTTTTTTTAAGACAACACAATCTGAGAAGCTTTTTGCTTGTCTGCAGAAAACACGCAGAGTCTTTGGCAGAAATCGGACCCGCAACCTCCAGATCGATAGACTAGCAATCAGTCTATTTAAAAAGACATATAAGGAAACCGAAGAATTTAAAATAAAGTAAGTTTCGAGAAAATTCTAAATAAAACTTATAATTTTTATTAGTCGAACTATTTATTAACATACAAATGAATTATTTTTAAATAGACTTAGTTCGTTTATTCTCGCTACAATTCAGTAGGGTTGGAAGAATATTTAGACACCAGCTGAATCATTCTTCCAGAATATTCATTACATTCTGCTAGTTTAATATTGTAGTCTCTGGATACTTCACTACAAGGGGTGTAGAGTCTTCATTACTATGCTCGATAAATAAAGTTAGAATATAATTTATAACTGTGTTGTTACATTTAATAAATAAATTTAAAGTTGAGTTTAAACAGTGAATAGCATATATTAAATCACAGTTTAAAGTGGCGAACAAACTAAAGTTTGAACACAAGTTGAGTCGGCTGTTACGAGTATATAAATAAATAATAATAAATAAATAAAGCGATCTATCCTTGTAACTATCCTACACAATCGTACGATTCAATCAAAATCAAAATCTGACAGAATTTATTTCCTACTCAAAAAATTGTTTTAAAATGGCGAAATCATACAAAATGCGATTTTAAAACTCTGATCGCATGAAAAGTACTATTTTATGAATTTTTTCAAAAGATTATCAAATCGTACAGACTGTCAAAAAGTCTGTCACACACATACACTTTTAATCCACACTATATAATAGTGTTGAGCACACATGCAATTTTTTTTGAGCACGCATGCAATTTTTGCCAAATCGTACGACTGAGTATGATAGTGAATCATGGCCTTAAACAGAATTCATTCAAATTGCAGAATTCTCCCTTGAGTAACTTACACACAACGAATTAGAAGTGTGGAAATACACAACTAGAAGTAGGACCTGCGAATTGTTTGTTTTGTATGGCGGAAAAGTGTTAAACAGCATTTGTATTTAAACAGTGGTGGTCAATAAAAGTTATACAGAGCTGAATAAATAAACTGAAATTATACTTGTTTTATTTTGTAATTAAAAGAACCCAATAAATAAGTACAACGTAGAAGTAATTATGTATTTCAATGGTTATTTAAGATTAAAAAAAAGCAATTTTTTATTTTTCAATAACTTTCTTCCATTTTTAAACGCATATTTAATAAGTCAAAAATAGTTTATATAATTCACCTGATAAATTTAGTTCCAAAGATATACGATTTTTCCCTAGATAAATTATGATTCTAACTTTCTGGCAACATTGTGCGATAACAAAAGAGAAAAATAGTATAAAAACAACGTGTACCTCAATGTGGGAATTCTTTATTTTCCATGAAAATTAATGGCAAATTACGATTTGTTTTGGAAATTTCGAAATCTTTTAATTGAAAAAAGGAAATTGCTAAATGTTTCGGTTTTATATTTTAAGAAAAAATGTTTTCAATTATTTTTTTCAAAATAGCACGTTTTATTAAATTCTTAATTTCAAATTTACAATAAATAACAACTAAAATTTTTAGTTTTAATAATGTAAAACAAATATATAAATTGAATAATATTTGTTTCATTTTAGGCCATTAATGAAGTGCGCATCACACAAATAGGGTCGATTTGTTATTGTTTTATTTGAGAAAAAATATACAAAAAATATCATAAAATAAAATAATTCGAGTGGAATTCATACACGTAGGGTTCCGTGCGTTATTCAAAAGCATAATAAAAATTTCTTATTATTTATAAAAAATTTTTTCAATAAATTAATTTTCGATAATTTGAAAAATTGTTTAAGATTTTGGCGGTTTTTTTTTTAATTTGACGATTTTATGCTAATTTGCTACTGCGAATGTACTTCATATTATTTAAAGCATACTTAAAGGATTAATTAACATTTATATATTCTTGTACGTAAAGCCAAAAAGGGTCTTCCTTATTTGATGTTTTAGTAATACATCTTCGGCCGTTTCTCTGTTAGAATTTGAAAAGCAGCCGTTTGGAAAATAGACAAACATGGAGTGTGAATTTAATTTATATAATATATATTTTGTTTTGCATACTTTAGGGATTTATTAAAACTTATATTTATTATAAGTAATATTAAAAAGGGTGTCCCCCTTATTTTAAAGCTTTATTATATTTTTATTCATTTTTCTTGTGGTAATACACCTTTCAATGTGTTTCTATTTCAGTGCAGAGAAATGCAGCCGTTTGACAAACGGACAAAAATCAAAGCATTATTAATAGGGTCCCTTTTGACAAGCTCTGGATACGGAACTCTAATAATGATATCAAACCACAAAGAGAAAGTAGAGTTATTAGAGTTATTGTAATATTAAAAAACCGCTTTGGAATAACCGGGTTTTTAGAACAAAAAAATCCCCTTTTTTTAAATTTTGTTTCTGGGTATCATATTTTTTTAAAAAGTTTTTTTTGCATCAGTAAAAAAAACTGTGTAATTATTTTATTGCAATTTTGTATATCCATTCATTTGGAACTATTTCTAGGTGGGACTATCAAGATTAATATTAAACTTATTTTCTTGAAACAGTAACATAGACCTATATTTTAGTAACTGACAGTGAGAAGGCTTTTTAGATTTTATCCGAAAGCTGTCACAGGGTATCTATAAAGTGTCCATTGATCCCACCTATGACAGCGCCATATGAAAGTAACAGGTCCTTTTCTAATAAAGCTTTTGAACTAGAACTTCAACCTATCACTCTCTCGGTTACAGTTTGAAATGCAGCCGTTTGACAAACGGACAAACATCAATGAATTATATCGAAAAAATATTTCGAAACTAAGAGTAGAGTTATTAAATATATGACATTTTTGAAAAACTGATATGCGAATCATATAAAAAAATGTGGTGTTATAAAAACCGGTTTTCGGATTTTTTTATAAAAAACTGTTAATTGGATCAAAAAGTTTTTTCTGTGTAAAGGCGTCCGCCCTTTTTCTGTTACAGCTGCTCTGAGGTTATGTTGGTTTTATAATTTATCACATCCACATCCTCAAGTCAGAGTAATGAGCCGAAGAAAACATAGCTATGTGCTACAATTTCATTTAAAAATTATGTTCAGTGATAAAGCCTCAAGCTATTGTCAATAGAATCATTGGTTCATATGTTTTTAAAAATTGCGATGGTCATAACGTGACAAAGACATTAGTGTTGCAGTTATGTGAAATTAGCAGGTTGGAGGAACATATCGCACAGCGCGCGATACAATAAATTTACTGAGAACTATATTGAGCGAACGAATAGCTTCAACAGTTAACTGGTCAGCCACCTCATTATTTTCTATGAGAACATCTAAAATCCCAGGTCAATACGGATAAATGGATAATCGAGCATTTGGAAAGGAATATTCGACACGTTACTGCCGAAATACAGCCTGATTTAAATTGGTCCTTTAGGTTTGGCCATATATGCGCTCGTCTTGGCAACATTCACTAATTATTAAAGCCAATTGAATGGATATTAAAAACGTTTTACTCTAATTAATTCAAATTGAAGTTCTCCACCTTTATAAACGATAAATACCCTTTATGTCAAAACTAAAATATTCACGTTCACCGCTGTAGCTAAATGTCATCTTCACTGTTCATGTCTGAACGTAAATAGCTATCCAGCTCTGGGTTATAATGGGTGGTGCCAAATTATGGTTTAGAGGATGTGACATCTAAGAGGCTGCTGCTGTTGATTTTTATCTTTTTCTGTAATCATTATTAAGTTTTACTTCTGTATAAAGTTTTTTGGCTCCATATTGAAGTTTTTTGTTTCGGGTCTTGAAGTCGTTTCACAACATTCTAAGCAAATTATTTATAATAATTCATCAAATAAATAAAAGAAAGAAAGGTACGTATACTCATTTGTTTATGAAAATACTTGCACTTCTCTTGTGATTGCTTCTGGGACTCTCACTTTAGAAATCAACTGGCTAGATGTGTCGCATTGTGGCCTTTGGTTTATAGACCCTTTCACCACAGGTGGAAAGGGTCTATATAAGTTTGTCATTCTGTGTGTAATTTTTATAACATTCATTTCCGACCACTTAAAGTATATATATTGTAAGCCCTGAGGACCAAAAGATTTAAGCCCACCAATCTGCCAGGCGTAGTTTCGAAAATTTTAAAATTGCAATTCAGCAACATCCGACGTTTCTATAAGAGGCTGTGGGCAAAATCCATGCCCACCTATATTTTTTCACACTGTTTTTATTTTTTTCATTTGTAATGACTTTCTTTTGTCTTATTTGTTAAATAAATATTAGACCGCGACAAGTAGATCGCAAGGAGTGCATACCGATCTCGGGGGATCATAACCCTTTCCGATTTTTTGTTTATTTTTAGGCTGGTAGGGTTTTTCCGCTTTGATTTGTATTAAAGGCCTTTATAGAAAGCAATACACATAGAGGTAGCCAATAGACCCACAGGGTGCCGACTGGTAATCAGGAGCAGTCAAAAAGCACATTGGGGGTGTCAAAAAAGTTTTCAAAAAAAATGTTAAGAAATATTTACAAAAAATTTTCAATAAAATTTTTATGAAGAGTTTTCAAAAAAATTTTGGCAAAAAATTTTCAAAATAATGTTTACTAAAAATTTTCCAAATGCTTTTCAAACAAATTTTTCCAAAAAATATTCAAAAAAAATCAAAAAAATGTTTAAAAAATATTACAAAAAATTTAAAAAAAAAACTTACAACAAATTAAAAAAAAAACTTTAAAAAAATTCAAAAAAATTTTTACAAATAATTTGACAAAACTTTTTTTCAAAAAATTATTAAAAAAAATTTACAACAAATTTTTAAAAAATATTTTTACAAAAAATTAAAAAAAATTTTTACAATAAAATTTTCAAGCAAAAAAGAAAAAAAGAAAAAAAATTTACAACAAATTTTTTAAAAATATTTTTACATAAAATTTTCTAGCAAATTTTCAAAGAAACATAAGAGGGTAACACAATATTTAGCATTACTTTGGTGAAGATTAGGCATTGCCGAATATAGCACTCTTACTTCCTTTCATTGTCGTTAAAATTAAGGACGCTGTCAAAAACAAATTAATAGACGCAGTTCAGATTAATGAGAGCAGTACTGCTATGAAAATTATTTCACTAAACATAATAAGTAACGAAATTATCACGATGCCCTCGTATTTATGTATAACATGCAAGCAACAATTTTACAAAACGATATGGTTTCTTTGATTTTTAAAAAATACAACAAAACGTAACATCACTTTAATGCGTACCTTATCACTTTGATGCGTACATTATTAATACATTTTCTGTTGTTGTTTTTTTTTTTTTTGTTTTTCTCATGAACAATTTTGCAATTTCACGTTAATCTTTTCTATTGTTGTTTATTTTCCACGTTGCATCAATAAGTTTAGTTTTAAAAGCTTCTACAACTGTTTTTTTTTTTGTGATTCGGCGTAAAAGGCAGAGATAAAAAACTAATTTTAAACATTTACTTTTTATTTTATGAGGAGAACTACACTTTTACTTGTTGATTCACTGCATTTGATATTTTTTTACTCAATTTTGTATTTTAATTTTTTATTAAATCTTAAAAAAAGTCTTATTTATATTTCACACATTTTATTTATTTATTTTCTTTAAAATATTTAAAATATTTTTTTACAAAGTTGACATATAAAATTGTAATTTCTCTAATCTTTTATTTTAATCAATAGACGTTTTCCATAATTTTATTAATTTTTTAAATTATTTGGCGCTTTGCTGCCCATGTTTTGTTATATTCCCGGTAACGTGTCTATAAGCGTTTCATAAAGACTGATCTTGCCGTTGATCTTAGACTGCGGTGTATTCGTGCTTTTACTTTTTTTTGTATTTTTTTTTCATATTATTGTGGTTGCTATAAGTTTATTTATTTTCTTTAGTATATAGTCATGTATAGCTGTTGTTATTGTTGTCGACTTGTAGCTGCCTCGTTGGCTGCTGTTGGAGACGTATCTCGCTCACCAATAATCACAAAAATATATGGAAAAAACAACCTAAAATTTTTTTTATACTTTTTTTAGCACCCTATACTCAACGAATACACACACACAAAGCAAAACAGCTTAAATTAAAAATTTTAGCACAATGTTTAATTAATCTAATTTAAACTGTTAAAAAATTCAAATAAAAAGCAAACAAAAAAAGCAAGTTAAAAAGCTTTATAAATTTAAAAGCTTTTTTACATAAGTTTGATATCAACCATTTTGATCGCGCTTAGTCTGCTTCAAGAAAAAGCTATTTTGAGAGCTTTAACTTGTAACTTTGTGAACAACTTTAAATAAAAGCACTCTCAGAAAGCTTTAATAAAAGGTGTCACTAAAAGCTTTAAAAAGAATATACAAAATTATTTGAATAAAATCTCTAATAGAATCAGAAGGAAGCTTTATACAAGGTTTTTTTTAAAGCTCTAGTAAAAATAAAACTTCTGGCAATTAAAAGTAAACTTTATAATAAAGGTGTATAGAGAGAGAGAGAGAGTGCTTTATAATCAATGTAGGGGGAATATCGAAGCAGACCACTTCCATAATGGGTCCCTTTTCGACTTAGAAAGCTTTAACTAAAAGTTGACCAAAAAGCTTTTATAACACATTTTAAATTTAAATAAAAAAAATAGTGTACAGATAAATTTTGAAGTCAAGCATTAGTTCGTTTTATTCTCTCTAAGAAAAAATAGCATTAGAAATTTTATATACAAATTTTTTACTATAAAAGCCCACAAATAGAAGCAAGTTAAAAACGAATTAGGCAAAATCTTATAAAGCTTCAGGCATTTTTCAGACTTTGTTTTCAAACAGAATCAAATTCCAACTTTGTGCTAAATGCCTACTATCAGTACTAACTTAGACGTGGCTTGATATAAATGTTCTCATACCAGAAGCGCTTGTCAACCGGACCAAATGCCCGCATACATAATAAATAAAACTTATTTAATATGTATTTTAATAAATAAATAAATAACGATTATTTATTATACATAGGGCCTTGCGACTTTAAATATATGAAGTTAATATTTCAACCTCAGCCTGAAGCTTAAAAGCTTTAGAAAGCTCTATCTTTATATAAAATTATATACGCTATAAAAAATAACCAAATCATAAAAATCTTTAAGCAAAGCCTTTGTAATGTTAGAGCTGTTTTTAAAATGCTTCATCCAATAGCTCTATTGAAAGCTTTAATTTTAAGTGTGAACTTAAAATAAATACTATAAACTAAATTTACAATAAATACTAACAGAAAACTTAAGGCAAGAAACTTTGAATAGAAGCAAAATAGAAAAGCTTTTTAAACGCTTTGTAAAACTGCAAGCTCTTGTAAAATCTTTTAATCAAAACTAAAAACAAAAACTTTACATAAGAGCCGGATAAGAAACGTTCAATGAAACTGCGTGATAAGCTTTATATAAAATCTAATGAAAAGCGCTGTAAAATTTTTTTAAAAATTGAAAAAACACCAATTTAAATCTTTAAATATGAATAAAAAGCTAATTAAATAGATAAAAGCTCTTTTCTAAGCATTAAATCACAAAATATTCTTGAAATTAAAATTTTTTTAAAAAGCTTGCATTTAAATTTTATAAAAAATAAATTTAAAACTAAAAATAAATTTTCCCTCTAGAGATAAAAAAAGAGAATGTAAGCAAGAAAAATCAGTTTTATAAAAGCTTTAAGCTGTGGTGGGCTTCAACAGAAGCTAATGAAATTTTGTATAAACGAAAGCTGTGAAAGTTTCAAGTTCTATTAATAAAAGCTTTTATAATATACCATTCCTTGACGTTTTTTTACAATTTTGGAACCTTAAGAGATCCAGTTGATAAATAAGCAAAAAAATGTAAAACTGAGCTGAACTATTAGTAATCTCAAGTATGGAAAATTATTTATCAATTTTTGAAACGAGTAAAGAAAAATAATTTAAAAATGCCCTTGGATGTAGATAAACTTTAAAATTTTTTTTTCGTATTTAAAAAAATATACATTTAGGGTGTCACAACAGTTGCCCTTTGCGTACTTTAACAGGTTACTGTCAACATGTGTTTTAGGTGTTTCTTTTACTCTCAGTAGTGTGAGGAACGTTTGAATCTTTTGGATGCCACCACTATTGAGATACAAACTTTTGTATTTGTTACTTGATTTTTTCCCAATGTCTATGTTTGATATGAAGTTGTTGTTATTTTGTTGTTATTTTATAGTACAGATGGTTTTTTATTGAATTTTAATACCAACTTTGCAACTTTTTTTCAGATTTAAAATATGTTTTTTGGTTATAAAACTCATGGTTTGCGTTTTTTTTTTTTTATTTTTCGGATTAGACTGATGATTTTTAAGTAATTTATGATTTTTTATTTTACCTTTTGAAAACATACAAGAGTCTTTAATATTTTCATATGTAATTTTACTTTAATAAAATATTATGTTTGAGCTTTTATTAAAAAGCTTAAATTTAACAATCAATTAGTTAAAAAAATAAATTTCAGATCAATAAATCGTATAACAAATGTGATGAAAAGCAGTGTAAATAAATAATATAAATTAAAAATAGTTAAAGGTTTAATCAAACCTCTTCAAAAAAATCAAACCTTTTTGAAAAAAAAACTGACTGAAAAGCTTTACTACAAAACTATTTTGAAAAATTTTAAAAAAGCTCAACACAAGTTCTAGTGCAGAAAACGATCTCAATTACAAAATTTATATAAATTGTAATTTTAAAATTGTTATAAGTTTAATGACTTTTCATCAAACTTATAAGAGCTTTTATTTTACATTAAGCTTACATTTTTTAAAGATCTTAAAGTTTTAATATAAAAACCCTCTAAGTATCCAAAATCAGAACTACACTTAATGTAAAGGTATATATGAGAGCTTTAAATTAAAGCTATTTCTAATTTATTGATTTAATGTAAAGACACTAAGTCCTCGGATATACCTTTACATTAAGTGTAGTTTATATTTTGAATATTTAGAGCGTTTTTAAATTAGAGCTTTAAAAGCTTTAAAAAAATTTAAACTTTTAAATCAAAGCTGCAAGCGTGTTAAAAAATTTTAAACTTAATGTTAAATAAAAGCTCTAGAAGTTTATTTTTAATGACTTTCGAAAAAAGCTTAGCAACTAATTTAATATTTACACCTATTTTTAAATTTTAAAAGAATCTGCAAACAAAACCACCGTTAAGTTAATAAAAGTTCAACGAAGTATAGAAAACAAAAGCTTTAAAAAACAAACTTTAAAATAATTTAATTTTTAAAAAACTTTAAATGGGAAGTTCTTGAATTTTTTTAATAAAAAAGAATTTTATTAATTTTTTACACACAAAATCTGCAAATAAAAGCTCCGGAAAGTTAATAAAAGTTTCAACGAAGAATATAAAATTTAAGCTTTAAAAAATGTCTAAAAAAATTATTTTTTTAAAAACTCTAAATGGGAAGTTCTTAGGTTGTTTTTAATAAAAAAGAATTTCATTAATATTCTACGCACAAAATCTGCTAACAAAAGCTCCGGAAAGTTAATAAAAGTTTCAACGAAGAATATAAAATAAAAGCATTAAAAAACAAACTTTAAAATAATTTTATTTTTAAAAAACTTTAAATGGGAAGTTCTTGGATTTTTTTAATAAAAAAGAATTTCATTAATATTTTACACTCAAACTACACTCTTTTTTAATATCGACACGTCTTTATGTGATAAACCCTTTATAAATATATAAATCTTGTCTTATTCCACTGTAGTTTAAAACATGCTTTGCTATTTCCCCCTCTATTCAAATTTAAATTAAAAACAACTCTTCTCTTAAGTATTTTTTATTAAAAACTCGTTTAACAATTTATATTTATTGTTGCTTTTATTTTTACGGTTCAGCGTTTTAATTTTACCTCTGGGTTAAAGAGTCACAAAGAGGCTGCGCATTAACGTCATTACTTTCATTTTTAGTTGTTCACTAAAGCTTGGTTACGTGTGTTTTAGAAAAAATGCTTTCATTTGTTTTGAAGTTTTGAAGCCCTTTGTTTGTATCAAAGCGATACATTGTGTTTCTCAGGAAAAAGTAACAATCGATGGTAACAAATTTCCTGTTGTTTAAACCAAATTGCAGAGGTGTGTAAAAAAGTAGCAAAACAAATTAAACGATACTTCAAAATTAGAAAAATCTTAAATATGGGTGCCCCAAAATTATCTCTAGACTTGAAGAAATGCCAAGCTCTAAAAGAATTTTCAGAAGAGAGGTATCCAACTTTGCGACCACATAGCGCCACCCTTGGCAATTGGATGGTGCCCACCGTCAAAACCTAAGCTGAGATACTCCTTTGATATGCTCATGCCAAATTTTAGATTAATCGTCTAAGCCCTTTACAGATGGTTGGGTTATTTCCAAATGTGTTGAATTTAAAATTACGAAGAGCTACAGGGGAAAGAGGTTAGCTTTACACACCGATAGTCAAGCTGCCATCATAACCTTTAATTCCTTTAAATAAGTTCATCTGCAAACTATTGTAGCTTAGGAATGACTGAATCAGAATACGCCCGAACAACAGAGTTAATTTCTGTTGGTTTCCCGGACGCGTTGGGCAGTAGAAAGCGGCGAAATGGCAGACAGGGAAGCAATCCGAAATCAAGATCACTAGGCCTTATTACTCGTTTAACCTCCGTGGACTAAGACAATTGGAACACATGAGCAAAAACGCTTTAATGCTCATGTCTCACGAGGAAACTCCAGAGCATATTCTGAAGCATTGTGAAGCTTTATGTCACACCAGATAAATCCAGTTGGGCCAGCACTCACTGGAAGATGGAAATCTGCCAACAAGAAAACCAACTGCAATTCTAAAAGGAGAGCAGGTCTAGATAAGAAAGGTGTTTAGGTTTAAGCACATGTTACAGGACACAACTGATTTTCTTGGTCTCTGTGTCCTGCCTCAACAATCCCACGCTACGAGTCGTACACAGAAGAAGGAAATTAAATATTCCATCAATTCCATTTAGCCATCTTATGAAGAATTTTGACATAAGCGTTAATATGTGCTGCAGCAAAGCCGTAGTAGCTTTTACTAGTCATCAAATTGAACAAAATATAAACATGACGCCGGCAGAGCAACGGAATTAATTTGTGCATGTTGTTATAGGGATGAAAGCGTGTTTATGTCATTTTCTGTTTAAATCAAGGCGAATTCATACCAGGTGTGAGCAGTATGACAACAACTACAACAAAACAACAACTTTGACATTAGATTAGCAGATATGAAACAATGTATTTTTTGACAAGACATTGGCAAAAAAACGAGAGCAAAAAACAATCAGCTGGGCTATCGACTCCACCTGGTATGAATTCGCCTTGGTTTAAATATAATTTTCTGTTTTCAACAATATTGTTTGAATGCAGATAGTAAGAGTACCGTTGAGCAACGTGACAACAACGTCATTGTCACGTTATAAAGAAGTTTTTATTACAAATGTTATAACAATCCTGTTAAAACTTGGAAATAACATTAACAAGGGCAGTCTACATTTAATACTAACATGATGTTAGTGTAAATGTTTATCTTTTTAGGTCTCTTGTAGACTGGGGGTAAAATATTATTTTTAATACTGTTTTTTTTATATGAAGTTTGACTTTTGTTAACACATGTTAATGTCTAATGGAGACTGGGGTAATGACTAAACCCCGTCTACATTAGTCATTAACATGTCTTAAGAAAAGTCAAACTTCATATAAAAAAAACATTATATTTTATACTGGTTTTTTTACATGAAGTTTGAGTTTTGTTAAGAAATTTTAATGACTAAGTCTCATTTTACAATAGACAGAAACAGGGCAGACAGACGAGATTTTCAGGCAAGGGCTTAAGGTGTAGAGTGTGTATTTCATGACTATCGTACTGGACATCTTTTTCGTTTCTCTTTTCTGCTTTTCGCTTTTTTCTCTATTGCTTCACATTATATTTCTCAAGTCGGCGTCTACTTGCCGATTTTCAAACACACACATACATATGTAAAGTAAATAAATCCGATAGTAGAATGTGCAAAAATCTGTTTGTCTTGTTTATGTTGTAAAAGGCTTATGACAGAGCAAAAGAGAATTCAAAAAATGTCTGCCTTGGTTCTGTCTATTGTAAAAGCAGTCTAAGTTAGAGACCTCTACATTAGTCATCAACATGTCTTTACAAATGTCAAACTTCCTATAAAAAAACTGTATTTATAAGAAGTTTGACTTTTTCAGGACATTTTAGTGGCTAATATAGACGGGGGGTTATGATCCAATAAAAGTACCAAAAATCTAAAGGAATTAAAACTGATAAATTTATTTAACTGTTTAACAATATTAATATTTTGTTAAGCATTCGTTTAAATATAATTTTACTTTTTATTATTAATAAATTTTATTTTATATAAGTTTTTATTTTATATAATTTTCTTTATTTTGATATTTTATTTATATTTTATATTTATTTTGATATTTTATAAAAATTCTTTTCATGTGGCAACATCGCCTATTGTGTTTCTAGCGAAGACTAACATTTAAAAATAGAATAAACACGTCTTAGCGGTGACACCAACCAGCTGATAAGGCAGTTCTTTGTATACTTGTGTTTGCACATAATTAATAGAAAAAAATGTTAATAGTTTAGGAACCATTGTAAAACATATCTTTAGAACCTCTGTTGCATCCAAAAGATTTTATTAATTCTAATTAGAGTTCTGTTGTTCAAGTGCGCCATGATAGCGTCGACGAAATAGCGTCGATTTTGGGAATTTAAAAACCGGGAAAACGGGGAAAATTAAATCCCCATAATTGGGAATTTTACTAATTGCGTAGATTTCAGGTATATACATATAAAAATGGGGAAATAGTTGTTGATTTTCCATGATACTACCAGGAAAAATGAATAAATATTTTGAAAATGTAGACTTTAATGAACATTTTGAGCTAACTGTTCTTATTATCCGTCGAGCCGTTTCCGAGAAAAGCGGCTTCATCACCAGTGGGCAAAAAAAAACCGTTGCTGATTTTTCCCATAGGAACTATTATACTTCCAGGAAATATGACCATATATTTTGAAAGTAGAGACTTTAATGAACATTTTAAACCAACCGTGCTAAATATCCATCCAGCCGTTTCCAAGAAAAGTGGCTTAATCTTCATTATACTATTCATTAAACTCTCTTCTTTCAAAATATATGGTCATATTTCCTGGGAGTACATAGTTTCCACGGGAAAAATCAGCAACGGTTTTGTTGCCCACTGGGGATGAAGCCACTTTTCTCGGGAACGGCTCGACGGATAATAAGAACAGTTAGCTAAAAATGTTCATTAAAGTCTACATTTTCAAAATATATAGTCATTTTTCCTGGGAGTATCATGGTTTCGATGGAAAATCAACAACCATTTTCCCATTTTTATATATACCTAAAATCTACGCTACTAGTAAAACTCCCAATTACGGGGTATTTATTTTTCCCTGGTTTTTAAATTCCCAAATTCGACGCTATTTCGTCGACGCTATCTTGCCTCACCTCTGTTGACCAAGTGTTGTACTAAGAAAAGCGCAGCTGCTATTTTATAGTTTTAGATGACCTGTTGAAACAGCTGTAATAAACACAGCTGAACAAGTTGTTTTTTTGCAAACAAACGAGAAGCATGAATAAAAATTGCACAGAAAACAGCTCCACTCAGGAAAATAAAATTATTTTAACTTTATTAAATGGAACTGGCTATATTTTTGATGTAAAGGGTAAGTAAAAATCACATTACTTCTTAATTATATTTATTTTTATTAAACAAAAATTGTAGATTATTTGATTATACGAAAGAAATATCGTATAGTGGGAGCTCTGGTGGGTACGTGTACCACTAAGGGATGGTCAGCTAATGATTGCAGTGAGTTGTGTAGCAAAATAAATCGAAACTGAATTGTTAAAAATCTTATAAAAAGTTAATTACAGCTATGCCTGTGGAACTTACAACTTTGGAAACAAGACTGCTGCTTGAGCAGGGTGTTGCTGTTTTGGTTTCAAAAAAACAAGCTCTTTTGAAAACCTTAAATGACGCACAATTAAAAGAATATCAACAGAAATTTGATTTGAGAATAAATCAACAAGTGGACAGTTTAAAAGATGAAAAGCTTAAAGAATCTGAAAGAAATATTGATAAAATTATGGTTGGCAAAAGGAAAAAGTTGCTCAAAGAAGGGGTACAAGAGGAAGGTAATATACATATGAAGTTAACAATACACTTCAACTCAAAAATTTACGAAAAATGGAAATATGAGAAAAATGCCTTTTATACAAAAAATAAAAAGTAATAATTCCGCAAATTAATTTTATAAACAAATTGGTATTTCACCAAAAAATAAATTATTTAAATTAATTTCACAAAAAAAGATAAATCCCGATTTCTGTAAGTTTCCTGTTTTCCATTAAATCATTCATGAGTTGTAATCATAAAGCAATTTACTTGATTTATTTAAATAGTTAGAAAAAGCTTTTCCTTTACATACTTAGAAATCAATTTGAATCCTTTGGAAATTTTACAAGAAATTCGAGATGGCCTTAAATTTGATACAAAAAATGCCTTGCTGGACATACCTTGTGCTTATGCGGAAACTCATGGTAATGTATCTTAAGTAAACTTATTAACTTTTAATCATTTATCCATCCTTCTCTTCCAGCTGGCCATGTAGTTGAATTCTCACAACCTGATCGTTCTCTTAAATACTTAGTTTTTCGCGACTATTGGCATAAAGGCAAATACGTTACTTGTGGTGATGCTTTTGGTGCAGATTTTCTTGTCTATCCGGGTGATCCCCTGCTATATCATGCTTCCCATATTGTTATTTTATTGAAAAGTTCAAAAATTAATCCTTTAGATTTGGTAACCAAAGTACGTTTGTCGGTCACAGTTAATAAATTGTGTGTTTTTGCCTATTTTGCTGAGCTAGTTAATGATAGCAACGAACCGAAAATTATCTATCAAACATTTGTATGGGATGGAAATCGTAATAAAGAACTTTGAGGCAGAAATTAAAATTAAATTAGTTGGTATTAAGTTAATAAATGGGATTTTAAAAACCCTGTACTTTTTCGCTGGCATCTTTCTGAAGAACAGTTGGCCACATTAAAATTTTATTAATTGAGTTTAGCAATTGTTTTGGATCGCAAAATTCTTGATGAAATTTAGAACAAAATAGTGTTTTGTGTTCTTAAAAATTCGATCTCAGAAAAAAAAAATTCAAATAAAACCAAGGTATATTTATTTAACTAGGTAGTGGCATCCCTACAACAAATACAACAATACAAGAACAACATGGCATTTTGTTGTTGCTTTGTAGTTCGAAATGTCAAAAAACATATAAGAAAATTGAGGAGGCGTGTATGTGTTTTATTGCTTTCTCACTTCTACACTATAAAATTTCTGAACACATACAACTTTTGACATGTCGAACTACTAAATCAGCTGGGCGGACGACACTACCTAGTAAGATAAATATACCTTGAATAAAACTTTAAAAAAAAGTTTTATTTTGCCGTCATATAATAAAAATTTTTTTAGGAGTTACTTTTCCCGTCAGAAAATAATCATTTTTTTATTGACATAATTTTTTTGTGGACAGATTTGAACGGAGGTCGCTCAATACCAATTTAATAGCATATAATGCCGTTTCCACTCCTCCCTATGTTCAGGAACAAATTGTTCATTCAATTTATTCCATATACATACATATGTACATAAATTATTAATGTATTTTTTTCTCCCAGAAATAAAATTATAATTATTTACAAGAAAATTTTTTTCAACCTCATATTAATTTTCTTCGCTTTCTTGTTCTGCTCCAATGGCGATGTGGGAAATATGTCGCAAAAATCCGGTGAAAATGGGGAAATGCAAGATTATTATTCAAACAATAACGATTTATTCAATTGAAATGCAAGATGACTGTATTTACAAATGTATGTACATAAAATGAGTTTTATTTTCTGATGAAAAAAATAAAACTCGAAAAAAAGTTTTATATTTTTACGTCAAAATAAAATTATTTTTTTAAAACTTTCATTTGAGTTTTTATTTGAAAAATAACTATTTTAAATAAATTTTTTTATTTAATTCTCAAAGTAACTGTTATAAAATGATTTTTTTAAAAACGATAACTGTTATTTACGGTCCCTGTACAAAACAAGATTTTGCAACTCTGATCGCATAGAAAATGCTATTTTATGATTTTTTTCAAAAGATTATCAAATCGTACAGACTGTCAAAAAGTCCGTCACACACACACACACTTTTAATTCACACTATCATACTTTTTGAGCACACAAGCAATTTTTGACAAATCGTACGATGGATATGATAGTGAATCATGGCCTTTAACTGCACCGTGGTTAAAAAGGCAGGGTAACCACTTTATTAAAAAAAAACAATTTCTTGGAACTCATCTATTCCTTTTTAGGAATTCAGGTGCTAGACTTCGATCTCACCAACTAACGGTAGATGATTGAATACAGTTTTTCTTGTAATGCGAAGAATGCTGAAGACGACTCTAAAAAAATTTCCCATTTTCTTCTTTAAAATTAATCACTTAATATGTAAAAAATATTTTTACTATCTAATGAACTTTAAAGCCTGGCTTCGAAAATTAATTTGTTAATAAATAGTTCGACTAATATATTAAATATTATTTTTTTATAGATATTAAAATTGATGATGCGTTATTTTCCTTCAGAAAACAACATTTCAAAATAAGGTAAGACACATAGCAAAAAGCATGATATAATAATAGAAGGTACTTCCATTCTCTCTTTTTGTCGCCATATTAACGTTCTGACCAAGGTATATTTATCTTACTAGGTAGTGTCGTCCGCCCAGCTGATTTAGTAGTTCGACATGTCAAAAGTTGTATGTGTTCAGAAATTTTATAGTGTAGAAGTGAGAAAGCAATAAAACACATACACGCCTTCTCAATTTTCTTCTATGTTTTCTGACATTTCGAACTACAAAGCAACAACAAAATGCCATGTTGTTCTTGTATTGTTGTATTTGTTGTAGGGACGCCACTACCTAGTAAAATAAATATACCTTGGTTCTGACGTTTGCGGGAATTATTTCAATTTGTGCTACCATATCACATACTTTGTGAAATCCCATTTTGCGTTTTTTCCTTTATTTGAAAATTTAAAAATTAAAAAAAATAAGCCCTAAATTTATGTGTTTAAATAAACAAACAAAAATTGTTTTCCATACGGTAGTAATAAACTTTTGCAAAAATTCACAAATAGGAATTTTTTTATTTCCCTATATGGGACAAGTGTCTAAGTTCCCGTTTTCTTATTAAGTACAACTTACCTAAGGCACTCCTGGTATGTTCTTTAAAGGAAATATATTTTTTAAACTTTGATGGGAAGCTAATCTGTCAGGAGTATCAAGAAAAATTTAAAATATCATAGGAACTTCAAATTAAAAAGTTTGGTTAATTTTATTATGAATGAGGGGGCTGCATGCAAAATAACTCTATGCAAGTAACCCCAAAAAATTGAGTGCTTTTCGTAATTTTTTAAAATTTTTCAAATGGACAATTATCCAAAACGTGTTAATGAAATATATTGATACCATATTTGAGCGATTTTATATTCATCCTTATTCTACTTGGCGACGGCGACATCGTCGTCACTTTTGACCGGACATCATTTTATATTGATGTCAACTTCAATTTGATTATAATTTTGTATTTCCTAATGCTCTTGCGACGACGTCGACTGCTTATCGATAACACTGTTCTGTAGAGAAATATTCTTTTAAAAAAATTTTATGTTTTGGAATGATTTCAAATGCGTAATAGGAATCTCATTTAAGTTTTTTTCTATCACGTCGAGATTTTCCATTTCTTCAACTAATTTTCCGTATTGGGTCCAACTTGTTTTTAAATTTTGTTTGTACTTAAGTCGTTTTTAAAAACCAAAATGATCAAATGGCCGTCGGTACAAGAAAAATTCAACGTCACATATTCTTAAAAATACGAAATAAAATTAAAAAGTCATCGATAAATGTTGATGTCGACAAAGGGAATAGCAATTTAATTTAGTGAAAGGTCGTCGTATTATGTCGACAACGCCAAAAGTAATAGGAGTGATGTTCAAGAAATTCATCACTAAGAGTGTAAATTCAACGGTTTATGTCCTAAAAACTAGCTTAGTAGTTACGTTGTCTACCTAAAACTACAGAATTGTTAACATTAAAGATTTATTAGAATTAAAAAAATATCAATGCACTCACTGACAGTATTGAACTTTTTATATTTTTTTTTGCCAAATTTCCATTTTTTACAATTTTTTTACGGTAATTATTCATTTGGCGATTTTTAATTTTTGTTTTGTGGCGATTTTTCATAAGGTCAATTAGCATGCAGCTAAATAAGATTGTAATATATTTTTTATATTATAATATACAAGTGTACCTATAAAAGATTAAGGAAAACATAATCTACAACAAGATTTATTCTTCATAAGTTTCATTATTAAACCAAAGTACGTTTTTATTTTATGTTATTTAAGTAAATTACACACCATTTTAAAATAATTTCCAAAATAATTGTTTTTCGTTTCTACCTGTGGCAACACTTTTTTGGTGTTTACATAAAAACATACTTCAATAATTCTGGCAAACTTCAAACATTTTTGAAATGGAACTACCTTGTATTATTATATCATGGCAAAAAGCAAGGTATATTTATCTTACTAGGTAGTGTCGTCCGCCCAGCTGATTTAGTAGTTCGACATGTCGAAAGTTGTATGTGTTCAGAAATTTTATAGTGTAGAAGTGAAAAGGCAATAAAACACATACAGGCCTTCTCAATTTTCTCCTATGTTTTTTGACATTTCGAACTACAAAACAACAACAAAATGCCATGTTGTTCTTGCATTCTTGTATTTGTTGTAGGGACGCCACTACCTCTTAAAATAAATATACCTTGGCAAAAAGTGTACTTAAAAAAACAGCTTCTTTTTATCCAAAATATATTTCTTGTTTCATGTGACTCCCGATTTAAAATTTTTGTTTCTATATCTCAAATAGTTTTCATATTATATACATAGGTTTTGGCTTCTCCTGAAAACTTATGAATGTGATGTTACGTTATTTTACATTTCCTTTTGTGGTAAATGTTGAGAATGTCGCTAAAGAGTCACCAAAATAGTTGACAAAAGTGGTTACTTGAAGACACTTGTCGCCAGGTTTCTTTCAGAATAATTAGCCATTCTGAACAACAAAGTTTGTTCAAAAATAATGTCTTTATTTTTATAAAAAAAACAAAAATTGTTCTTGAAAAAGTATTAATTGTTCTGTTTAAAGTAAACCTTCTCCGGTTTTGCAGCGTTAATGCTCTCCTTAACCGTAATAAAACATAATTTTTTCATGATTCTTTTCAGTTGTGGAAAAAAGAAAAAGTTCTGAGACTAAGAAATCGCGAACAACACATATGTACTTAATAATTTATATTTTGGGTATTAAAACTTAGGTTAGGTTAGGTTAAGCAGGCAGCTGTAGTATACAGCTCACTTGGGTCCACGTATTGGTCCCTTTGTGTTACCTGCGGAGAGGAAGAAATAAAAGTAAGAGTAAGATTGGGGGGGTGTAAAGAAAAGAGAGAGATAATTTAAGAAAAATATAGTGTAAGATAGCATATTGGCCGAGACAGCAAACAAGCGTTTTCATGCCTCGCCGAGTGGGAGTGGGTTGGAGAACCAGCAGCAGCTCCTCAGAAAAGAGTTTATTCTTCTTGGTTCTAGAAGTGAAACACAAGTTAGGCTCCCGAAATACCGTTGTCCAAGATTTTGAAGTCGTTGGTATTCCAGTGCAGGGCATAGGCAGAGGAGGTGAACGACCGTTTCCTCCTCTTCCTCATCTTGGCAGCTTCTGCAAAAGTCGTTGTAAGGGAGGCCCATTCTTCTTGCATGGGCTCCGAATAGAAAATGCCCAGTGACCGTAGATATAAAGTCACGCAGTTGTGTTTTCGGCATCCGAAGTAATGAATCCGTCCTCTTCTGATCTAGTAAGGGCCAGATTGTCCTTGCCGTCAGACAAGTAGACTCATCGGACCATCTGGCCTGGGCCAGGTCATAAAGAGCACGGTTTATTCGTTGCCCGCATGCAGAGAGGGGAATGCCACAATAGACGTCAATGGCGCCATCATGAAGCAGAGTTCCCTTCTTTGCTAGTTCGTCAGCAACATTGTTGCCTGAGGTAGTCCCATGTCCCCGCACCCATTTAAGGGTGACCGTTGAATTTTCCGCCATCGCATTTAAGGATGTCCGGCATTCCAGGACGAGATTTGATGTGCTGAACACACCTTTTAGGGACATAATGGCAGCTTTACTGTCGGTACAAAACCAGATATCCCTATTCGATATTCTGTGATACCTTAGCCAGTTTGCCGCTTTTTTGATAGCAGATATTTCTGCTTGTAGAACATTACATTCATTTGGGAGTCTGAAACACATCTTGATTCCAAATTCCTCTATATAGACCCCACCTCCAACTCCCACCTCCCTTTTGGAGCCATCTGTGAACACGCAGAGTGAGCCAGGGGGTGGTGGGTGGCCCTCCGTCATGTCGAAATCGAAGTTTCGCATGAAGAAGGGTTTTGGGATGCAGTAGTCTATGAGTCCGGGGATAATATTCGTGATTCCCAGGATACTGGCATGGCCCCACAGTCTATGGTTCCATGCACCTGTGACATTCAGTCTAATGGCCGTTCTTAGTGCAAGCTTCCTGGCTAGCTGGTCAACTGGTAGCCAGTTTAGCATAGCAAAAAGTGCCTTCGTCGGCGTTGACCTAATAGCTCCTGTTATTAGGATCGCCATATTACGCAATACTTTCTCTATAATAGAGATATTTGCCCTAGTATCTAGTGCTTTCCACCAGACGATGATTCCATAGAATAAGGTCGGTTTGATTACCGCTTCAAATAGCCAGTTCGCAATTCTCGGGTTCATTCCCCAAGTCTTGCCTATGGCTTTTTTACACACATATATTGCTGTGATGGCTTTAGACGCTCTAGCCTGGATGTTCATTTTCCAGGATAGTTTACTGTCTAAGATTATGCCAAGATACTTTGCACTATGTGCTAGAGTTAGTGGTATTCCCCTCAATACGGGTAGCCTGAAGGGTGGGAGCTTGTATTTTCTTGAGAATAGTACAAGTTCAGTTTTGGCTGGGTTTACACTCAGTCCACACTGTTCTGTCCAGGTGCAGATCATCTTGAGTGCCGCCTCTAATCTTTGTGTGATAATATCAATATGGACACCAGATACTGCCACAGCTACATCGTCTGCGTATGCGACAGTTTTAAAATTCATCGAGTCCAGATCTTTGAGCAACTTATTGATTGCTATATTCCATAATAGTGGGGACAATACTCCACCTTGTGGTGTGCCCCTTCCCGCTGTTTTGGAAATGCTCGCTGAGCCAAATGTAGACGTTATCGTCCTGTTACTTAGCAGGTTCGTAATGAACCTGATGATCGATTGGTCAATCCCCAGTTCTCTTAGAGATCGGGTTATTGCCAACGGTTCGATGTTATTGAAGGCTCCCTCAATATCCATGAAGGCTACCATTGTGTAGTTTTTATGCTCTAGCGACTTCTCAATATGTCCCACGAGAGAGTGTAATGCTGTCTCAACAGATTTGCCCTTCGTATAAGCGTGTTGGGATGGCGAAAGGAGATTCCTGTCGATTGTCATTCTCAAATGAATGTCGATAAGTCTCTCCAGCGTTTTGAGCAAAAAGGATGTTAGACTGATTGGCCTAAAATCCTTTGCTTTCGTGTGTGATGATTTCCCTCCTTTGGGAATAAATATCACATTGCATTTAGTCCATTGGTCCGGGATATAGGACAATGATAAACAGGCTCTATATAACGGTAGGAGCCAAGTTGTCACCAGATCTAGGTTGTTTTGTAGATCGGCAGGAATTATACCATCCGGGCCCGGAGACTTATAAGGATGGAAGCTTTTGATCGCCCAGTGCAACCTATCCGTGTCTATGTTCACGGCGTGCAGTGTCCGGCTTGTATGGGTAGAACTGTATTGTACTCCCGAGGTTGATCGACATCCCGGGAAGTGGGTGTCCATCAGGACTTCCAGTGACTCCTGTGCACTGGAGGTCCAATTGCCGTCTGATTTCTGAATATATCCAGGAATTGACGCTTGTTTGGCAAGTACTTTGCGCAATCTGCTAGCCTCAGAAAAACTTTCAATGCCACTGCAGAAGTCTTTCCAGGATTCACGTTTTGCACTTCTAACTTGATTCTTAAATTTGTTCACAGAGGATTTGTAGAGTGACCAGTTCCCTGTCCTCTTAGCCTCGTTGAAAAGTTTGCGGCAGATCTTACGAGATTCCGCTATTTCCGTTGACCACCATGTAGGTCTGCGATTCGAACGCTGAATCGACGGTCTGCAGGACTTATTCGTTGCATCTCTAAATGCGTTGGTAAGTCTATTCACAGCATCTTCGATGTGCATGGTATCCCGAATAGTTGTGGGAGGATTAGGTATATTTGAAAGGAGCATTTTCTGTTTCTCCCAATCCGTCTTACGTCTATTGATGTAAGCGACGGTCCTAGCTTTCTTCCTAACAATGGAAAAGACAAGATAACGATGATCGGAGAAAGAACAGTCTGTAGAGACTCTCCAATTTTCGATTAAAAATGCATAGTGCAGGCTGACAAGCGTGATGTCCAGCACCTCCTGTCTATTTGATACAACAAAAGTGGGTTCAGAACCCCTATTTGCGACTACTAGATCATTATTTAATATAAAATCAAGGATACACTCACCTCTGTTGTTGGTATCGGAGCTACCCCAAATATGGTGATGTGCATTTGCGTCGGCCCCTATTATTGTAGGGATGTTTTTGGCCTTCGCTGCTCTGGCCATCTTCTTGACCAAGTTATTGGGTGGAGGTTTATCCTGGTCATGCGGCATGTATGCAGAGGTTATCCACACCGCAGATTCTGCCTCTTCCCACACTGCAGTCACCGAGTCTTCATCACTATAATCAGATAGAATGAAGATATTAAGGTGATCTTTTGCTAAAATACAGGATCTAATAGTTTTGTTATTGTTACCTGAAGTTGCTGCATACAATAGTTTGTAGCCTTGTGCATTAAGTCCACATATAACGCCATTGTTGACCCATGGCTCCTGGATTAATGCGATGTCTTCGCCTCGATCTGCGAGACGAAGAATTAATGCAGCAGACGCTGCCTTAGAGTGGTGGAGGTTGATCTGAATCACCTTCACCATCTCTGTCTGGATCATAGATGACAGTGACGTCGATGTCCTCCGGGTCAGAGTCCAGGAGCACATCTTCGTCATCCTCCGCAACACCCAGACGCTCGAAGAGCTCGCCAACCAGACCTGAGTCTGATTATGAACTCTCCGTGGCTACTGAGCTCGCGGTGTCATCTATCTCCGCAGTTGTTGTTGGTGGTTGTTGGCTTGTGCTGGCAGCCACATCCTCAGATTGCGACCCTTCCAATTGGTTGTAGGAGGTGCCGGGGTTGGCTTTGTCATCACCACGGTAGATGCTCAGCTTGATACTATCATAACCATAGAATATCTTACCTTGCCTCTTCCGTAGTGGTGACAACGATTCTTTGTTAAGAACCACCACCGCCTTCCTAGTCAACCCTTCCGGTTCGGAAACCTTCACTACCTTCCAGTCACTGGTCGGTAGATCGGCATTTCCTCTCCGGATGATCGACAGGATCGTCGCCGGGTTGTGTGGTTCCCTGGGGATGATTGCGATGGATCTCGGCCTTCGTGGTATATCGCTGACCGGGACCGCATCCAATCTTGCACCGGGCCACACTTCCCCTAAGGATGTGATTGCCAGTTTGAGCTGTAATGCTGAACTCTCACTTGTGCATGAGAGCAGCTTAATGTGACCTTGAAACCAGCCAGCGTCTACATTTTGAGGCGCTGGACTGGTTTCATCATTTAAAAAGTTTTCCAGCAATTTGAGACGGATCATCTCCCATTTCTCACGAGAGATGGCCCCGTCACAGTTGCTATTGTCAATAATAGCCCTTATCAGTGGATCTTTAGCAACCTCACTGTAAGGCCTATTTATGACCCTGGATGATGGAATTGTTAATGTTTTTGGACGTTTGATGTCCGGTTGTAGGTTATGCTGCTGCATCTTCTCCTCCCCCGATCGTTGCCTTTTGGGCGCTGCGGATGTAGATGGTTTTTCTACATCTGCATCAGGTTTGGAGCTTTCAGCAGCAGCCAGGTGGGTTTTTGCCCAAGATAGGGAGGATTTCTCCTCCGGAGTTAATTTGTCGACTGGCGTGTTGCCAAGTCTGTCGACTAGACGTTGGGCGGCACGCCCTTCGATAAAGGCCCTCTTGGATGTGTTTTTGCGGTCATTGGGGGCAATTTTTACAGCCGTTTGGGCGGGGGGACGTAGCACATCTGAGCCTGTAGGGGTTACCACAGGTACAGATGGTACAATTACCGCAGGGTTGTCCACGACAGTAGCCGTGGCACCCGAAGCAGGGGTTTCTGCTGGTACTAAGCCAGCACGGGCCGAAGAGGTACCAGCCGAATAGTCGAGTGGTACCTCATTGGTTTTGTCCACAGCATCAACCTTAGGTTGGCTTGCTGGGACAGAATTGCAGTTGGCGGGCGAGGGTTTCCCCTGCTCGCTTCCTGCTATATTTTGTTTTTGTTTTTTTGTATTTTTATTTGTGTTTTTCATGTAGTTCCCACGAGTAGGCGCGTAAAGGGTCGACGATCCATGCAGTGACGGCGTACATGGACTAGGCAACTGAAAATACAACCAACCCGTGCCTTGGCGTCGGAGGGGAGCTGTTAGGAACTAGTCTTCTTTAACCACTGACTAGCCATCCAGGTTCTCAGCACTGCTACCTTCACCTTAACCTTACAAGTGGTGTCAATTTTGGTCCGCGGGTTGGATTGAAACCAGGTCCCCTGTCTATTGAAAAATGCGAGCCACCTCCCTGGACCATTTGTGCAGTGTATCCAGGGAAGTGACTGGCATTTCTGACTCATCCTGAGCATTGTACCATTATGGGTGAATGGTTGCCCTGCTCAAGATATGCCAGAGAAAACAAGGGTTGGTCCCACCCAGCCTAGCAGTGTCTAGACCTTGTGCAACTACTTAGCAGAATTCACAAAGCCCAGACCCCGCCCGAGCTTTGTCAGACCTCCTGTGGCCATATGGTGGTGTGACACAGGAGATCCGTACATATGCTCGCCCCTATCCGCCACCTGGGGACGCGTCCGATGGGAGACTGACAACTCCACACGGAGTATTAAAACTTATATTATTTTAATTTTTAATTAATAGCCTGCTATTAACCCAAATTATGAATTCACTGAAATTGATTACTACAACTTAAATTTTAACATGGTAAATAAGGCCAACAATTGATTTAACTTTCATACCAATAGAATAAAAACAATTAAGCAAAGCAAATTCAAAACAGTCAGACGAGCATCGAACCTAACCTAAAATAAAAATTTTATTTTCGCCAAAGCCTCTGGGTTTTTTCTGCAGCCAAGAAAATATGATTTAATTTTCTCTCATTGAATTAATTTTTCAATAATTTACAGCTCATGCCAACTGCAATAAAACCAGCTTGTCAACACTAATTACTTTTCCTTTTCCAAAATCAAAGCAATTAATAACACTGCATGGGCGTATCTTACAATCAATTTAAAACACTTGATAAAAACGGAAAATGAATTTAAAAAGCCAATAAGGAAAGGAAGCAGTCATTTTAAATCTTCTTCAAAGACTTTAGCCGAAAGATAGACCCATAAAACATACAAATACAACTGCACAGTGGCAAATGTATTCATACGTTTTCGCTCTATTAACAAATGTACTGATCTTTATTAATTATCCATAAAAATTGATTTGATAAAAAATTCTGCAAAATTCTGACCAATAAATTTTCTTCTTAAAACTTTCATCGTTACAAAAACTCAATTGAAAAAAAAAAATCTAATAATTTAATGATCGGGTGGTGGCAAAGCTTACTTGCCCGGCAGTTTTGATAGTGATAGTATTTGGATTAAGCTAAAACTTGTAGAAATCTAATTAAGCCGAAAAAACCCATTATGACCCAAAAAGAGTATTGAATTTAATGGTTAATTCTAAAGCGGGTTAAAATATGTCAAACATGGGGAGAACCTTTTAAATTTTTGAAGGATACAGCAATTCATGTAGTGTATTATTTAAAGTGTCTATCGATAGTGGTTTTGTATTTTTGGCTATTGTGAATACAGCAATACACTTTTCGTAAATTACAAGCGTCTGCCTTTAACGGTTAACAAAATGATACAACCTATCGGGACACACTTTAATTTAAACTTTAAATATTTATACTTGATATAGCAAACATAGTAATATGCGTTTGGTGTAAATTCCAAGTGTCTGTCTATAACGGTTCAAAAGTAAGGCCATATACATATATATACTTACAATAAAACAGTAACTCATTTCCTACCTATCTATCTGTCTACGTTCTCATCAAGTAAAATCTACTGGATTGATTTTAACAAAATTTTCTGATTAGGTACCTTACTATCCCGATTCCAATATAGGATACTTTTTTCCGCAAAAATATCTTATTTTCAAGAGAAAGTGGAGAAAAAGCAGTAAAAGCGCGCAATTTTACCGATTTAAAGGTACTGCATACTTTAAGGCGCCTTTTATTTTTGAAAGCTTGATATTTTAAACACATTTGCGCAACAGATGGCGCTGTTTTAAAATAAAGACCAAATATAAATTACAAATCTTAAGATCGGTTATGAAATCCAAAAAGTCAAAAGTATTAATTTTCCCTCGTATTATGCTTCAATTGGGCTCTATTTGTGGGCACTTACGCACTGATTACTCGCAAAGTCTTTAAATAGCTTCTATAAATCAATTTGTGGCTTATACTTATCAGAACTGTAGGGTTTTTATAAATTTTTCTAGCACAAACGGTGTTTTGTATGTTGCAAGCCCGCCTTAGGCATTTCACTATATTTTACGAGTTGATGATTGTGTTGCAAAAGACATTTAATTTAAATTTACGATCAATATTTGGAAAGATAGTTAAGAGCCTTATATAAAGAAAACCAGCACACTCAACATGGAAGCTAATTGCAGCAATTAAAGAAATATTAGCAACAAGCGCTGGCAAACCTTAACATGATTGAAAGTGTTTTTAATACAAGAAAATTCAAGTACATAAACAAATAGAAAGTTTGTTATGGCAACACTAGATTTATTATTTTTTATTAGAATTTTTTCGTTACTCATTCAGATTAATGAAGCAGGTCCCTAATACTGTGGTTTAAACCCTATTTATTTTCCACCTTCATAAGGAGAATTACTGATATCGATCAAACTCTTTGCTTATCATTGAGTAGCTATTGACCTTATTGCACATCCCTTAGATCGCATTGACATAGCCTTAAGACTGAGGCTTACGATGGAATCCACATTTACCTGGTCAGTTATCAGCTTAGGGTTCTCATACTCACGTAACCTTGCAAACTTTTCAAGATTTATAGACATCCACCGCTGCTCATAGTTAACAATTAAGAAATATACATACTTATGCTTGGGTTTCGGCCAGCAGATTACTCCTGTAACACATTTTCTTTTAAACGCAAGTATAATTCCGCTTTTATTATTAGACTGATACGGAGTTTCGAGGGGTGTCCCTCCTTATATGATCCGTCTCTTTCGTGGGTGGACAGGAACGTTGCTGATTTATTTATAATTTTTTCTTTCGATATTCCATTTTCTTATTTTCATCTCGTTTGGTTGACTCCAATCTAAAGAATAGGAGATAGTGGTTGAACAGAAACGTAGTTGATTAATTTGAAAATTTTTCTAATTTTCCATTTTATTTATTTCCACCTCTTTTGGTTTATTCCAAACCACGGTGTAAAAGAGAGAGAGAGCATGTCCAAATATGCTGTACATTGCTATTGCTATGCTCTACAAAATGGATGTACATAGAGTCGGTTTACCAGCTACCAAGCTTCTGTTTAGGCTTTATTTGGCTAATTCTGTTCCACTGAGTGTAAGCTTGGTTTTTTAGAGTTTAATTCTTGTCTTCCAACTTATTCGGTTAAAATACATACTGAAAGCATATTTCGTGGCGTAAGTGGTCAAAGGCTTAAGACAGAATTGTGACAGCATACATGGCCACTATCAGTTAGGTGACGACCCCCTCCTATTTAAAGCCAAATGTTGGGGATTTTGGTGGTTTCCACATTTAGAATAGTCCCAAACCTTTCTTAACTCCGAACCGTTCTAATTTCATAGTCCAATAGATCTGCCACATTCTGTGATTGTACGGAAAATTGAAACTTGTAGCATTACTCCAACTATAATGACACACTAGCGTAGGGCATCGTTTCAGTTACAGTTACAGTTACAGTTTGCTTTTAGTCTTACTGCAGCCAATGAATCATTAAATTAATGATGAATATACATATGTATGTATGTATGTATATATTTTTTTTCAACATTGAAGCTGTAGGTCAACTAGCTGGTTGATCTCTAAGTTGTTTTCTCAATCAATTTATGTGACCCTTGTGCATGTCGCTGCATACAGAAAAACACTCTGTTGCAATGCCTTTTCCATCTTGTTTAGCAATACCTGGTATTACCCAAGAATAATAGAAGACAATATTACGCCATCCGCATATTTTTCCGTTAGATGACGTTGTCCGGCCAATGTAAGGTTTCCACGTCTGTAATCAACAAATTGCAAAAGTTGACAACCCTCCAAATAAACTCTCATAATTTATACTAAAAACTCTTATAATTCATAGTTATACTCTTAATCAGAATTATTAGCCAATTGGAAGTCAGTTTCGTGACGTCATTAGGCCGACATGCGCTGAAAATTCAATCAATTTTTTCGGGATGGCGTAAACTCGTCTTCTATTATCCTTTGTCGCAGCCTTGCTAAAGGATATTCTTTTTTGGTACCTCATCTAACTAAAAGCTTTTTTTGTAAAGCTAATGTTTAAGCTTGAATGCAGTACGTTCAATAGGCATCCTAAAATTTAAACGTTTATATTTGATTTAAGCTCTTCCGTATAGATCTCAAGAACGTCCTCTAAATGACAACTATTCAACTATTCAGAAATAAAGTATCCGTTTTCGATACAACGAACTGTTGGTCAGTTAGTAACAAGGGCGAAAAAGTGAAAGTTTTTATAATATTCGGCCCTATCCCCGTTCGTTTGAAAACGAAATAAAAATAATAATTTGGCATTACCGTTGGCGTTAGCCACACTCGTCGTTAATATATCGGTATTCTCTGTTTTTAAAACGAAGATAGAAACGACAATAAAATATTCGTTCTCTGTCGTCATCATTGTAGGCAACGAAATTCAAAAGACTACAAGAAATAAAATTTAAAATAAAAAAGGACATTAAGTTCGAAATTTTGCTTTCTTAAATGGAAAAACATTCCACTTATGGTGTGGGTTTTCGAAAGGGCATAATATCCAAAAATTTTGTGATTTTTGAAGCGGAATGCCGAGAATTTAAATCCGTTTGGGCCTCCAGTTCTTGATGGAGAAGGTTGGCATAAAGTAAGTAAAACTAAATTAGGAGAAAATATCAAATAAAATGTTTATTTTATTAAAATAAATCAAAATAAAAAGGAAGCTCTGAATTCAGAGCAACAGGCGAAGGCTGTTATAAACAAGTGCGATTGTCCCCATTGGACGAATGGATGTCAAACATATTACAAAAATTAACCCAAAAGGGAACGCCGACCATGAAGAAGTTAGATCGCTACTAATCGAGTTTCGTACTTAGAATATGGGATGGCAAAAATGTTTTGTCGTAACATCTTCCGATGTATATTTATATCCATTATGATATCATCATCACTTAAACTTGAAAAATAAAATTCAGTACTCGCCATATTATGTTAACCCTTTCGCGATTTTGTTGCCATATGGCAACAAATTCAGTTTATGGTATATAATAACCAAAGAACGTTACTTTTATTTTTTTTTTTTTTTTTATATGAACTTTTATTTTCATATTTATTACAACCATGGCGTAGTACATAGTAGACACCAAAATTGAACCAATTTTAATTAATTTCGATTTATCGGACCTAGAGGATATAGACTCTTGAAATATTTGACCATTTCTTTTCACCACGGGGGTACCAATTGTAATTGCGGTACATTCTCAAATGCCTTGACGCACGGGTCCTCTTCGAGGTCCGACCAGTGCCCAAACGATTGGCACCACGGGGATCGGTAGCCCCACAGAGAGCCTATCCTCTCTGTGACCGGTTGTTGGTGGGGTCCCCTTCGGGGGTACACGTGGTTGGTGTGGTTTAAGATCGCTTAATGTAGTTATGGTGCAAGGTCGATCAAGTATGCTGTTGCACTCTCAACAGATGACGTTTGGATAGTCTCCAAGCCCCTAAGCAAGAGGCTATAAAATAGAATCTAGGCTTGCCATATTATATAAATTGCTACTCATTGTGGCTGTATCACACATAAATTGCGATGCTGGCGGCAACGTCATATCGTGGAGTGTTGCTATACAGAGCAATGGGGGCGCTAGTCTTCGCTCAAATTTCACTCGGTGGAAAGACCACCGTTGGATTAAGCCCAACCGGCAGGTGCCCACGTTAATCTTGTTCCACGTCTGACCATTTCTTAGATTTAGAAAGTTTTAACTCCTGGCTAGACTATAAAGCAAATAGCGCATATACTGATAGAAACGTAAGAGGTTCTCTGGATATATTGAGATTTCGAAATGACGTTGCTGATGGGTTTCTAGCCCTTTCAAATAAGCAAGCATGTTTTAGCAAACGGGGACGTCCAAAACATCTCATAGCAAAGAGAAAAAATGTAGTCCTACGACATCCTGAAAAGAATACGAAACATCGTCCTCTGTTTCACTCCGATATGTTGGCCTTGCATTGACCGGAGTACGAATAAGATAAAACCAGATGCAAATTTAGAGAATGTAGTGGTTTTCCTAGGTATAAATGCTTGTGAATTTAGAGTGAAAAAGTTTTAAGGACCAATGTTACACATAAATACATACATATATATTGGAGAACTAAACAATCTTTTAATTATATTTTTTTATTATTTTTATAAATTTTTTATTAAAAGTTTATTTTTCAAAATTAGATTACTTTTTACAAGAAGAAAACAAACAATAAACAAAAAGCTAAAAACGAAATCATGGTAATTTTTATACCATTAAGAATAATTGTTGCCATATGGCAACAGTCTGAAAAACACGTTTCCGAAAAAAAAATTTAAATTTTTTTTTGACATATTGTTTTTTAAGCCCAAAATATTGAATTATCGAAGGAATCATATTTTTAGCAGTCATAAATAAAAATATGTAGCGAAAGGGTTAACTTACAAAGAAATAACAAACTTTTCAGAAATTTACAAAAATTTCATAAATAACAACGCAAAAAATTGCAGTGCTACCACACTTTATCAATTTTTCTTTCTGCTTTCGATAACGTTTCTTCATCGTTTCAATATACATATTTCAAGAATACGAATTTAGGAACAAAACGACGATAAAAACGACAACGACATAGAAACGACTATTAAAATTAAAACGCCAACGGGAATATGGCCGATTATCTTTAAGTAGTAATTAATTTCCCCCAACAAATAAATTGCATTTTTATTATAAAACGTTATGGGTAATTAGCATAATATTAAATAATTAATATTTAAATTCCCAAAAATTTTATTAATAACTAAATATGCAACTGCTTGTGCAAACCTTGGCAACACCTGTTTTTTTCGATTCTCTTGCGAGAACAAAATTATCTTGTGTATGTTTTTCATCACACCTTACGTCTGCATTCAGTGATGGTAAAAAACCATCCAATTGTAGAAGGACAGTAAGGAAAAATAAAAGCGTGGTTTGTTTGTTGGTGTTTTGTTGAAGCTTTAATATTCTGTAATATTATTCTATTAACATCATAATTCTCATTGTGTTTTGTAGAATTTTATTACTTATAGCGTATTTTTGGCTTCTCTAAAATTAGGAAAACGGTTTCCTGATGATCTGGCCTGAGCAACCAGTGAAATACGTATAGGGACTAGCTCTTTCCCCCAACAAATAAATTGCATTTTTATTATAAAACGTTATGGGTAATTAGCATAATATTAAATAAGTAATTAATATAATTTTATTTTCTTGGAATAAATTGCTTCTTTTTAAGGACTTTTAGCACTAATGACAGTTTTAGCAATATAATTTATATCGCCTTGACCATATAAAGCTGTCTAATACCAACAAAAAAAAACCTCATTACTTATATCTTCTGTTATCTTCCTCTATTTTAATGTCTTCCAAATCAGTATGTTTTTCCTAAAAAAATCACTCATCTTATTATGCAAATTTATCTAACTCTTTAAGTTCAGTTTATTTGTAACTAAAATGCATCATTAATAAATATTTGTTTAAAGGAAACTACCAAAATGATCGACAATACAAAAAAGCTTAGCATTAAATTTATTTTAATGCCTAAAGCTTTTTTCTATAAAGATGCGATTTTTTTTTAAGACATTTTTGAGTAGTTTTCTAAACAGGCCTCATTCTTTTTTAGCTTGTTCGTTCATGTTGATCTTTGTCAAAGCATGTTGGTGCAAGATTATACAGTGTCTGTTTGAAATATCAACCATAACTAATGCGTTCTAACGTGGGCTTTTTCAAGTATTTTTGTTTTCTTTTTACTGGTGAGAATAAAAACAGGGTAGACGTTCTTAAATGGTGACGCAATATACAATTATTTTACAATAACCGGGTAGACAGTCGCAAAGTAGCGCTGGGTCGGGGAACACGTGCGCGCGTCATTGTCATTATCGCTTGAAGTCAATCCGGCCGTCCTGGTTGCTCGGCCTTCGAGTTGTTTGCGTCTCATTCTCACACTGGATGATTGGCTTCCTCGAATGGCTGTACTACGAAATTCAGAAAATGGAGAATGTTTATCATCATTTGAAAGAAAATTCTTTGGCATTTATTTTTTGAAGATTATCATTCTGTATGTTCTGTAATCCGAAACCGAGTGAAATTGAATCCGAATAAAATTTTAAATTGTCATAACTTTTAAATCTTACAACATTTTGATATTATTTTTTATACATTTGATTAAAGGCCATTCACATAACTTCCTTGATTTCTAATGTTTTAAAATAATAGGCGCAACTAAGTTATATTTTTCTTTAAAAATTTATTCGATTTCAATTTCACTCGGTTTCGGATTACAGAACATACCCGTATGTCTGTCAAATGTTGGCCGTTGCTACATCGCAGATGGTCCGTCCGTTCAGTCCAATTTTCGATGACTCGTTCGAGCATTTCGACTGGTAACTGGCGAATGACACGCGTGATGTTTTCCTCCAAGGCCTGAATCGAAGCGGGTTTGTCCGCATAAACTTTAGACTTTACATATCCCCTTAGGATAAAGTCTAACAGTGTGATATTACACGATCTTGGTGGCCAATCGACCGGCCCAAATCGTGAAATTATGTGCTCACCGAAATGTTTTCTCAATAAATCCATTGATTGATGCGATGTATAGATGTGGCGCCGTCTTGCTGAAATCAAATGTCGCCGAGATCAAGAGCTTCAATTTCAGACATCCAATAGTCGGTTATCATGGCACGATAACGGTCGCCATTGACGGTTACGTTCACACCGGCATCATTTTTAAGGAAATATGAACCGATGATTCCACCGGCCCACAAACCACACCAAACCGTTGTTTTTCTGGATGAAGTGGCAGCTCTTGAAACTCTACAGGTTGCTCTTCGTCCCAATTGCAGCAATTTTGTCGAAAACGTCGGATCTTCTTGGAACTTTTCAAGAGCCCACAGAGCGAAGCGATTCAGGCGTAAGTTTTCCCATAATGAAATGCCAA
The DNA here is from genome assembly GCA_949628195.1 of Phasia obesa. Taxonomy (NCBI): domain Eukaryota; kingdom Metazoa; phylum Arthropoda; class Insecta; order Diptera; family Tachinidae; genus Phasia; species Phasia obesa. The sequence continues at coordinate 122,809,743 of OX451217.1, forward strand.
ACAATACTAAGCAAAAATAGCATGACAGTATGACACGACTCACACGTGATCTGTCACAAAAAGGCTATTGAATAAAGTACCTCGAAATGGATCACCCTTTAGAAACAGTAGCAAATAAACTACTTAGGAACGACTACTAGACCCTTTCCCATAATATTTTTTATGTCAAAATATTTTCGCTTAAGTTACAGAAACAAGTAACGAGGTCCCGTTTAAAGCCTCTACACCCTATTAAACAGTAGTCTTGAACTAGAGTTTCATGAATTTTTTTTTTTATAGATTTTTAGTTACTATTCTCTCTTTACTTACTGCTCGTATTTATGCGAAATGCTGCACGTACAAATGTACGCGAACATTTTGTACTTGTTGATACGCCTTTGGGGTCTAATTTCATTTATTACCATAAACGGTGTTTTAGCCATTTTGGTCATGGCAAATGCAGCAACAAATAAACATAAATTACGAGAACTTTTTCGTTTGTTACTTTGTAACTAACTAACAGAACTGCTAAGGAACTAACAAACTTTACTCTACAAAAAAGATCGCTATAAAGATTACAATTGCAAAGAAGGAATATGATGGCATCAGCATCAGTATCATCATTATCATTTTATCATTTAGATCTGTCCCGTATGTATCATTATTATTATTATCGTCGTTGTTGCCATTATCTGTGTTGCTAAATTTGGTCTTATCGAATCTTGGAAAAAGTTTAACGCTTGATAGCCTCGTACATGAGAGTATTTTAGGAGATATAAGAGTAGTAGACCATGATAATCAAATATTTTAATAATGAGGCTTTCCATTCCATTTCTACTTTTATGGTTGGATCATTGCAAGTATTTAATGAGACGATTTTTATTTTATTCTTCTTGTTTGTAAGAAGATTAAGACATTAAAATAATGGCTTAGAAATTTTAGTACTGTTTGTTAAGTTTTAACTACGTGTTAAAACGGGTTTTATTACAAAATAGAAACGTTTTTAATAGCCATATTCATAAATGCGTCATAAAGATTGGAGTTAAAATTTACATTAGTTCCATTTAAGAAGAGAGATTTAACGTTGACCAAATCTACGAGGATAGTGTGATAATTCAGGAATTTTTGTTCAACTAGTACTGGCAATTTCTATTTCATTTCTATTTGCAATTACTCGATACTACTCAATAATTTTACGTCAGTTCGCATAATAGCAACGAAATTTTTCCTCCTTATCGTCACATATTCTTTTCAATTTATTTCTAAAAATACTACCCTTAAAGTACCGATTATCTAATTTTGTGCACTCAAAAAAATTATCAAATACTCGATACTCGGTATCCACTTTTCCAGCACTATTTCAACGCAGAAACTCTCAATTTAACACTGCTCTGTTATCTATTACTGAACTACTAAATAAAAAAACATCATGGCACAGAGCCAAAAATGCCTAATACTGGGTGGCGCAAAAGTAATCCTCCTATCAGAAAATGCTATAAATTTTGCGATTGGCCCCTAATGTCAATTCTGTTTTGACATTTGTGTAGTAAACACTTGCGAAATACACGTTAATAAACAATGTTACGCTACACTGCTCCAGAACGCGGAATATTGGTGACTATTTATTTGACCAATAATCGGTCGGTGACTTTGGCACAACGTGAATTTCGTCGCAGATTTCCTGGCCGTCCAACGCCTACTGGTGAAACACTGCGACGTTTAGCCGCTCGCCTCGAAGAGACTGGCACAACACGAGATGCTGCCAGGCGTGGCAGACCCCGGAGTAGCCGTTCTGCAGAAAATATTGCTGCTGTAGCCGAGGATGTCATGGAAGCGCCGTCGACATCGATCAGACGACGTTCCACGCAAATGGGTATCAGTCAACGGTCTTTACAGCGAATTTTGGTAGAAGATTTGAAGATGTTTCCGTACAAAGTCCAGACGGTGCATCAGCTGTTAGCTGCTGACCGCCAATCGCGTCTAACATACGCTCAAGCCATCCTTAATCACCACCAAGAGGAAGATGATTTTTCATCAAAAATAATCATGAGTGATGAGGCCCATTTCCATCTTAGCGGGTACGTAAATAAGCAAAATTTACGCTTCTGGTGCACTGTAAATCCGCGTGTAACCCACGAAGAGCCATTACACCCGCTCAAAGTCACTGTATGGTGTGCTGTTTTCGCTGGAGGAGTCATCGGACCTGTTTTCTTCGAAGACGTCGCGGGCCAAACGGTTACTGTGAATGGTGAGCGCTACAGAGAAATGATTAACGAGTTCTTTTTGCCGCAACTTGTTGAATTGGGATTGGAAAACATGTGTTTCAACAGGACGGTGCAACGGCATAGGCCCAAAAAGGGCTAATAGATTAAAAAAGATTTTCTTTATGAAATGTTTTTAGGCTAAGGGGTATGCCAGCAGAAAGAAAAGATGATATTTTCAAAGGGATTCCTTATTATTTTCATGCGTTAAATCTTTTTAATTTTATCAATAAGGAAATCCCATTAAATCAATAAGAAAACTTGTTATTCAAAATTTTTTTACTAATTTTTTACACAAAAAAAAACAATTCATAAAGAAAAACTTTTTTATTAGGTTTTCTTATGATTTGTATAAAAAATGGATTTCTTATTGATTTCATTAGCCTACCTAATTGATTTTTTCAAAAAGGTATTCCTTATTGTTTTCATTAGGGTATCTACCTAATTGCTTTTTTAAAAAACGTTTTTGTGATTGATTGATTGATTGATCAGAGATCGTAGAAATGTACAAGAAATTTTAATGGACACCTTGAAAACACTGTACACCTTCTATACATTGAAGACATTGCCTTTCTTTCGACATGTACATCTGATATTAATGTGTGGCTATGACTGTACTTGTGTACATCTTGTGTATATGCTAAACGTGAGCGCAAGATGTTAAAAAGTGTATAGTATTGCATGTTTTTGAAACGCAAATATTGATTGTATGTGTAGTCGAATATTACTAAACAGTAAATACAGAGAACAAGAGAGCAAACAGTGCAAAAATCAGTGCACCTTATTTGACCGGACAGTTTTATCAAGTGTAATAAATATGCTGAGCATTTCATATTGTTCACTAGTTCATTTTACTTAAATTTTCTTGAGAGTAAAATCTCTGATTTTTGAGAGAAAAAATTAAATTAGATTTTTTTATTCATCAATAAAAGTTAAAAAAAAAATCAATCTACTACAATTTTCTATTTTCAACCACTCAACGCGCAAATTAATATAAAATAACTAAAATACAAAGTACAAACCCTTGCTTTTGACATCATACATTTACATACATGTTGTCTGCTATAACAGTATTTCATATCAAGAGACACTATTGAAACAAAATATTCACTATTGAAATTTAATTTCAAACAACAACAAATATTGCATTGGTTGGAAGAAGAGCAAATGCTATTGTATGTTTTTATTTAAGAGGACAGCAATATTTGTATACACATGAAATCAAGTTTAAGAAAAAAGAGACCAATTCATTATTGAACATTATGAAGTTAGTCTAACAAGACGTTTTATGCTCACGTTTAGTATATGCTTTAGCAAGCAAACACATAGGTGGGAGTTGCCATATTAGTGTTTTTTGTAACTTTTGAACTAGAGACATAAAAGTGATATTGGGTATTTATTTATATATATTATTATACAAAAATAGTCCGAAGGACCGATTTCAATTTTATTAATTTCAATATTAAATTAAATGTTTGCACTCATTTACACTTAATTAACAAAGCGAAGTATTAATAAATAAATAAAAGTATTTTTTTTTTTTTATATTATTTAATACATAAAATAATCTTTATTTTAAATTCAAATCTCTAATACAATTTCTTAAAAAGAAGTAAAATTTTCATTAATTGTTTTTTCTACTTTGAGAAAAAAACTAACCAAATTTGTATAAAAGTACAAACAACCAAAAACGGCAACGCTGTTTGCTTTTACTGTGCACACTCACACACATAAATCTTATGAAGTTACAAAACAAATTCAATGGTATCTTCACTAGACTTGTGCATTTTAGTTCATTTTAGAGATCGCTCATTTTAGTTCAAAGTAAAAAAGTGAACTAGTTCAATCTTAGTTCACTCGCTCTATTTTTCTTTTGAACAATGATTTGTGTTCTGAACTAATTAGTAATTCAATCTGTTAGTTCAAACGCTCTTTTTTCTTTTGAACTATGATTTGTGCACTGAACTACTTTTTATTAATCTTATTATAATTTTATTACTAATAATTATCATAAATAATAATTTCATAAAATGGTTATTAAATTGTATGACAGTTCTTCATTGTTGTCAAAAAAAAGGAACAATTGCTTAATAGTTCAAATACCATAAAAGCCATAGTTCAAAAATTGAACTGGGTAGACATAAAAATTTGAACTTGTTCATTTAGTTCAATTGATAGAATAGTTCAATTGAACTAGTTCGTTCGTGAACTATCCAAGTCTAATCTTCACCACGAATGTGCATACGTATATAAAGTTAATTCGATGCTTTTAATGTCTTCAATGTACACATTTAGATATAATGCACAGAAGTGGACACTCAGGAGTTATTCGTGTATAAAGTGAGTCATGCATACATTTGTCAATGTACTTATTTTTTCGATGTCCATTGTGTAGCTTTGTGTGTATAGAGGATAAAATTTGTACACTAAATTAATCTCTGGTTCCTATATGATCATGTGTAAATCAAGTTTTTAATTTTTTTAATAAGGTTATCTTCTTGATTATATTAGCTTTCTTGTTATTTCGTTTATAGAAATTAACATAGAAACTGTTTGTTAAAACATAAAATATACATTTGGCGTAGTGGTTAAGTGCGTGCCTACAAAACGAAGCATACCAGGTTGGATGATCCCTGGCAGAGGAAAAATTTTCACCATGGTTTTTTGCGGGTTTTATAAATTATGTGGATTCAACCCCCTCTAGACAATCCTTCAGAAGAAGCTCCCCTGACCTTTTACCCCTGGAAAAATAGAGAAGATAATATGAAGGCAAAATAAAATGTCACAAAAAGAAAAGGTAGAACAAAATCAAAAAAAGATTGATTAGCAAACAATTTTAAAAGCAATATACCAATTGTTTTTTCATTTCAGTTTTTTATTTTGAAATTTTTTTTGGTTAATTTTATATGTTTTTTATAAAAAAAAAAACTATATAGCCTAATAAAATCAAGAAGAAACCCTGTTTGAAAAAAAACAATAATAATACCTTATAGAAATCATAAGTTTGCTTTTTGATTTTTTCAAAAAGGTTTGTCTTATTAAAATAATCGTATATGTTCTGTAATCCGAAACCGAGTGAAATTGAAATCGAATAAATTTTTAAAGAAAAATATAACTTAGTTGCGCCTATTATTTTAAAACATTAGAAATCAAGGAAGTTATGTGAATGGCCTTTAATCAAATGTATAAAAAATAATATCGAAATGTTGTAAGATTTAAAAGTTATGACAATTTAAAATTTTATTCGGATTCAATTTCACTCGGTTTCGGATTACAGAACATACCCGAATAAGACTTTCTTCTTGAAAAAAAAAAAACCATAGAGATATCTTATAAATTTTGTTCTGTTTTATTAGGTATTTAGACACAGGTTTTTCTGTGTGCGAAACCAAAGATAGGCTTAAAGTGCTTTTACACGGCGTGTATTTGTCATATGACTTGTCACTTTTCCATGTGTAAATTCTATACACGTCGTGTAAACCCTTACAAACATAACATGTGTTGTTTTTCCATGTGTACAATACATATGACATTTTTCATTTAGAACGTGTTCTATTTTGATGTCAAGGCGAATTCATACCAGGTGGAGTCGATAGCCCAGCTGATTGTTTTTTGCTCTCGTTTTTTTGCTAATGTCTTGTCAAAAAATACATTGTTTCATATCTGCTAATCTAATGTCAAAGTTGTTGTTTTGTTGTAGTTGTTGTCCTACTGCTCACACCTGGTATGAATTCGCCTTGTTTGATGTGACAAAGCATCTGACATCCTGTATTGCCAACTTGATATTTTGCTATTTTAGGTTTTTTGAGGTACCAAAAGCACTAAAAGCGTGGTAACTACGTTTGCAAATTTGCATTAGCTGTGGTTGGCAGTACAAAAATGTGTGGCGGAAAAATTATATATTATAGGTTATGTCAGATGTAATTACACATGTACGTTTGAAAGCAAAAATTAAAAACCGTATGTAAAATGTCTATTTTGACAAACACATAAAATTACATATGGGTTTTTTTTTTAAAGTGAAGTACCACTCAGGCAGTTAATGCCTACATACACTGTGGTACTTCCTTTGGAAAGGGATAGTAGAATATAAGACAGATGGTTAGTGATAGTAAAGCTTCGATTCTGGCAACACTGCAATTGCACGTTATGATTATTTTTAGAACAGTATTGAAGCGCTTCTGGTGTTATTTAGGCGAATTAGTTCGAAGCTAGCATAGACAATTTATAATTATTTTACTTCGCCGGCAATTTAGTGCTATGTGGTAATACTGGCGAAGGAGGGCGCTGTGATATGCATTATTATGAAGAAAAATTAATACATATCAGAAAAATTGATGTTGAGATTTGAACTCGTGACCATTGCTTAGTAGTCAACGTGCTAACCACTTAAGCTACAGCACCCTCAAATTGACAAGTCATATACAAACACACGCCGTGTAAAATCATTTTTAGTAAACATGATGGGGTCTCTGCAATTTTAATGGTTAAATAGTTTAGTTCATTTCGTCACGACAGAAATAGTCACTAAAATCTATGGAAAAATGTTGTAATGATCCTAGGAGAAAGGAACTAATACATGACTTTTCACGTGTAACAGGGCCTGGTTCGAAATCCAACACTTTCTAAGAAAGGGGCCTGCCACTTTAACATGGCAATGGTCTAGGAGCTCATATCAGCTCTTTAGTTCAGTTCAGCTTCTTAGTTCAATTCATTTCCTTAGTTCAGCTTATTAGTTCAGAGTGCAATCGTTCCCCATAAGGTAAAAGGGTTCGGGTGCATTTAGTCTACAATCCGCTACTCAATCCTGTTTCCAAATTTGAAGAAATAGTCACAATCGAACGCCAATTTGAAGTGTTTTAAGCCGTAATGACAGTCACTTTTGTTGTCTTTTCTTAAGCAAAGATTGAAAGAGTGAAATGTAATGTTAAAAGAAAAGAAATATATAAAATGAAAACAAAAATGTTTTTTATACCCTTCACCACAGGTCGAAAGGGTATATATAAGTTTGTCATTCCGTGTGTAATTTCTACAATATTTATTTCCGACCCCATAAAGTATATATATTCTGGATCCTTATACATAGAGAAGTTGTTTAAGCGATGTCCGTCTGTCCGTGTTAGTGTGGTAATGTCATTTGCCAAGGCACCAGAAGAGATACAAACAATTTAAGCACACCAATCTGTCAGGTATAGTTTCGAAAATTTTGGAATTGCAATTGAGCAACATCGGATCATTCCTTTGGAGGCTACGGGCCAAAAACCACGCCCACCTATATTTTTTTACGTTTTTATTTAATTTTTTTCGGCTTTAATGATTCTGTTTTGCCTTTTTTTGTCAAATAAATATTAGACTGCGACAGGTAGATCGCAAGGAGTGCATACAGATCTCGGGGGATCAATAACCCCCTGCGAGGGGCGATTTTTGTTTGTTTTTAGATTGGTAGGGGTTTTCTGCTTTGATTTGTATTAGAGACCTTAATAGAAAGCAATACGCATAGAGGTAGTCAATGGACCCACAGGGTACCCACTGACAAATAGGAGCAGTTAAAAGGACCCCCATGTGTCAATATGATGAACTTTTTTTTTTGTAAGGATTTCTTTTTGCTTTAGTCTGACCATTCTAACTCAATATAAATTGGAGAAAGGTCCAAAATTTAACAAAAAATTTCAATCAAATTTTTAAAACAAAAATTTTTTAAAAATTTAAAAAAAAAATTTAGAAAGCATTTTCAAAAAGATATTTTACAGAAAAATATTTGAAAAAATTTTTTTCAAAAATTTTCCAAAAAATTTTCGAATAAAATTTTACAAAAAATTTTTAAAAAAATATTTCTACAAAAAATTTTTGAAAAATTAAAACAAAAATTTCAATATTTCTTTGAAAATGAAAATCATGACTGAAACATAACATATACATATTTAATATTAAGAATATACATATGTATGTATGTGTGTATATAGAGTAACATATTTTTTTAAATGCGTTTGATTTTTAAATAGATGATATCTCTGTTTTAAAACCTAGGTGCATTAAACATGATCAGGATACCGACTACAAACTCTCAAAAATAAAATCCACACGTTTATAGGTAAACGATTATTTTGAGGCCAGCAAAGCTACACGGCTACACGACCACCGTTGTGGCTGTCGTCAACTTAGACTAATTTCTATTTTATTCAACAAAAGAAAATGTCACAAAATTGTAAATTACACACAAACCAAATATTTATAAGTTTTTGAAAAAAGTTATTTAATTTTATAAAAGCAAAATAAGTATTTCTACAACAATCAGAGTCAGAGTTTACGATGTACCTGTCGGCTTCAATATCATTAAGTAGCTGACAACACGGCGACAATTGTAGCAAACGGAATTTGTTTTCATTTGTCTTCTATTTTTTTTAACTCATGAATAATGATTTTTTCTCATACGAATTTATTTAAGTAAAGCTGTACATGTCTGTATAAATCAAATCTCCGTGGTGAAGGGTATAGAAGATTCGGCACGAATATAGCACTTTTACTTGTTTTTATTTAATATTATGCTAATTACCCATAACGTTTTTTTTTAATAAAAATGCAATTTATTTGTTGGGGGAAAAGAACTATACGTATTTCACTGGTTGCTCAGGCCAGATCATCAGGAAAACTTTTTTCTAATTTTAGGGAAGCCAAAATATAAGTAATAAAATTCTACAAAACACAATGTTTTTGTTTTCTTTCACGGTGTATCATTTCATTCAGCAAAAAACTGCCAAAATGAAAAAATACAACTTAAAATCGCTATATTCGACAATAAAACTAATGAAGTAGCATCACTGTAATATTTTAAGCTTGAATCAAGGCGAATTCATACCAGGTGGAGTCGATAGCCCAGCTGATTCTTTTTTGCTCTCGTTGTTTTGCTAATGTCTTGTCAAAAAAAAAATTGTTTCATATCTGCTAATCTAATGTCAAAGTTGTTGTTTTGTTGTAGTTTGCTTGAATGTAATTTTTAAGCTAAAATTGTTTGGATTGTTTTTCCCTTTTTGCACTTTTTATCGATAACATGTATAGAAATTTAGACGTTTAGAAATTTTTTTCAATATAGTTGAACTCTTCGCTCTTTGGGGGAATTTCCTTTTACAATATATTTTTACTGTTCTCCAAAATCGTAAAAAGACGAAAAAAGTGAGTGTCATTACGACTTTGTCCAAAATGCCACGGGATTATGAAATTTCACTCGTACCTTAATTTGCCACAGATTTTTGAACGATTTGAGAGTTGCTCTGTTGCAAATTGTTTTTAGTGATTTTGAGGTGTCCAGAGGTATTACGGATTCACAAACCTTATTTATCCATTCCGGGTTTTAATTTTATTGAACTTTACGTAATAAAATACAACAGTTCGACGTTTAAGGAGAGAAAATTACTTCGAGAACTGAGAAATGTTTCTTTTTTTGATGCAGAGTCAATTATGAATAGCAGTTTCGGTTAATAACAGGTTTGTTTAATAAGAGTATCGATCCGTTGGCTTGGTTAATAACGGTTTCGCTTCGGAATATTGATCTTTCGCCAGGTTTGGGTGTTTTAAATCGATACACTCGCATCGGTAACTGGCTGAGCTGATGGATTTTTGATTTTTGATGGTTTGATTAATAAAAAGTTGGGGAGTTCTGGACCGAGGTGCAGGTTCGGTTCCTAAATGCTTATATATATATTAAGCTTATTGAATCTTAGTTCGGCGGTAACATAAGAGTTTATTAATAATAGTTTAAACTAAAGAAACATTCGTGCGTAACCGTTGAGGGCAAAGTCAACAAAATCCCCTGAAAGAACTGTAATTGGAAGCCGCTGTGGGAACAATCCGAAGCGCTTTTGTAAAAACAAACTGTCGAAGACACGGTGCAAACAGTCAGCCAAAGCCATTATGAGTCGCTAGGCGGAATGTTTTAATTGATAGTCAGGCGGTTCTCCTATCACACACTACTTCTATTCTAGAAGGCCAATGGAAGGATGTGTTGTCCAGGATGGGTCGTAAAGTTGACTTTACTCTAGTTTTAGTACCCGCACACAATTGACTTCTTTAGAATGTGGCGGATATACTCTGTTTTCTCCGCTAAGACTACAGTAGGCATTGTTGAGGCTATCCGGTACATGATAAGGAGAAAAACGCCTTTTAAATTCTTAAGAACCGGTCTAGGTGACGTTATTAGATATCTCCATAATCAGATGGGTATATGTAGCTACTCTTAGATAAAGTATAAAAAATGTCTTTTAGCTGCTCAAAATATCTGTGAAATAACAAGTTTTTACAAAAATGTCACATTTAATATAATCAAGAGATAAATTTTTCTATTAACTACTGAATTTCATCCATCCAAGTGCCTTAATAAATTTAAAAATGCAACAAGTTTTCAAGTAACGCATGTCTTGGAAAATAAAAAAAAACACTAAAACCATTTTCATGTTTCCTTGCTGTAGTTGTTGGAAAATAGTTGTTGCTAATCAACCAAAAATTATCTGTTCAATTGATTTCAGAAACTTATCATTACCGCTTGTTAACACGAAATAATAAAAGATGGCCATAAATAGAATTGTAAACTCCACTATATTTCAACTCAAGAAAAAAAAATAATGTTGAACGTTAGTTACTGCTTAGGCCGAGGCCACGCAATGAGAGGCAAAGCGGCTGAGCAGCTGAGCGGTGAGCGGCAAAAAATTAAAACATATTCCGATCAGGAATAGAACTTGTTTTAATTTTTAGTTGATTTCTGAGCGGCGAAGTAGTATAAACATGGCAAAAGTGAATGCGGAGCTTATAATTTCATCTGAACAAAAACGACCGCTATTATGGCAAGATAGATTACCAAATTTTAAAAGTAAAAATATAACCGATAAATTATGGAGTGAAGTTGGTGAAATTTGTGGTTGCACAGGTAAGATTTTATTTAATTCATATATTTATTTAATACATTTTATTTAGGTTCTAATAATACATGTATATTTATTATAATTATATAATTTTTTATTTCTAGGAGAGACAGCGAAAACGAAGTGGAAAAATTTAAAAGACACATTGCGAAAAACTCTGCAAAAAAAATCCACCAGTAACATCTGGCTCCAGAGCTCATACAAACAAAATAAGATGGCAATATTTTGATATGATGACTTTCATCAAAGACACTGTTGGTGCAGATCCCACCGCTTATCACTTTTTTAAGGTGCTCTTCTGTTGGAATAGGCATGTATTCCTGAACAAGTTCTTCCCATATAATAATGCATGCCTGTAGCTAAAAACCTGCAAATTATATGTACACAATCCAAAGCAAATAAATAAAAAATAAACTTACCTCAAAGTTAAAACAAGCCTTTGCTCTGCAGAAATTGCTTTTTTTTGTTTTGTCAATCTTTTTGCAACAGCAACTCAAAGGATTTCAGAGACATACGGCAGCGTAGCCAAAATCTGTCTGGAAATTTCCATAGATTTGTATATAAATGGTTAAATTCGCCGTAATGTCGCCTTGCTTGATTTATAGAATGAATACCAAATCTTCCTTTTTTTCTTAAACGCATTAAATTCGTGTAAATACAAATACGATTTACGCATAAAAACATTATAAAGGGTGTTTTTTATAGAGGTATAGAACTTTAAGTTGCAATAAAACATCGATGGATTATTCGATTGACATGAATTTTAGTTATCCGATAGATAATCTTGTGGCATTACATTTTAAATATGAAATAGTTCAATCTGGCCGTCGAATTTTCGATGAGTTTTTTCAACATTTGTGGCCGTATATCGGCAATAACACGGCGAATGTTGTCTTTTAAATGGTCAAGCGTTTGTGGCTTATCCGCATAGACCAATGACTTTACATAGCCCCGTTGAAAGTAGTCTAGCGGTGTTAAATCACAAGATCTTGGAGGCCAATTCACAGATCCAAAACGTGAAATTAGGCAGTCATCAAACGTGTCTTTCAATAAATCTATTGTGGCACGAGCTGTGTGACATGTTGCGCCGTCTTGTTGAAACCACATCTCCTGGACATCATGGTTATTCCATTCAGGAATGATAAAGTTAATAATCATGGCTCTATACCGATCACCATTGACTGTAACGTTCTGGCCAGCAACGTTTTTGAGAAAGTACGGACCAATGATTCCACCAGCACATAAGGCGCACCAAACAGTCAGTTTTTCTGGATGTAACGGTGTTTCGGCATACACTTGACGATTACCTTCACTCCAAATGCGGCAGTTTTGTTTGTTGACGTAGGCAAGAAGTGAGCTAAACAAAATTCGCTTATGAAAATCGGGGAAAACGGTAAAATAAAATTGCACTATTTGCAAGCGTTGTTCAGGCGTGAGTCTATGATGAATTGCCAAACCAAACTGAGAATAAATCACTTGACAGCTGTTAAATCTGTCGCCATCTTGAAAAGTAATAACAACTTAAAGATCTATACCTCTATAAAAAACATCCTAATTTAATCATAATATTATAATGTTTGACAATAATATGGTCTGGCTACAACCATATAATTTACAATGGCATTTTAATAACTAACCGCTCAGAAATGACGCTGAGTAATAAGCCACTTTGCCGCTCTGCCGATCATTGCGTGCCTCGCCCTTAGCGGACTGATGATGGGTACCTTTATCTAAAATAAATATACAAAATCCATATTTGAAGCACTATAAAGGTAAGAGTCGTAATATCTATCAGAATATTATCAGGACGCACACGACGTGGCGGACACTCCTAGTCTTGAATATAAATCAATAATATTCAAATTTTTGGTAGTTCTAGCCAGGGTTGGACAACTAATGAAAAATGTCTACTATTCAGAATATAAAAATATTTAATAATATATGTATACATGTATGTATGTATGTATGTATGTATGTATGTATGTATGCATGTATGTATGTATGCCGGGAAATTTTTCACTTTTGCGGCTACCTAAGCGCTACCTAAACGGTGTTAAGAATCATTCCTAGGAAGTTCATATGTTCTAGAAAGTTGTTTATTGAGATCATAGGTTCATTTTTGTAGTGGATTGTTTCCTTGAATTTTGATCATTTTGCTACCTATGGACCTGAACAGGGGAAAAAAGGTAAACAAAATTGAATTTTTTAAAGTTTTTTGCGATTTTGACCTTGAAGATGAAGTTTTTTTGATTTTATATGTTCACAATTTTTGTTCTTTATGACAAGAGCTACAACTTTGCCTCAGAGAGAATATCAAAATTTCAAACGGTTTGCAAAATATGAGCTTGAGGAAATGATAATTTTTTTGCAAAAATGACATCGAGGCCCCACATCTTTGAGGGCCCATAAAAAAAACCTGGAGTACTTTGGGCAAAACTGGGAGACAGGGGTCTTTTTTTTTTTTGGTCTTTTATCACGTAGTTGCGTCCGTATATGGTTATTTTTTTCCGTGTTACACTGTGTAATTTGTTGAATAAACAAATATTGAAAAATTTATATAATAAAATTGTACCACTAAAATTTCAATTGTACCAAATTTAGTACAATTGTACCACAAATTCCAACAGTTACATACACTTCTTCTATGTTGGCGAATTATCTTTAAAATCAAACCACAAAATAAAAAAAATATCACTTGACTATTTCTTATTTTGATTACTGCTCATTTTATCATGATGGATGGCCTTTTATTTAGGATTTTTTCTTTTATTTGATAAAACTATTACAAGTGCTGGTACATGTAAGTTGATGTTTGGGGTTTTATTACAATTTTTTTTCCTGCAGACTGTCATGTTTGTGACCATAAACTTAACGTAATAAATTTCCACCATTTACATTATTAACAATTACATATTTGTTAAATAAATCGTCTTCATGTTTAACGACTCACTGAGTAATCAGGTTGATTTACAATTAACAGTATAAGGAATTTACAAAAACAAAAAGGAGTTGGGTTGGGGTTTTTTTTAAACATTTTTTTAAATTATTTTTAATTTCATGTGATTTTAGTTTCAGTAGTTGTGCGATGTCTTTAATGTTAATAAACTTGTTTAAATGGTAATTGTATCTAGTAGTTTAAAATATACTTACATATCTTTGAATATACATATCTTTGTTTATTTTCTGTTCTTTACACTTGCTTAGGCATACTTTTAATTCTCTAGAAAACAATGCGAATAACAATAATAATAGCCATTAATAAGTTCTCCTAAAGGTTATGGTTTAAGTCGAAGACTTGCCTAAATAGGTCGCTACTAGCAGACTTATTCTCTTTTGTAAAACATTTTTAAGTCAGTTGGTTGTTAAGTTACAGGGTGTTTTAAAAATATGTGTGATAGTGGCTTTAAGTACATAAAATTTAATATCGTAACTGCACACCACTACTACTTAGAAATATTTTATACCCCCTTGTCAGAATGTAGCTACATTCCGAAACGGCTACCAACCCTACAACTCTTCGACGGATAGGCTGACATGACACTAACTTGTCTATAAAGGCATTTAATAAGTTGGACAACAAAGTAGAGTAGTTTTACCGCAAGCACCATTGGGTCTCGACACAAGTTTGCCTATAACTACTCTTATGTATTTAAACATACGAGGGTAATTTGATAATTCCATTACTTTTTTGGATAAAGGATATTTTTTATGGCAAAATAGAGTGGTATTTATAAAAATAGTCTCCTTTAAGCTTGAACAATTTTGTCCAGCGTCTACTTCCAGTTTTTTATTTCCTCCAAGAACCTCAAAATACCCAAACCTCTAATCACCCAGCCATTTTTACAAATCTTGAAATAGGAAATTGCCGCAAGGGACATTCACCCTTGATCAAGTTGGCGATAGCAATATTAAACGACGTCGTTTTATGTAGTTTGTTGTAAATTGGTATTCTCGTTGTCAGTATTGCCATATATCGATGACTGGCATGACGGTATCGATAAACAAGCAACGTCGCAGATAGGGGTATTTTGCCATTCTAGCCGGACATTACTTTTTCTTTAGCTTATATTGGCTCTAAAATGTACTGAGTGCCCCCAGGTCAATGAAACTTTGCAGAAAAATCTGTTATGATCATAGGCTGTCAATGCTATAAAATACGAGAAATCGGATCAAGGAGAAAAAAGTTCCCCTTGGAAGAACTAATCCTACCTCTGAAAAATGTTTTTTTTCTTAATTTTCCCGTCATTTTGTTTAGCAATTACAACTTTTAAGGTCAAAGAATGTTCAAAAACTTAAAGTTGGACTCAAGAGATTCTTAAATACCATTTGTAGCCCCGCCCCCTTTTGTGAACGGTGAAATAAAAAATTATTTGAAAAAATAATGCAATTATTAAAAGAAATAGATTTCATACTTCTTAAAACCATAAAAATTTATTTTTATGGGCAATCCCACCCCCAAAACGTACCTGTGAAAAAAAATTTTTTTTGTCAATTTCCTAAAAATATTCATTTTTATGCTTTCCAATGCCTAACCAATCCCCGCCTCCCAAAATATTATTAAAAAATATTTTTGTAATTTGTTACTTTATAGTATTTTATTTATCGGAATATAATTAATTTATTCATAGTAATAACTTATTTATGATTGTAACGATAAAATTATAACAATTAATTTATTTAAAACAACTTCTCCTTTGCAGTAAGGTGATGATGAGTGCCATGGTTCTTCTTCGTCGGATTCTTCAAAGACATCTTCCGAATCTGAATCCTCTTCAGCGTTAAGTACAGTTATTTCTGCAGCTAATTCAAGATTGGAAAAAAATCTTCTGCTAGTGTTACCATCGTTAGTGTTTCCAAATCCGGCTTTCGGTACACCCACTACTAGCCCTAATTCACTTCTAAATTTTTCTTGGATATTTCGCGTTAACAATGGCTTTGTCTGCATCACATTTTATTTGCCATTTTTTCACTGACAGTTAATATGACATGTGTAATCAGTGTTGCCACAGCAAATAAATTTTTGTAAGCAAATTTTTTTAAAAAGTAAACAAAAAAGAAAAAAAGTAAGCAAAAAAAATATTTTTATATAAATAGTATTTTTTATTTGGTATTATACATCAAAGTAATCAAACATCTTTTTTCAACTATTCAAAACAAATAAAACTGGAGAGGCCTACACTCAACTTTACCATACCAAATGGAAACAGATATCTTTTTAGATATATTACATAATGAATAAAAGTTCAAAGTATGTTCGAATAGAAAAAAAATTATTTTCGATTTGGGGTGTTAGGTATACTAACCCTTGCCCCTTCCCGATTATGGCCACAATTTATAGATCTCTTCAACTCCATTATCCAAAGGCACATACTGAATTTCATTCATTGTCGTACGGTATGACCCTTAGAGCGTTTACAAAATTTGGGAGTAACTGAACTACCCCTTGCCCCTTCCCGATTATGCCCAAAATTTATACAGCTCTTCATCTCCATAAACCAAAGCTACATAGTAAATTTCGTTTTAATATGTCATATGGTATGACCTGTAGAGCGTTCAAAAATTTGGGGGTAAGGAAACTACCCCTTGCCCCCTCCCGATTATACCCAAAAACTATACAGCTCTTCATCTCCATATACCAAAGGCACATACTAAATTTCATTTTGATATGTCAAACGGTATGACCTGTACAAATAGTCAAAATGGATTCAGGAGGCCTCTAAACGTATAAATCCGTCAAAATCCCGACCTCGATTTTTTCATGATTACTATACTTTACTTTATACTACGTATGGTAAAGTGAAAAAGAGTTACAAAACTTATTTTATAAAATAATCACATAAAATATGAGAGTATATAAAATATTTACATACAATACAGGTACAATTAAAATAATCTAATTTAAAACAAAATTTGTACTTTGTTACAAAAAATAATAGGAACACTTTAAGAGGTGTAAATCCAAGTAAATAAAGCAAAAACTGTATTTCATCGTAGGAACATTTATGCTATTGGTATCATTTTTTTCCATTCTTTTGACAGCATTATATTATTTATAGTTTTAAAATCTAGCTTCTTTTTATTAGTCCTAGCTGCGAAAATATTCTTTCAGCCGCAGCTGAACTATGGGGCAAAGATAAACAATTGTGAACGAAATCAGCTAGGTCTTTAAAGCACTTTCCATTAAAACCATTTGTGTGTTTAGACACTTTGTCCCAAAAATCAACAATGTCTATGCTAATATCTAAAAAGAGCTCAATGTAAAATGATTTTATATTTTCTTTTTTTTAAATTTATATTTTTTAAATCTGTTAAATTACTTTCTTGTAAATATGATTCAGCCTTGCGGCCATTAAAAATGGTTTAAATATTTAAATGATTGCTTTCATCGTTCAAATTAATATTTTCTAATGAAATTAATCTTTTTCCGTAATTTACAAGTAATTGCTCAAAAGTAATTTAAAATTACTTTCAAACTGGTTGTAAAGGTATGGAAGGCGCACATTTTTATGTTGTATTAAATGTTTTTTTAATCATAAATGTAATACTGACCTATCCATTTTTCCAATACATACAAAAATATAGTAAAAGATTTTTTTTTTGGCAAATATTACTAAACCACCATAAACCACAATTTGCATTACGTTTAATGCAGATCAATTAGACGCTTTCTTATAAGATTTGCATTTTTTAGCACATCAGAGTTAAAAAAAGAGCACTAAAACATTACAAACTGGTAACAGCGTTGTATAACTATAGTAAAAAACGCGAATATAGTTAAGTTTGCCATATTTGTTAACAAAAATATGATACCTAAATAATTTCTCCAAAAAGTAACCAAAAATTAAAAAAAAACAACATGTAAGCATAGGAAAAAAAAGTAAGTAATTTTGGTTAAAAGTTAAGTAAAGTTAAAAGGCAACGCTGGGTGTAATATGCTCTCAAATAGGCGAATTCTGGCGTGTAAAGTAGATAGTCCGAAAGAAAGGTCATCTACGTCTATATCTCTTTTGATAAAAATCAATACAAAATCTTTATTCGTTTAGCCAACAAAAAATATATTGCAAACCTCTCAAAATCGTTTAAAGTCAATAAAAACGTATGCGTTTTACACAACTTTCTCAACTTTAACAGTGTCCCAAAACAAATCTCAAGCAAACGCGCTGAAAATTCACGATACGATGCAGAATTTTGTTGTCTGTCGAGCTGCGTACTTAAATTTTTACATTTCTCAAAATTAATTTTTGGCCTAATGTCCGGCTAGATTGGCAAAATACCCCTCTGTGCGTCGCGACGTCACAACATTGTTAGGGAATACCAAATTAACATTGATTTTATTTTAAAGTTATGTTGCCTCAAAATCGACGACGATGTTGCCGACGCCAACTAGAAGAGGAGTGAATTTCTGTAGAGTATGTTGGTTAGGGAAGCTATTCTTAGCCCAATTCATGGAATTTTTTCTCCACTGTGCATTGTCACCATTTTTTTTTTGATTCGCTAGATGAGGTCGTTTTTGCTGCAAATCAATCTGTTCAAAAGTTGTGAATAGTATTCGCCGCTAATATTGTTATCCTTTTCTAGGTAAGTGATTTGAGTGACCACGCATGCATCTGTAAAAACTGTGGTAATGGTCTTTTTACATAAATGTTTATTCTGTACAAACTGCACCCTTATGTAATCAAGTGTCCACGTTCACTGATTATGTGAAAAATAATAGGCGAAGTAATCATTTTTTTAACGTGATGGAAAAAAATTATGATTGATCCTATTTGTTATCACTTTTATTATTGTTAATGTGATTAAAATTAAAAACATTTAACACGGTTCACGCTACTCATGGAAGCAGTATTATTTTTAGTAACGCATATGGCCACGTATGTAATTAATACAAGTTTAAAATAGACTTCAAAAACAGGCCTTTTTAGAATAAAAATTTTAAAAGTCTACCTATTACGTTTCATAAAATAGGACTAAATACGTGCAAATTACGACACTTTTGGGATACCCTTTAATTATTTAACTTTTTATGAAAATTTCAAGAGGGTACCTATTATAGTTCAAAAATTAGGATTGAATGAAGAGAAAAACAAATATATATTCATATAAATTCAATTTACGTCACTCTTGGAAAACCCTTTAATTTTTGCTACTTTTTATAGAGACCGTAGTAGTATACTATTCGTGAGAATTTTAAGAGTCTATCAATTATAGTTAAAAAATTAGACCACATTCATGCAAATGACGTCACTATCGGAATACCCTTTAATTTTTAGATTATTTTTTTTTATACTTTTTTATATAGCGAACATGGTTTTAATTACTGTCTGCAAATTTTAAATGGTTGCCTGCTACAGCTTAAAAAATAAAGACATAATCGCATATAACACGTCACTTTCGGAACACCCTATATGTTTTAGTGTTTGTTGCTATAGCGGCCACGGTTATACACCTTCTGTGACAATTGCAAGTGTCTTCCTGTTATGGTTCAAAACTTATGCCATATACGTACATGCAAATCACGTCACTATCGGAACACCCTTTATTTCTTAGATTTATTTTTTTGTACTTGTTTATATAGCGAACTAATTTTTAATTACTGTTTGTAAATTTTAAGTGTATGCCTCCTACAGTTCAAGAAATAAACATATATTCGTTAATAACACGTCTCTATTGGAATACCCTATAAGTTTTAATATTTGTTGCTATAGCGATTCCAGAGACAAAGGTCGGTGACAGACGAACGGTCTTCTCTTTCGCATATTTTTTTTACGGGTTGTCATTGCGGAGCAGACCTACCACTCTCGCTTCTGCTGGCAAGCGTTCCAGAAGGTCTTCCGAAAATTTTTTGCCAAAAGGACTTTAATTAAATGCCTTTTAAAGGGCTTTTTGTAGCAAACTTAAAAAAATGATACAACAAGATTATTGTATTACTAAACATTTTAAATTTATTTTATGCATGATTGTAAACTTTTTTTTATTTTTTTTTTTTTAATGGAACCCGCAACACCCAGATTGATAGACTAGCGCACGACAGTTTAGGCCATTAAGCCACTTAATTAAATGTAAAGAGGCACTTAATTATATGAGGGGCAATTATAAGAACTTTTTTTATAAATGTAGCAGGAGGATAGTAGCAAGAGGTGGTCTAAGCATGCTTTAAAGAAGGCCTGCAATGGGAAGGCCTTTCTAATTTTACCACTGTGTTGGAGTAGCACTCCCATAATCTGTGTTATTTAAATAATAATAACAAACCTTACTAATGTAGATTTAAACTAATATTTTAAAATAATGAAACACATCTTTTTATCACACTCTGTGCGGTAACTAAATGTCTACCAGTCATCAAAGGTATGAAAGTAGACAAAATGACTTGAACATTTGTTGTATAACAATTCCAAGAAAATTTGCTCTTTTTCTTAGTATCCAACCGAGCATTAAAGCAAAAAGTAAAATGTATAAAATGCATAAAATATTTAATGTCTTTTATTTAAAACAAACCATATTAACAGGTTAAAGTTTAAAATGTACGACATGAGTTGCTTATGTTTCCGTAGTATGAGACATGAAATGTTTGACAAATGAATGCAAAAGAAGCTTTAGGTGAAACCAATAATGGAGGTTGTTGAAATAAGATACAATAGTTTTCTAATAATTAAAAGTATTTCTAAGAAATTGTTCGTTCTATCTCACTCTCTCTTTCTCGCCCTCTTCCTCCATCCACCTAACCACAAAAACTATTAGCCTGCATTTAACAGCAAAATGAAAGGATAATATTTTTTGGCTTGCAGTACTCCTCGGCGAGATAAGAAAAACGTAACAGAAATATATATTCAACATAATGAAATGTAAGCAAAAGTTGAGAAAATTAAAAGAAAACAACTGAATAAAAAAATATATGTATGTGGGGACGAGGTTGATACCTACAAACTTTTTTTCATATTTCTTTTCAAAAGGCCCAATGTGTTGATAAAAGAAAAATATTTATTTGCTATTAATTATATAAAATTATGTCTTAAATTCTTTACATGCGAGTAGTGTGGAGAACAGTAGTTAAAGATTAATTTTAGATGACGATGACGATGTCGAATTACCTACCAATCCTAAACAGTCAGCGTTCACGATTTTTTTTTTTTATTCGGTTGACCTCACTTTTCCCCACGATTGTTGGTAAATTCAAGTCTTGCTTGACTTTGAGACAGACTTTATTTTAAATATCTATACATATAGTAACAATTGTGGAACAAGATTAACGTGAGTACCTGCTTACTCGGCCTAACCTCACGGTGGTCTTACCACCGAGTGAAACTTAGGCGTAGACTAGCGCCCCCATTGTGTAGTATAACAACACTTTACGATTGCCACCAATCGCTTTTTGTGTGTGATATAGTCACAATGAGTAGCAATTTATATAATATGGCAAGCCTTTCCAAGGCAAGCCTAGATCCACATTATAACCTCTTGCTTAGGGGTTTGGAAACTATCCAAACTCCGTCTGTTGAGAGTGCAACAGCACACTTGATCGACCGTGCACCATACCTACATAAATCGATCTTAAACCACAACCACCACGTGTACCCCCGAAGGGGACCTCACCAATAACCGGTCACAGAGAGGATAGGCTCTCTGTGGGGCCACCGATTCCCGTGATACCAGTCCTTTGGGCACTGGTCGGGCCTCGAAGAGAACCCGTATGTTTTCACACACAGACCTTTTCTTCCAGATTTAGGCTCTAGGAACCCTAGCGTCTGGTGCCCCTATTTTCCCCGAGTGAACCGCGTTAAAGCATTTGCCATTACTGCAGTGACAATTGTAACCCCCGGGGGTAATATACATATAGTTTACTTTTCTAAAGAAAAAAAACTCAGAAAATTCAAATTTAATGGAGATTGTTGGGAAGTGGCGCCGCGCCGTCTTGCTGAAACCAAAAGTCGCCGAGATCACGAGTTTCAATTTCATGCATCAAATAGTCGGTTATCTTGGCACAATAATGGTCTTTTTAAAGAAATATGGACCGATGATTTCACCGGCCCACAAACCACACCAAACTGTTGTTTTTGCCAAATGCGGCAATTTGTTTTGTTTACATGCCCATTGAGCCAGAAATGGGCCTCATCCTTAAACAAAATTTGCCTCGAAAATGTCGGATTTTCTTGGAAGTTTTCAAAAGCCCATGGAGCGAAGCGATGTCGCTTGGGAAGGTCAAGAGGCTTCAGTTGTTGCACAAGCTGTATTTTGTATGCTTTCAATATAAGATCTCGACGTAAAATTCGCCAAGTCGTTCCATACCTCAGTCCGAGTTGCTGCGAATGGCGCCGAAACGACTACCCATGGTCTTCGTATACACTCTCAGTTACGGCCGCTATATTTTCTTCACAGCGTGCTCGACGGGGTCTATTCGGTCGAGTATTATCCAATAAAGAATGCTGGGTCTTCAGATGGGTGATGGTATTGCGAATTGTGCGCTCAGTAGGCCGATTATGTTGACCATACCCAGCAAAAAAAAATTTGGTTTTTGGAAACAGTAAAATCTTATCCTGCAGGCAAGATCTCTTAATAGTAAGCACATATATTTTGCCTAAATATATGCAATTTTGTATGACAGAAAATGTTAAGTTTTCAAAAAACAACGTATTTTTTACATTTCGCCTGACAGTAGTGCATACTAAAAAGCACAACTGTAAGGCAGACATCAACAAATTTTGAATTTACGAGGAGTTACGAAGATAATACCGTATGATTTTAGAACATCTAGACTGCGCTGCATTGAGCGCTTAAAAGGAAATGTTACTAAGAGGGATATCGTGAACAAATATCATGTCATACGTAAGCAGGTTCGTAAGCGATAACAACTCGTCTTTCCTTTACAAACCTGCATACTACGAAGCAGTACTTTTTGCTGGGTAAGTTGAGCGAAGTGCACGAAACACATTCCTCACAGAACATGAATGTTCGTAATAAATGTGTAATTACAAGTAATAATTAATAATGACTAAAAGCTTACAAGGAATTGTAAAACTTATTCCAAGGAATTTGGTTTCTATATTTTTTTCCTTAAATAAAAATTGTGTTGCAACCATATTCCCTAGACAACAAAGATAGTCAGTCTCCCACCTTTTTAATTTATAAAAGAAATATTTATCTTGTGTTTCTTAAACAATTAAAACGTTTTCAAGTGTTTTGCTTGCCTTAAGAGAGAGAGATGACACAAATATGGTACCGTCCTTCCAAAGTTACTTACGTACATACATACATCCCGCCAATTAAAGCCAACTTTACTTTTAAGTCAAATCGCTAAAAACAACTTTGTGTTGGAAAGAAAAGAAAAAAAAAAACTACTTAACAAACCTTGTCCAAGGGGGTAATTAAAACATGCAGCAAACAACACATAGAATTGCACACCCAAATGTGGGGTGTCGCTTAGCAATAATTACACTTTGTCAAAGTGACAGTTATGACCAAAAACACTATCATGAGCTGTAGCTGCACAGCGATGTTTGTTTTTTTTTATTTTCTTATGGAAATATTGAAATCTATATACTACAACCTGACTGACTGATTGAGAGTTGTTTAATATCAGGAAGAACTGTAACGAAAAGACGTTGGTTGGCAAACTAAAAATCTGCGAAAGATAAAATTATAAGCTGGGCCTATTTTTTGTTACCATTTAAAAATACATTATTAGAAAGATGTTTTCAGATGTTGTAGAAATGTTTAATAAAAATTGTTGGTTGACTGGTTGGTTGGTTTGTGCTTAATCACAAGGCCTAAACATTTAATAATGATCTTCTAAATCAGATTATGGACAGCAGAAATTGTATGATGTCCAGAGTAGTTGCTGTAAGTAAACGCAAGGGAAGAAGGCTAATTACAGGAAATCCTTGCTAATTTTTTGAAGGCAACACTACAAGTAATTCACTTTTTTTTCCTATGCGCTTAAATTAATGAAGTTATCTGTTTTCAGTGACTGTCAAAACCAAACTTAAAATAGACTTAACTTTGACAGTAGTCCAGTAATAGATAAGAGTTATTAGTGTGGACACCGTGTGTCTATTTATAGGGTACGGATATACGGAGGTTGTATAGTGTCTGAGGACGTGATTAAAGACTATTTATGTCTACAGTGGGGTACTGCCGAAGCTTCTAAAGGGTTACAGTATCAAGTTAAAGCTAACAGAAAATCTAGTTCATAATGCAATGATAATTGTTTAATTTATGTTATGCGGGTTTTCAGTTTTTTGCAACGTCCAGGCGAATGGGATCTCTAATGAGCTAGATAAATTGGGTTCTGCAATGTACTCTAAGATTAGGATAATATTGGTTAAACCACCAATTACACACTGTGTAATTTTTTAAGTCATGGCAAAATAACCATATACGGACACCACAACGTGATAAAAGACCAAAAAAAATGACCCCTGTCTCAAAGTTTTGCCCAAAGTCCTCCAGGATTTTTTTATGGGCCCTCAAAGATGTGGGGCCTCGATGTCATTTTTGGAAAAAATGATCATTTACTCAAGCTCATATTTTGCAAACAGTTTGAAATTTTGATATACTCTCTGAGACAAAGTTGTAGCTCTTATCATAAAGAACAAAAATTGTTAACATATAAAATCAAAAAAACTTCATCTTCAAGGTCAAAATCGCAAAAAACTTTAAAAAATTCAATTTTTTTTACCTTTTTTCCCCTGTTCAAATCCATAGGTAGCGAACCGTTCAAAATTCAAGGAAACAATCAACTACAAAAATGAACCTAAGATCTCAATAAATAACTTTCTAGAAAATATGAACTTCCTAGGAATGATTCTAAACACCGTTTAGGTAGCGCTTAGGTAGCCGAAATGAATTTAAAAATTTTCGGGAAATTTTTCACTTTTGAAATTTTTAAAGTTTTTTGCGAATTTGACCTTGAAGATGAAGTATTTTTGATTTTATATGTTAACAATTTTTGTTCTTTATGAAAAGAGCTACAACTTTGTCTCAGAGAGTATATCAAAATTTCAAACTGTTTGCAAAATATGAGCTTGAGTAAATGATCATTTTTTGCAAAAATGACATCAAGGCCCCACATCTTTGAGGGCCCGTAAAAAAAACCTGGAGGACTTTGGGCAAAACTGGGAGACAGGGGTCTTTTTTATATATGGTTATGGTATATGGTTATTTTTTTCCGTGTTGCACTGTGTTAGTCACTATTAAAAGCAACTCACTAAGCTTTTTATTGCTAGAACTCATCAATTCTGGGGTAGATAAGAGAATTCTAGGGTTTCAAGCATTTTGCACCCTAGATTGGACATTTCAAAGCGCAGAGTACTTCTAGTTTTGGGCAGCAAAGTTCATAATAGGTTTAACCACGAGTTATTAATTAGAGCAAAAATGAAATATGGCACGATGCTTCCACAGATTTTTGCAAAATGTGCAAAGGTGAGAAAGAGTACATAGAAAAAAATGTTTGCACCAATTAAACGTTTTAATTAGTTTTAAATTAAAGTTCAATTAATTTTTTAATTGATTCAAATATATTTATTTAAAACAGAACAAAACAATTCCTAATTAAACAAATAATTGAATCAATTAATTATTTCGTTAAATTTTTATCTGAAACCACTAAAAACCTTTAATTGGGTAAAATATTTTTTTTTCTGTATAACTTAAAACATAATATGTCTTTAACTGAGATTACAGAACCAACGACTCTGTTGGCTACGCAAACGATTCTACGAATGTTTAGGCAATATCGCAAGATATATGTTGATGTTTACGGACAGATTTATTGAAGGAATTAGATGGTTTAAAGGTAGATAGTGTAGCTTACATAGAGTGCGGGGTTTAACAAGAATTAAAAGCAAATCACAATGGGCCGCTACGTCCACTAATAGAGGTATCTTAAGTATCAACAAATACACTTCCTATTTTGGCTGCACCTTGGTTTGTTTACGTCTCAGCTTGTTCAACTCAAGCTTTCAACTAGAAGCAAGGGATTCCGTTTTGACACTACCTCATCTTAGATAACATCAATGGCTTAATACATTGGGTGGAGTTAGTATGTAGAAAATATCAGATAGGACAAATGGTCTCCAAGGCATGCTAGCAGCTAAATTCTTTTTTGTCCAGTTTCTTTACGATAATTTCGCATAAATGTGTCTGAATTTCGTGAATGCGGCTCCACTATTGCACAGGTAGATGTTGGCTTGATAGACTTTTGACTAAACAATCCAACTAATAAGTTCTAAATCTTTTTGCGTGTTGTCTTCTTCACTTCAGGTTCGACAATGACGCTTGTTTACAAATCTGTTTTGCCCGCATATATTTGACAAACACAAACGGCTTCTGGACCTTAATTTCTAAGTCATTTGGATCTTGTATGTGCATTAATACATATCCTTTGTCAAAACTCAATGCATAGGGAAATAAGAAGGCCCCAGCTGCTGCGATCGCTGAAGGATCGACGTACCTACCCAGCAAAAAATATTGTTTACCTGGAAACAGATTTGTAAGGGAGAGATAAATAGACTCTCCCTTACCAAATAGACTCTCCCTTACCATCCGAAAGGCATTATTTTTGTTTGCGATGTCCCCCTTGGTAGGTCTTTTAAATATTCCTTCCTGGAAGTAGTTACATCATGTCTCTTCTATGCGCATTATACAACTAAACTACACAGATTTGATATTGCGTCATCTTACTTAATGTTCGTTAATCATCTTTTTTTGTTTGGAACGGATCGTAAAAAGCAAAATTTGCTATTTTTAACCGACTTCAAAAAAAGAAGGAGGTTATCAATTCGTCTGTGTGTTGCTTTTTTTTTTTTTTTTTTTTTGTATGTTTGTGCCTTCATAACTCGGTCATTTCTGAACCGATTTTAAAATTAGAAAGGTTATGGCTACAGATTGGTCCCATTTTAAAAACAGTTTAAAAGTTTAAAAATTAAAGGGTGTCCCCATACAACATACATGTTTTTACGTGTATTATGAACTTTATAGGTCACCCATTTAAAATTAGAAAAAAGTGCGTATCACTATAGCTCCCAATAACAAAAAGTAATTAAAAAATAAAATTAAAAATTAAAGGGTGACCCCATAGGTGACGTAATTTCACCTTTATGGTCCTATCTTTTGAACCGTTATAGATAAACACTTGAAAGTTGCACATAATGTTCGTTACTATGTCTGTTATAATAAGTATAAATATTTAAAATTAGAAATTAAAGGGTGTCCCATTAGTTGGTTTATTTTGATATATATATGGTAAAAATTTTGAACCGTTATAAACAGACAGTTGAAATTTACAAAGAACTTGTATTGCTAAGTCCGCTAAAATAACAAGTTTAAAATATGAATTTGGAAATTAAAGGGTGTCCCAATAGTTAATGTAAAAGTGATATATATGGCCAAACTTTTCAACTGTTATAGATAGACAGTTGAAATGTACAAAGAACCTATATTGCTTAGTCCGCTATTACAACAAGTATAAAATTTGGATAAATTAAAGGGTGTCCCCATTATTGATGTAATTTGACCATTATGTCCTTATCTTTGGAACCGTTATAGACAAACACATGAAAAATAGACAGAATATTCACTACTATGTCTGGTATAACAACAAGTATAAATATTTAAAATTGAAAATTAAAGGGTGTCCCAATAGTTAATGTAATTTTATGTATATGGACGTAAAGTTAAAATTTACAACGAATCTGTATGACAAAGTCCTCTTTAACAAGTATTTATATTAAAATATGATTTTAAAGGGTGTCCCATTAGGTGACGTCATTTATTATATATGACCCTATCTTTTGAACAGATATTGACAAACGCTTAACAATTAGACAGAATGTTCATTACTATGTCTGTTAAAATAACTATAAATATTTAAAATTATAAATTTCAGGGTGTCGCAATAGTTTATGTAATTTGATGTATATGGCCAAAATTTAAAACCGTTACAGACACACGGTTGAAATTTACCTGTATTACTACGACCGTTATAACAAGTATAAAATTTGAATTCGGAAATTACAGGGTGTCGCAATAGTTAATGTAATTTTATATATATAGCCAAACTTTTGATCCGCTGTACACAAACAGTCGTTTGGCATTAGTTTGACCTGAAAAAGACCAGAACCCTGGATTCTTGTGCCCTTATATACTCCGGAAGCACTGCTCCCCCGGTAGTAAATCGAATGATATTTGCTTTAGGTTATTGAATTCAAAAATTATTTTTTTTTATCTGAATTGACAGTTTGTGCTACGACATTTAAAAAATCCCGCTACAATCTTCCTCGAATATAATATAATCATGGTTCTTAAAGAAACATGATTTTAAGTTTGTCTGTTTTGAAGTCGGTTTTTTTTGCAAGAATTATATAAAGAAAAATTATTCGCTTAGAGAGAGAGAGAGAGATAGAGATAGAGAGAGAAAACTAAAAAATAAATACACATTTCTGCCTTTTATTTATATCATTCTCGAATACGCTTATGAGATGCGCTTGTGAGAACGGATTTTGGAAGATATGAGTCTTATTTTACTGCTTACCAAAACCAATAATTTTTTTCTGGATAGTTAATCAGCCGCAGTTTCACGAACTTTGTCTGAAAATCCTGTTTGGACATGTTAAGTTGATTTTTTATTTCATACTGGTTTAGTATGTTCAAACTTTTCGATAAAATTTGAAGTTGTGCGCTGAAAATTTGAAGATAAACTTCAAAATATTCTCGAGCACCTGTATTAGGAACGCTTACTCAATTTGAACACTTTCTTCAGTTAGTTATTACTAAATATCATTTTGTTAGTGCTGCTGCTCGTGTCGTATGAACTGTCTATTCTTTCTTATGCCCTCAAACCGTAAACTTTTTCGTCTAAGCTATACTTCCTCTGCTCACTCTTCTATGACAGCAAGTACACACCAAACACTCTAGTTAATTGTAATTGATACTCATAGCAACTTTATGCGATCATAATGTAATTGTATTTCAAATTATCTGAAATGTTCGACACATGCGTAGTAGATTTGTTTGTAGCTCGTGTTGTTATATCTAGTTTAATTATTTTTTCTTAAGGCAACTCAACTTGTTCGTTCGTTCGTTCATTACAAATAAACAGAATCAAATTACGTTACGTTTTTAAATTTACCCAAATGAACGAACGAACGAACGCATACCCATGGCCTAATGGTTATTTTTCATTTTACTCTTCATGGTGCTCTGGTCTGTTGTTGTTGTTGTTGGTGTTGGTATTGTATCTATGCAAAGGCGTGGCAAATGTTTAAATCTTGTTAAGCGTATGCTTTTGGGGCTTCTCCAACTTGGCAAAATTCAGTCGTGCATTTCAAATTTTGTGTTTTGCTGTTGTTTCTTTAGACATATTGAGAGGTGGTGTAAATGTTAGTTTTTGCTCTTTAAAAGCCGCTAATTCAAGTTGGCATAAAATAACATGCGTAACAGGATATTTGTACGTATGACCACGAGGTTGGTACTTCAAGAAAAATGAGTATTTTGTTGGCTTAGATTTTTTGAAACAAGAAGAAAAATTCAACCACATCAACAAGTTTTGTTTTAGATGTATTAGTATTAGAATTTTGTAGGCGAATAAATAATAACCGGGTTTATGTTAGGTTAACATAACATAAGGAACACAGTCCGTAATTTATGAGACATTCTCGTGGTACCAGATAATATTGGGTAAGAGGAGTCTCCACCGGAAAAGTATCCGAAACTCCTTAAATTGGTTTAAAGCAAATATCGGGTGGTTGATTTTAAGGGCCGTTGTTGGATGTGAAGCACACCTAAACGTCAAGTTTTTTTCTGCATTTAATTAGACATTTTTTAATTTCAAACTAACTCAATTTGAACCATGGTGGCAAGAAATGGCAACAGTAATTAATTTTCGAAGATCATCGAAAACATCTTCAGTGATGAGGCATATTTTCACCTCAGTGAATTCGTCAATAAGCGGAATTGCCGCATTTGGCCGAATGATAATCCAAGAGTGATTGTGGAAAAACCAATGCACCCACAAAGAATGACGGTTTACGGTTTGGCGGCATCATCGGGCCATATTTTTTCCAAAATAAGGCCGGTCAGGCAGTTACTGTAAATGGTGTTCGCTACCGTAAGATGATAACGAACTTTTTATGGCCCGAATTGGAAGATATGGATGTGGAAGATATGCGGTTTCAACAGGACGGTGCCACTTGGCACACATCTAACTAAACAATGGCACTTTTGCGCGAGAAATTCAATAGCCGTGTTATCTCACGTGGTGTTAATGTCAATTGGCTGCCAAGATCATGTGATTTGATAACGCTGGACTTCTTTTGTTAAGGTTATTTGAAAGAAAAGGTGTACGTGGATTTGCCAGCAAGAATTCAAGAGCTAAAGGATGAGATAATTCGGCACATTAACGGCATAGAACCTCAAGTATCCCTCAGTGTCATTGAAAATTTGGAGCTCCTGATGGAGGTGTGCCGCCGAAGTCGCGGTTTAAGTGGCCTCTCTACCGCAGGACCAATCTGAACTTTTTATAATGATTTTAAGATACTCCCCCAATTCCCACAGTGGTAATTCGTTTTTCCCCTAGTCCAAACAGATAGGTAAAGCTGTAGATTCTCCTCCTCATTCTTCACATTAAATATGTTATTCAAAGAGATAATTCTAATTACTATTTCATGCCATGAATTGACGATCCATGATATTTGCAAAACAAGTTCACAAAAAAGGCACTAGCAGCTCCTAAAGGTACTGGTCCCGTGGCAACTGATAAGTAAGCAGTCAGAGGTCGTAATGCCTCTTTAGTTTTAGGCTGTAGGCAGATAAATCAAGGGTACTGGTATCCCCTTATAGCTCGGTTATTGCCAAGAAGACATTTCCGGAGAATAATTCTAAAAAGACAGTGTTCAATGCTAACATTGAGATATGCCCCGTGCACAAGAACGGAAAAAGATAAGACACTTTGAATTCACTAGTTTCTAGTGTCTTATCTTCTCTTAGTCTTTTTTAACTTTACGCCAAAATCTTAGTTTGCAAAAGAGCAATATTTTACCCAAATCGATCTAAACCAGTAAAATGTGTTGGGTGATAAGTTGAGATGCAATTTTAAACTGCTTAACTATTTCGTCGAGGGATGCGAAACAATCTTTCGATCTGAATATCTACTTGATGTATGTAGGTCTACCTACTACTTGGTTTAGGGGTTTAATTTATTTTTTCTTCCAAAAGGTTACTTGAACAGTGTAGCTTTCTTAAGTTTAAAGTATCAATCGTTAAACTTACTGAAATAACTTAGAATAAATGGAGAGCATTTCCATATATCGGGGGATAGTATCCACACAATGTCCTGACTGTTCGTGAATGCCAGGAATCGCTAAATGAGATAATGTGACATTCGATCTTAGAGTTGGTGTGGGTGTGGACAAATTAACATAAACTGAAAAGATATATGAAGAAGATATTTATATATGGACCCAAAGTAAGACCGCAATTTACTATATTTGTATCTTGTGTCTCTCAATTTGGTTTGTGAAAGTCGATAATCTCTAAACGAGATAGTAAGATTTGAGTGCATTAAGTTGGAGTTCCTTTAGGTATGAATGAACAGATAAAATCTGAAGCTTTGTCAATCCTTGTTCTAAAATAAATATTTAGTACAACATCGTGGCTATTGAAGCTTTTCCGCTTTTTTCAATAGGCTATATATCATACTCTTATCAAGGCTCCAGCCGCGTTTTCAAATTGTAGGATTTTCTTTTAGAAATCTGTTCGACGATCATCGCAGTTATCAAGGGTCCTTTCTTTAAGTTTGTTCGATCTTTTAATAAGAATATACATATGTAGATCTGAATGTCTTCTTGATTTAGGTTAACTACTTGGTTCAGGCTACTTGAACAGTGTAGCTTTCTTAAGCTCTATCAACCGTTAAGCTGGCTTAGATAAGTTAGGCAAAAAGGAGAGCATTTCTTTATATCGACGGATGGTAATACGACGTTTTACCCTCCTGACTGTTCGTAAATGCCAGGAATCGCTAATGAGATAATAAGACATTCCATCTTAGAGTTAGTCTGGG
The DNA here is from genome assembly GCA_949628195.1 of Phasia obesa. Classification (NCBI taxonomy): domain Eukaryota; kingdom Metazoa; phylum Arthropoda; class Insecta; order Diptera; family Tachinidae; genus Phasia; species Phasia obesa. The sequence goes on from OX451217.1 coordinate 122,841,944, forward strand.
TGCCTACGAACTAGCATAAACTTAAATGATATATGAAGATGATATTTATATATGGAACGAAAGTAAGACCGCAATTTACTATATCTATATCTTGAATCTATCAAGATAGTTTGTGAATTCCGACAATCTCTAAATAGAGAGTATGATACACTAAGTTGGAGTTCCTCTGAAGCGTAGATCGAACCTGACTCGCAGATAAAATTAGTATTTTAGTACAATATCGTGGCTATCAAGGCTGCTTCCTTTAAGCTTTTCCGTTTTTTCAATTAGAATAATCACTATATATCATACTCTAAACACCACACCAGCAACACTTTCAAATTGTGAGATTTTATTTTAGAAATCAGTGCTCTGTTCGACGATTATCGCGGTTATCAAGGGCGATTCCTTTAGGCCTTTTCGATCTTTCAATAAGGATATACAAATATCAAGCTATAAAGGTTCCAGAAACATTTCCAAATTGTGGAATTATATGTTAGAAATTAGAACTTATAGGGTAATTCGTGAAGTTTACGGTAGACATAACCGTCCTTCTAGCGTAATACTCAACGAACTATTGAAAAATATCGCACCGCTTAATAACTTACCCCCGGGGGTTCCCATTTTCACTGCAGGAATGTGGCAAATGCTTTGACGCGGTCCACTCGGGGAAAATAGGGGCACCAGACGCTAGGGTTCCTAGATCCTAAATCTGGAAGAAAAGGTCTGTTGTTTTATAACACGTGTCCTCTTCGAGGCCCGACCAGTGTCCAAAGGACTGGTACCACGGGAATCGGTGGCCCCACAGAGAGCCTATCCTCTCTGTGACCGGTTATTGGTGAGGTCCCCATCGGGGGTACACGTGGTGGTTGTGGTTTAAGATCGATTAAGTAGGTAAGGGGCAAGGTCGATCAAGTATGCTGTTGCACTCTCAACAGACGGAGTTTGGATAGTCTCCAAACCCCTAAGCAAGAGGTTATAATGTGGATCTAGGCTTGCCATATTATATAAATTGCTACTCATTGTGACTGTATCACACACAAAAAGCGATTGGTGGCAATCGTAAAGTGTTGTTATACTACACAATGGGGGCGCTAGTCTACGACTAAGTTTCACTCGGTGGCAAAACCACCGTGAGGTTAGGCCGAGTAGGCAGGTACTCACGTTAATCTTGTTCCACCGCTTAATAACTACATGACATTCAGCCATCAACAAAACAAGGAAATATTCATACGGATAAAGTCATAGCTTCTGTAAATCAAAATTACACTTCCCTTGAACAACATGGGGTATATAGTAAACTTACCGGACATCGAATTTTGTCTAAAAGTCGTCTTTTCTGACGATGCGCATTTCCATCTCGAAGGCTATGACAACAAAGAAAATTGCTGATGGGATTGATGAACCTGCACGTCATTGTCGAGAAGCCAATGCATTCATAGAGAGTGACAGTTAGGTGGTTATTTTGGAATGGTGGCATCATTGGCCCATTTTTGCGCAAATGAAAACGCCAGTTTAGTCAAAGGCGAGCATTAGAGAACATTGTTTGCAAACTTTTTATGACATATAATGGAATATATGAACTTGGATAATAATTGGTTTCCCAAAAACAAAAATCATCAAACTGTGGGGTGCCGTTTAAGGCTAATGATAAGCGAATATCCCGAAATGAGCCATTAAACCAACAACAACGTCTTGCGTTTGTCAATTTAGATATCGCGAAAAGTAAAAAATAAAGGATGGTTCAATTTTAAGGACCGATGTTGATTTTGAATAAAATACAAATTATTTAGGAAATTATTGTTATTTCTTTTTATTTTGATAATATTGGTATGGTTCAATTATGCATAGAACAAAATATCGGCAAAATGGCCGCCGTGGACTCGGCGGTACACCTCCTTCTGCTGCTCCAAATTTTCGATGACGCTGAGGCATAATAGATGTTCTATGCCGTTAATTTGCCGAATTATCTCATCCTTTTGCTCTTGAATTGTTGTAGGCTTATCGACGTACACCTTTTCTTTCAAATAACCCCAAAGATAGCAGTCCAATGGTGTCAAATCACATGATCTCGGCGGCCAATTGACATCTCCACAACGTGAGATAACACGGCCATTGAGTTTTTCGTGCAAAAGACACATTGTTTCGTTAGCTGTGTGGCAAGTGGCACCGTTCTGTAGAAACCACATATCGTCCACCACCATATCTTCCAATTCGGGCCATAAAAAGTTCGTTATCATCTCACGATAGCGAACATCATTCACAGTAACTATATTTACCGCAATTAAATACATCTTTCAGGAGTAACTATTTGGTGTGCCTTGCAGTCTGAGAACGTAATTGTCCATTTTTTGAAGAAAATATGGAAAATGCTTTTTCAGCTAATAACTAGTGTGCGCTACCGGAGTATGGTAATAAAATTTTTGGGATACTAATCCACAGGTGTAGCGGTCGACCACCTATGTTTTTAAAAGTCGCTCTACTCTTCACTAAGCTTTCAGCTCGCGTGATTTCAAGACACGGTGATATTAATTGGTCTCTGAGATCGTGTATACCAACATCTTTAGATTTTTTCCTTTGGATCTACTTAAGAGTAGAAACAAACCGAACATAATTGTACATAGTACTATTTTTTGCACCAATTAAGGGTTTTAATCAGTTTTAAATTAAAGTTCAATTGATTTTTTAATTGATTCAAATATAAATTTGTTAAAAACAGAACAAAAAAACCCTAATTAAACAATTAATTGAATGAATTAATTATTTGAATCAATTAACTATTTAATTAATTATTTAATTAAATTTTAATCTGAAACCGGTTTTAAACTTTAATTGGTGTAAATATTTTTTCTGTAAAGAAGCAAAGAAGAAACAATTACATCAACCAATATATAGCGTCTGTAAACGTCTGAAGAAAATGTAAGGGGAAAGGGAGAACTCTGTGAATATTAACTGTTTTGTCGCAGGGTTTAGGCTGGGTTTTCTAGGCACTCAGATACTGCAAGAACTAGCGATTTCAGGGGTAATTTCTATCTCACTAAAATTTTACTCGTTTATAAATCAAAACCAAAACCCGAGTTATTGTGTCACTATTAAAACAAAAACTCTTTATTCAATCATACAATACCAGTATAATGTTCCATTGCCTTTGCTTGCCACTAGTTCTTTTTCTTACTTTTTTTTTGTTTTTCTAAACGACTTGATTGTCGTGTCGTGTGGCATAAGCGTGACTTCAGCTTTAGAATTGGCATGGATTAGTTGCGGCTTCATTATGCAAAACAAGTACGTCTATTATGAATAAAACTATAAAAGAATTTCTATTGAAATGTACCTTCACATTTCATGGTAAACACTATTCACCAAGTACTTGCAACGCAAGCAAATCAGCCAACCACATGTAGTCGTAAGCGGATTGTTGTTTATTGTTTTTTTCTTCTTTTTTGTGTTAAACATTGTAAGTAAATAAGTTCTTTATCTATTCCTTTTATTAATTGTTTAATAAATAAATGTTTATAGCGGAAATTACATGTGTTCCTTTCAATGTTTCTTTCGTGTTAAAAATGTGTTGTGTCATTAGATTCTTTTGATTCACCGCGTTTACACAGTCATATGACATGGCTTAAGTGTTTTCTGTAGAAATCCTGTCTTGCAACGGAAATTATGGAAGCGATAGGTAATGTGCAGGAATGTTAGAGAAAAAAGAAAGAAATATTATTAAAATAAAGATTATTAAAAATGTATTTATAAAATTTTATTTTTATTTAGAACAAATGCATTTTAGAAACCAAACATTTATATTCTCTGTTCGCATTCGATCTATAGTTGTCCGAAACGGAAGTGAGAAGACTATCTTATACATTCCATGCTCTAAAAATTGAGGTAAGACTCGTATCTTAGCATCTTTTAACCTTAGCTGATTGCAGTTTTATTGCCTACCGAAAAAACGACTTGTGATCGTTAGTTAGACCTATGTATAGTTACTATAGTAGAATGCCCCCGGGGCACTTATTGTCATTGCGGTTTATTCTCCAAGCTTTGACGCAGTGCTATCGGGGAAAATGGGGGCACCAGACGCCAATGTTCCTTAAACCTTAATCTGGAAGAACCCCACCCTAATCCACGGTGGAACAGCATACGCCAGGGATGCGTAGTCAAGAGGGTGCTTGGCCGTTAGTATGCGAACTCTGGATACCAGTCGACTTCCAGTTTCAATGTAGACTTACCCATGCATAAAGAGCTCTGTGTGGGTGGACAACGTTTTCTCCAATAATGGCCTAGGAAGAATTCAGAAGGGATGGACAGGAAAGGCTCGCAAGGGGTGAACAGGTTAATCTCTAAAGGTTCTCCTATGGCGTTGAACCGGGATATTTCGATAGGGATGGACAAGAAAGCCTCGTTAGAGATGGAGAGGTTAATCCTTTAAGGAACTCCGGTTGCCACTGGCCAGGGGAGGATATCGAAATAGAATGATAAAGAAACCTCGCAAGGGGTGGACTGGTCAGTCTATGAAGATACTCCTGCGGCTATAGAGGCAAATGTGAATGAATTGGACGCACCTGTCCCTGTGGGCTTAGGCAAATCCTTTTCGGAAACAGGCACCTCAAAACGTTCCTTCAACGTCGAGTCGAAGTCTCTACAGCTCATGCCTAAAAGTGAGTGGCAGAGGCAGAAGAGGAGACGGGGAAAGGAAAGAAGCTGAGACGGCGGCGCACATTGTGTGTGAATGTCCAGCACTGGCTAGCATAAGACTCAGGACCACTGGTGGATCCCATGGGGGACCTGAGCCCATGCTAGCAATTACTAGAGACTGCGTGATGAGAAAGAAGGCCGATAGTTACCAGTCGACAGTCTCAAATCACTAAAGTCAAGATTAAGGGCTGGTTGTAGCACATGACTCAATGTAAGTAGGTTGTCGTAAATTACATTTCGGTTGCCTGTAATCATAGAGGACGGAAGGGGGTCGAAAAGGGACCCATTATGGAAGTGGTCTGCTTCGATATTCCCCCTACATTACATACATACATACTATAGCAGAAGCATTCCAACATCCGAGATTGATTAAGTTGCATGTTGAATTGTGCGTTACATAATTTTAAATTGTATTCCCCCTCCCCCATATGAACATACTGATTTTCGGTTATTAACTCTGATTTCATATAAAGTAAGGGTCTTATATCTATGTAAGAACTGTTCCACTTCACAGTACTTGAGTAATGAGGCATTTCGATTATTCGTTTCATAGTTTTCAATTGCATAACGACCAAAATTGGTCATTAGTTATCAGATGTCAGTTAGACATATACCGGAACACGTTACTAGTGGTGGTGCTGACAAAATAAGTATTTTTTTTTGCGGTCGAACATCTTTGTTCGAAGATTAATTTACGTCAAAGGTTGTATGGCCTTTTTGTATGTGTTTTCCTGAACCTGTGTTATGTTGTGCTCGGAGCAGGTAAAATAACAATCTCCCATACATTGGTTTAGATAAAATCGAATAATACGGACAATGAGGACTCCTAGATTTGAGAATAATCTGTTGTAGATTCCTAGGGGTATGAAAACAGTTCTACAAAATTTCTTGCAATATTTGCGTTCGGAACAAAGGATGGCAGACCACAGCAGTTTCTATGTAATGCAAACTACGCGAAAAAATATTAAGGTAACTATGGAGAAGACTACTTCGGAACTATTAAGATCGAGAAAGAGGTTTAGAGAAGACAACTCTAGAAATGGTAGAACCTCAAAATACTTATCAGTAGAAATACCCAATGATAATAGACCGTAATTTCAATTATTCATTTTATTGAGATAAAGATCTCGAAAGATGATCTTAGTGTTTGAAAGAGTATCACAATCATGTTGAATGTGGATGTGGATGTCAAAGTCATGTGAGTTCAATTTTACTATTGAAAAATAAAAATTTGTTTTGAAATTTTAAATAAATCTGAGGGTAACAGCATTAATGCTCCTTTCAGAACAGCTATGCTACACTGAAAGTAATTATTGTTTTATCGTTTTAATGGGCTTATTAAAAACAAGACAACTAATTAGGACCAGTCTTTATCCGAACCTTAAACCAGTTATCTGTCCTTTGTCTTTTAATTATCAGTGAATAATATTAAACGTTTTATAGTACTCGATTTTGATGGACTATATTAAAGGTCTTCGCTACCTCACCCACAAAAAAAACAGCAATATTATTTATAGACATCCCCAATTTTTAAATATATAATTTTTGCAAAAAAAAAATACTGACGTCAAAACAGACAGATGCGCATCAAATCTAAACAAAATATATAATTTTTTGTAGTAGTTATTGTGGACATTGTCAACATGGCTTGAATTTCAATTATCAAAAGATAAATCGTACAAAAATTTTCATTGACTACACCTTTCCATTTAAAATTTTATACTTTTTATAGCGGACATAACAACGTAAATATCAAGTATCTGTCTAAAAGATTCAAAAAATAAGAAAATTTCGTGTTTATCTATAAGGGATTAAAATATATGGTCATATACATCAAATTTCATTAACTAGAGGTGGACCCTTTAATTTCCAACTTTATACTTCTTGCTATTGAGAAAATAGTAATATATGTAAGTTATACATCTATATAAATATCAAGCGTCTGTCTACAACGGTTCAATAGACAAGGCCTTATATGACAAATTTCGTCAGCTATGAGGACACTTTTTAATTTTGTTTACAGTTATTGTTGCTGGATCAGCAACACACAATTTGTTTAAATTTCAAGCGTCAGTCGCTGACGGTTAAAAAAATTTTAAATTCAATACTTGGTGATATAGAGTCTGAATATATCGTTTCAAAAGTTTGGCCATATACATCAAATTACATGAACTATTGGGACAGCCTTTAATTTTTATTTTTAAATATTTACACTGTTTATTATAACAGACAGCTATCTAATTTTCCAGTGTATTTTCTCTAACGGTTCAAAAAATATATCCATATAAACCAAATTACATCAATATGGGGCACCCTTGAATTTCCAAAACGGCAATAGAGGTGCTTTGGGAATTTGGCCATATTCATGAAATACATAAAATATTGGGACACCCTTTAATTAATGATTTCAAATTATACATTTGTTATAGATGATTTAGCAATACAGATTATTTGTAAAATTCAGTATTGTTACTTGTTATTATAACATGAAAGGATAAGCCAGGAAGCCTCGCAAGAGGCGGAAAGGTTAATCCCTCAGGAAACTCCGGCCTAAGGAAGTATTCAGAAGCGATGGACAGAACGCCTCGCAAGCGTTGAACAAGTTAATCTCTAAGGGCTCTCCTATGCCGTTGAACCCAGATATTCCGATAGAGATGGAGAAGGAAGCCTTGTTGGAGGTGGAGAGAAAAAGCCGTTAGGAGTTTCGGTAGTCACTGGCCAATGGGGGTTATTGGATCAAAATGACAAAGAAACCTTTTAGGAAACAGGCACCTCATAGTGCTGGAAAAAGTTTTAAAACTTAACAGATGTTCCTCGGTTAATGAGGTAACATTGATGTGGGTTAAGTGACACATTTGCACAGTTGGGAATGTAGCAGCAACCAAACTAACAAAAGGGGATCGGCTGTAAATTTCTGTAGACCAGAACCCAGAGTAGTGCTGGGTAATGGCATAATGCGAGCTAAATTCCTACAATGGGTGGACTCATTAAACCTGAAAATGTGGAGGAGAACATTATATGTAGGCAGCCTCGAAGGGTGCTCCAAGAGCCCATACATGGGCAGGAAGGCCAGTAAGGTACTGGGATACAAGAGAGATACTCTACTCGATAACTGCATTAGTGACAGGCCATGGAAACTTTAAGTATCATCTAGCCAAGATGAAAATCGAAGAAGATGTGCCTGAAGGAGGCTGAGATGGTAGCGCACATTGTGTGTGAATGTCCGCCAATGGGTAGCATAAGACTTAGGACAACTGGTGAAAGCTTGTTAAATGGGTGCCATTGGGGACCTGAGCTTTGAACAGATGACAGTCTAAAATCACTAAAGTCATGATTAAAGGCTGGTTGTAGCACGTGACTCTATGAGGATAAGATTGCCGTAATTACATTTCGGTTGTCTATAATCATAGCGGACGGCAGGAGGTAGAAAAGGGACCTGGTCTGCTCGTTATTCCCCCTACATTAAAATGTAAATAACTATGGATACAATTTTTTAATTTCCAGTTTTATATTTGTTATATGGCGGAATTAGTTGTCTTTTTATTCTGTCTATACAGTTTAAAAATTAAAGGGTGTCCCCATAGGTGACACCGATTTTTATTTGTTATAGCGGACTTAGCGATACTATATAACGATTCAAAATATAAGGCTATATTTATCAAATTTAACCAGGTTTGGGGACACCCTTTATTTTTTTATTTTATTTTTTTATTACTCATTCTTATTGGGAGCTAAAGTGATACGACGCACTTTGTAAACATTTTAATAGGTTCCCTTTACGGTTCAAAAGACAAGTAAAGATAATGTTTGTGAAAATCATTATTAAATATTTCTTAAAATGGGACCAATCTATAAGCATAACTTTTCAAATAGAAAATTTCAAAATCCACTGAGAAATGACTGATTTCGGTGGGAAAAAAAATAGAAAAAAGCAACGTCACGGCTTAAAATATGTCTGAGCATTTTGTAATGATGGCTGACTTGCTGAAACTAATGCTGTTGAAGCTAAATTTATTAAAATACCCCAAATATAAATTATGTCTTTATTTGAAGTATTTTAAGAGAATTTTCGTAATCAAAATTATAAAAAGTTAAGTCAAAAGGGCTTTTTAGTTCATTATTTTCAATTTCAGTTGATTTTGTTTTTTGCCAACATCAAAAGAGGTTAATTGTGACCCAAGATAATTATTTATATCGAAACACACGAAATAAAATTGTGACAATTGCGTTAAGGTGGTTTCTGAGAAGCTTTTAAATGTGCACACTGGGACGTGCAAGAAATTAATAAAATTGCTAATAAATTTTTTTTTAAATTGATAGAAAAATGAATGAAATAAGAAAAAGAAACATAACAACTGTTTATTTTTATTATCTCATAAAATGGCAAAATGCCAAAAAATAAAAATTTTTTAAACAACTTTGAGTAAAAATACTCGTAGACAAAAAAAACAAAACAACGTATTTTGAATATTGATTTAATTTAACACTAGATGTAAGATTTTAAGTCATATCAAATCGAAATCAAAACAAAAATATTTTTTTGATTAAAAAAAACACTTGATAAATAAACGTTGCCATTAAATTATAAAAGCGCCCTCTAACGCTTGAAAGCTCTGTTTAGGAGGTCAATGTCAATAATATAATACATTAAGGTCTACAAGTGTGCCAATGTGCAGTGTCTGCTGCGTATCGTCCGGCGTATGCCAATTAGACAAATGGTCGTCTATGTTGCGTTAAGTGCGCTGTTCGTACGACTGTTGCTGGCTGTTTGAAAAAAAAACGTAGCCTGAATTCTAAATTGCTGATGACTTTGCACACTTACTACTATCCAATGCAAAGTGAAGCTTTTTGACTGTTTTTTGTATTTTGTCATCCCAAAAAACAATAAAAGTTTTGTATAAAATCCCAGTAATTTTGTTTAAACTTATTAGTTTTACATAACGCGCTGTATACCATCTTGTTAAAGTTCGGACAAAAATGGATGTTGCTTTGAAATTGAGTTTTGTTATCCTGTCGTTTGCTGTGTTTGGGCGGGCCGATGTTTCCCATTTGGGTTACAGGCGCTACAGTGGTCAGCGTGTGCAACCTTTGCGATTACAACGTTTAGAATCAGATTCCACGCCTTATCCAGCAGCTGGTTATCGTCCTAATCGTGAATTTAATTTGCCACGCGAACAGCCTCTGTTTCCCTTGGCCAACCATCAGAACAATAGACCTCAAGTAAGCAGTGGTTTTGATAGTTTAAGTGAACCCCAGAGACCGCAATTGTTGTACGGATCCCCAGTCCAAGAGCCACGTTTTTCTCCACGAAATCGACCACAAAATTTTAATGGTTTCAATAATTTAGCTGAGAGCCAACAACATGATCAAACTCAATTTTTGGCTGGTAATCAACAGCCCACACAATCGCAAAATAGCAACAGAGGTTACAACAATGTACTCAACAACTCCGAAGAACCGCGACAGCCACAGAATAGTGACGTGAGCTTCAACAATGGCTTCAACAACTTCGAGGACTCCCAAATTCCTCAAACCAGCAACAGTGGTTACGATAATGGCTTTAATAATTTGGCTGAATCCCAACAACCTCAACAAAGTCCTGAAGCAATCTATGGAGCCCCCTCTAACAACCAAGAACAACAATCTCAAAATGGATTTGATAACTTATCAGAACCCCAATACAATTCCCGTCTAAGACAACAATTGGTTGCTCGTTTACAACGAGCTCAACGTCTACAGCAATTACAACAGCAAAATGAAGCTCAAGATTACAGGCAATCTCAATATCAATCGCAATCCCAATCTCAGCGACAACAATTTTTCAATTCCCCCCAAACTTTATACCGTGCTCCCTCCCAACAAACTCAAGCTCAATCTGAATCCCAAAGTAGTCGTTTGATTGCCCAGAAACCGGCTCGTTTGACGGACAATCGTGAGGAAACTGAAGATGAATCTGATGCTAAGACATCTGAGACGGTAGATGAAATTGAAACGACCACTAAAGCTGAAGATAGGAAGACGGTTAATGGTACAGTCCCCGTTGTAGCCAACACAAATGTGGTCAGCTATTATCCAGCGACTGCCTTCGGCTTTGTACAACCTTTAAGTGCCGCATATGTTGCCTCGCCTAATTATCAAACCGTACAGCCGATTTCAGCTGCTTACACTGTGAGTTCTCCCTTTTTTCCACAGCAATATAGCTTGGCTTCCGCCGCACCTGCTCAATTGCAAGCTTGGTAATTTTAGACAATAATTTTTCTTTTATTTATAAATATTTTTCTTTTAGCTTCTCTCACTATTCTTTCTCATTTGAATGCTCATACACTTTAAATTAAGTTTAGAACGCCCCATGCTTTAAATTCTTCTTTGTTATTTAATTGAAATAAAATCCTTTGAAATTAATTTAAATTTTAAAATAAAATGTGTTTTAATTTTTCTAAAAGCGTTAAAGCTCTGCCTGGAGAAATTCTCTAGGTACCCTTATTCATTTTTGAATCACGCGGAATCCTTAGCATTTAGTTTAGTTTTTGGTGTTTTTTAGTTGTCGAATTCATTTCGCTGGATTCGCGTAATCGCTAACTCTTTGGATGAACTTTCCACATTGAGTAATTCTGACTCTACTGCTAAACATATTTAAAAACGTGCGCTAAGTATCTCTGTCTTTTTATGGGACATCCAGCAATCATAATCTTTCTCGATGTGTAGCTCGTTCAAGAACTGTTTTCAAAGCTAAGATGTGGAGATGCTACACCGCCTCATTTCAGAAATGGCATAATGGAAGCGAAGGTCCTACAATAGGTGAACTGACCTAACTTAAAAAAATGGAAGGAGGCTACTGTATGTACGAGGTCTGCTATACATATTTCTGGCCTAATAATGAAAATGCGAATATTTATCATCAAAAATGGTTTTAATGTTTTTCAAAGTATTCTCCAGCATGATTTATACACTTTTGCATGCGCTCAAACCAATTGTCGAATCACTTTTTCCACTCCGATTGAGACACCTCCAAAACATGGTTTTTGAACGCTTCAACAGCATCTTCTGGCGACAAAAATCGTTGAACACGCATTTGTTTCTTGATGATCGGAAAAAAGAAGTCATTGGGTGCCAAGTCAAGGCTGTAACGGATGGCCTAGCAATTCGACGCTTTGGCCGGAAAAATAGGCGCTGATTTCAGCCGATGTGTGAGAGCTTGCATTGTAATGGTGAACAATTATTCGTCTTCTCCTGTTCGTTTTTTTAATTCCTCTGAAGACTTCAGGCAAACAAATTTTGAAGTACCAGTCAGAATTGACCATCCTACGTTGCTCAAGCGCAACAGTCGCCACATGATTAATTTTTTCAAGTCACTGTTAAGAACACAAATGATGGTCGAATGTCAAAACGTTTTGAGTACGATTACGCTAAAAAATTACAAACTTTCCAATGGAAATGCCAGATTGCCAGAAATATATATAGCAGCCGTTTTAGATAGGCTAGAATGGTACTCAAAGACAGGAGATAATAGAAGTACCTTAAGCTGAATAGCTGCATTAGTGACAGGTCATGGAAATTTCAAGTATCATCTAGTCAAGATGAAAATGGAAGAATAGTATAAACAGTGAAACATACCGGTTTTTTTGTCCAAATAAACAAAATATGAAAAAAAAAATGGCAGAAACTCAACCCTGAGCTTAGAAAAAATTCAAAGGCGTCAAAATAAGATTTTACGAATGGCTACAGTCGCGCCCTGATATATCAAAAACTCGAACATCCCTTAGTTCCCTTTCAACCGTCCCTTAGCTCCACTGCAATTCTACATTCAGGCTTACAGCAAGCCACAGCTGATCATCTGCGAAATTTTTCCCTTGTGAGGTTCTAGTCTTTCAAAGCATCTAAAGTCTTTACTCTTAAACCTCTTCCAGGAAAAAGGAATTCCTCTTCCAGGAAAACGAAATTACATTCGCTTTAATATCTTAATTATACAGATAATTCCACATAATAGCAATAAACGTCCTTATGGCGGATTTGTCAAAATCATCCATCCATTTTTCTGGACGATGATGATGTTACAAAGTGATGCGAAATCATCTTTTAATGATTTATTTTCTTTGCAGATGGCTCGCTTCGACTCGTTCTTAAAAATTTTAATTACACATAGAAAAAAATATTTGCACCAATTAAAGGTTTTAATTAGTTTTAAATTAAAGTTCAAACAATTTTTTAATTGATTCAAATACATATGTATATATTTGTTTAAAACAGAACAAAACAATTTCCTAATTAAACAAATAATTGAATCAGTTAATTAAATTGTAATCTGAAACCAATTAAAAGCTTTAATTAATGCAAATATTTTTTTTGTGCATGTGAAAATAGCGTAAAAGGGACATATACATATATTGTGATGCTTTCTGAAATACGAAGCGAAATATAAAACATAAAACTCGTCATTTCTTTAATAACGACACATGCATCTATTTACGAATCCGATATGGAAACCAAACCACAAGCAACATAGTGAGACATTTCAGGTAAATCTAACCCAAAATGACAGCTTTTAAAGGCAATTTCCACTTTAGCGATTTCGACACTCAGTTGGCCTTCATTAAATTTTATTCCTAAAATTCAAGCAATTTCCCTTAGGATATGGTATGATGTAAGTATTTTGTACTTGACGATTTAATATCCGCATGATTATATGGGAAAACTATTAGAGGATTGGGGCCTAAAACAAGCAGAGAAGGACTTCCGGGGCCCAATCCGCTTATTAACATACTTGTAGTGTGAAAACCATGAAATCAAGTTCCTGTCGAGGCAAGAGCCTCCTATACGATAATTAAGCGAATCCTGGCGTTCAACTACTCAAAACGGTACAAATTTATGGTCCAGTAAGCCATGATGCACCAATTGCTTTTTACATACATATGTACATACATATGTATTTGTTGTAATGTATAAGTTTGTTTGATTCGTTAGAATGGATTTTTGTTTTGCTGAAGCAGTATGAACATTCATTGGAATGCACTTAGTTCAGTGTGAGTTACAGTACCCAAACTGGACTTGAGATATTTCATGCAATTCCTTTTAAACAAATCTAAAATAAATAATAACTCCCTTCTCTAGTTTGTGCAACCATTTTAGCTTTTTTTTCTTTCTTTCTTTTTACTTGTAGGTGTAAAGAGAAATTTTCATCTTAAACAAGTTTTTATTGTTTCGTCAATTGATGTTGTTGTTATTGTTGTTTTTGTTGTTACTATTATTTACACAAATGCTTTTCTGTTATTGTTTTGTTTTGTTGCAATTGTTGCTGCTGCTAGTGTTTGTTTAAAAATGGTTTACTTTGTTTTTGTAGATGATTTAATTTTTTTTTACTATTTTTGTTGTTATTTATTATTGTTGAATTTGAAAAGAAATAAAAAGAAAACAATAATAACAACAACACAATTTTTCTTTAATGTTTTAGTTGAATGCCTTAACAGAAAGACATTGTTGTTGATTACAGTGTGTGTGTGTGTTTATTTTTATACCGTTTATTGTTGAGGTGGGTCGTGGTTATCAGGTATGGAAAATTGAAAATTTTAAATATGTAATGCACCAGTAGTCGGCAGTTTAACTTTTTTTTGTGTTTAAAGTGGTGTCGTTATAAATATAAACATGCTATTAGAATAGCAACTATTTATTACTGTTCAATAATTCTTTTGTTTTAGAGTCAATTAACTGATTTTAAATATATTTTTATAAAATTTGAGTCTATTACGAATTTTCAAAAATGTTCCACTTGTGCCTATATTCGGCACACATTTTCCTAAATTAGGTATTTGATGACCCTACTGTCAGCATGATATTTTCTACAGGGAAAGTACGAAAGTTATTAAGGAAATCAAGTTATTTTTTATTTAATATAAAAGCTATTTGCATACATTTTTTTCATGTTTTATTCAGGAGAGATCAAAAGACATCAAAATATTTATTAAAAATTCAGATAAAGGATTAGAACAAGGTATAAACTTATACTCAGTTGTAGGTAATTCAATTTATATAGATACTTGCAATTGGAGGCCAGGGAAGGGGTGCCTCGGTAGTTCAGAAGGTAGTGTGCTGGTCTATTACTCCGGGGTAGTGGGTTCGAGTACCACACTCTGGCATTTTCCCTATAAATTGGCATGAAGACCTGGAAGGTACTTTGATATAATTTGGATGCATACAAATGGGTAAATGAGTAAGTGACAGGTCACGGACACTTTAAAGACCCTACTGGCCAAGTTAAAAATTGCTAGTCTGCAATTACTATAGCCGAGAGTAAAAAGGCTAATGGCAGCACGATTCTCAATGACAGTAAGGTAGTCGTATATTATCAGTCGGATACCAGAAATCATTGAGGGACGAAGGGAATTGCAAAGAGACCCATAAAGTTTGTGGTATGCTTCGGTTTCCCCCCTACAAAATAATCCAACCAGGAAAAGAAAAGTAGAGTCATACAGACCTGTAAGCCTTTTTTTAAATATGTAGTATCTGTTTGAGAAGACATTAATAACTAAGCTGAACCCAATGTAGGAATCGCATGAATACCTAATATATAAGTTAAAGCTGAAATTGCCCGAAAACTTCTATAAACTGTTAAAACATTTTTTAACTGATAGAAATTGTATACTAAAAGGACATTTTTTAAGCTCGACACAGCTTATATTGGGGCCCATTCTATATTTGATATGCTAACCACTAACCTAGTCCACACAGCGACATTTGCTGATGACACAGGTTTTTTAATTATTTATGAAAGCGCATATGTAGCATTACAATATTTACAATTTGAAAAAACAGTTTAAGATTTTTAATAGAAATCCACATTTTGTGAGATCTTCGCACCATTTCACCAAATAGTTTTCTTCAGCATCAATCAGCAATGTGTGTGGACCCATTCTCCTAGGACCTTCAGAAACACGGCCATGCAATCCTGTCCTGTATGGTGGAACGAGAAAAACAAAATTTCTTACTTGCTGATATGGACATCCTGCCTTCTCCTATTGCAGATAAAGCATTTCTTAAGGCATCTTCAGTACATTGGTGCATGATTATTTTAGCTTTTCTCTCTATATTTAAAATTTTCCAAATTTTTTAATTTCCATTCAAAAAAACTTGCCGACTTCAGAACCCTCAAGAGAGGTAAGTAATAAACAATATTTTAGAATTTGAGTTTAAAATGACAAAATATAATTTTTCCAGAAGTCGGCACCCTATTCCGACCATTGACAAACAAAGAAATTTTTCTTCCTAATGTCGGCACCCAATAAAATAAGGAAAAAAATATTTTTTATGAAAATTTACACTTTACAGGCAATATCTGTCTTCTATCACCCTCGCTATACGCCATCCCGAAAATAAAATTAAATTTTCTGCGCACCTCGGCCTAATGTCGTCAGGAAATTGTCTTCCTATTGGCTAATAATTCTGACTGAGAGTGTTGTTGCCTTGTCTTTTATCAATCTTGGTAATACAACTTCTGTGCAAATTTCATGAGTCTACTTATTCCAAAGATAGAAAGAGCTGAAAGACATTGTAGCGAAAACAATTGGGTTACGTTTTTACCCTCTGGGTACGGAACCCTAAAAATTATAAATAAAAAATTAATGAAAACTCAATAGTGGATTCGGTAACCTCAACGTTTGAGAATCTCTCAGAGCCTGTTTTGATTTAATTAACCAGGGCGATCAGTGATCAGCGGACGAAATCTTCGGCCACTCACCCACTGCTCTAACGTCTTTAGAAGTCTATCTATGGTTGAACCCATGAATTCAAAATTGCCTACTCCACCGGCTTCCATACAAATCCACCTGTATGCTTGCCTATTGGGAGCAAATTTTCTCCATTCAAAGAAGTTTCTCCACACAATTTGCCTTCTTTGATTCGAAAAACACAGAAAAAACAATTTTTTTTCAAAACTCTGGCGGTATGCTTACATATAATGCTTTATCATTGGCATCCATTGTATTCCCAAATAATTGGTAAGGGTGGCTATACACAGATCGCTATCGATGGTCTTATTTTTAAGATTGTTAAGGCCAATAAAATCACCCTTACATAAAACGCACCACCAGTACTTTTTAGTGGTTGCATCGGTTCATGGATCATCTCAGCCAATTTTCCTTACTGACAGAAATTGTGGCTGCTGGAAAGTTTTGTTTTTATCGAATTAGTGCTCGAGTATTTTTCAATTGTATGCGTACTGGAATAAGTGCTATACTGCAGCATTTTCCATCCCTGATTGTAAGTATTTAAAAAAAATTTTTTGCTTTTTTGTTGTCTTTGTCTTTCTTGAACTAAGAATTTGTTCATTTTATTGAATTGTGTAGAAACAAGATGCAAATATAAATTCACTGTCTATGAGTCCGTCAATTTTGTTGTCGTTTATTCATGGCTTGAAAGTTTCACATTTAAATAAATTGCATTGAATTTGAAATGACTCATCTTCACTTATGCATGAGTAGGATTTGTAAATAAAATATATTTTATATATATTTATGTATATTGCACATACATACATATGTTTTAAATGCAATATATAAAAAATAATTATTGAAAAACCTACTAATTTATTTTTTGTTTGTTTTGTATAAATTATTCCATTAAATATTATTATTATTATTAAAGCAGTTAATTTGTTTCAGGTTAATAATTTATATTTTTTTTGTGTATAATATCAAAATTATTTCATAAATATTAATGCATTTTTATTAAGTTGTTTTTTATAAAAAAAATATATTAACAATAACCCAAAAGCCCCCAAAATTATTTATGGCAGTTTATTGCGTTGGAAAAATATAAATTAATTATTAAACAAAGTGTAGACAACTGCACTCAATTTTTGTCTATACATATACATAATAAAACAGTAACTCATTTCCTGTCTGTCTGTGTTCACATCACGCAAAAACTACTGGATGGATTTCAACAAAATTTTGTGAAGAGTCACCTTAGTATCCTGTTTCCAATATATCTTATTTCTAAGAGAGAGAGAGAGAGTGGAGAAAAAGCAGTGAAAGTATGCCGATTATTTTTACCGATTTAAAGGTACTGCATACTTTAAGGCATCTTTAATTTTTGAAGGCGGAATATTTTAAACAGGGTTACGCAACAGATGGCGCTGTTTTAAAATAATGACAAAATATGAATTACTTACTGCCAAATAGCCAATTGAATAAAATTTGTATTTGGTTTGTATTTTTACTTTGTGGAAATACATTGGTATTAAAATACATATTTTAAACACCTTTTACAAAGCTTTAAAATAATTTTTAGAATTTAATCCACGGATGGGTTCCTTTATAAAAAGTAAATACGTAAGAGACTTACAATTTGGTATGAATTACCTTCAAAGCAAAATGGAAAAAAATATTATCAGGAGGCACACAAATATATATAAACTAGCAGTGGCCGCCACGTTGTGCGCGTCCTGACAATATTTTGCTGTATTTTAATTAGAAATTATTCCACACCAATTGAAAGACTATTACTATTATAGTGCTTCAGTTATGGTATATGTATTTACTTTATATAAAGGTACCCATCCCTGGATAAAATTTTAAAATTTATAAAAAATTCTAAAATTCAAAAAAATATTGCAAACCTTTATAAGAGGTGTTTAAAATATTTCAATAATGTAATTCCACAAAGTAAAAATACAAATTATATACAAATTTATTCAACTGGCGCCATCTGTTGCGCAGTAGTTTTTAAAATATCCAACTTTACAAAAAAGCTAAGTTGAAAAAATAACCGTGTTGAAAAACTGCCGTATTGAAAAATCCTATTTTTAAACTGAAAATATCAGTACCTTTAAACCGGAAATTGCGTTTTTCACTGTTTTTCACCACTTTATCTTGGAAATAAGATATTTTAATGGAAAAAGAGTATGCTATATTGGGATCAGGATACTAAGGTACCTCCTCACAAAATATTGTTAAAATCCATCAAGTAGTTTTTACGTGATGCGAACACAAATGAAAAGCAGACGGACAGACGGAAATAAGTTACTATATTATTATATGTATAGATACATATCGCTTTTGATCAACAGGAGGGTATTAACTCAAAATTTTTAAATTTTCACTTATTTAAAAAAATCAACTAACAACATCAATATCTATCTACTGTAAAAATTTCAAAGTATTCTGATGACTCTTTCATCTCAAAACCCACATATGATAACTTTTTCGTGATAGTCTATATATATAAAGCACAAAATGTGTTTGTTTGTTTGTCGGAAAGATAAAGCTGCCTACACCAATGAACCGATCTCTCTGAACAGTTTGTTACTAGATACACGGATGGTAAAATAGGGTACTTATTTTTTTGATATTTGACGTGGGCGTGGCATCTCCCATACAAAGTAAATATTTATCATCGTGTTTCTTGGTAACAGTAATAGGTAACACCTTGGAATTTTGCACCAGTAACCTCTATATTAACGTACATAGTTTAGAGAAAGATGGACTGGATTGGAATAGCGGGAGTGGTACCTCCCATACAAAGTGAAAAATTATTATCGTGTTCCTGGCGAACTACGATAGGTAGCGCCTTTAAACTTTGCAAGAGAAACCTTCGTGCTAAAGCCCATAGTCTGCCAAAATGCAGAATGAATTGGGACAGTGGGCGTGGTACCTCCTATACAAAGTGAAAAATTATTATTGTTTACATAGAGAACTATAATAGGTATGGTCTTCAAAGTGGGTAAAAGTAAACCCCATACCCACGCGTATACTCTAGAAAACCATAGGCTGAATTGGGACCGTGAGCGTGGTACCCCCCATACAAAGTAACAAATTATTATCCTGTATCTAGAGAACTGCGATAGGTAGCGCCTTGGAATTTTATATCAATAACCCCCTTAATTAGATACATGGTGTAGAAAAAACACAGACTGAATTTGAATGGAGGGCGTGATACCTCCTATGCAAAATAAAAAATTGTTATCGTGTTAATACGTATAGTCTAGCACAAAACAGGTTGGATGGGAACATTATTGACGTGAGAATAGCGTTTTCGCGTTAAAGGTTGGTGCTTTTTATTGTATTTTTTGTGGATGGGTGTAGCGAAGCGCACCGGGGTTAGCTAGTATATCATAAAAAAGGTATTATTTTATTTGGCAATAATTGCAAAAAAATTAAAAGAAAAACAGTGTAAATACATTTTCAAATGGAATTTGCTTACTATAATATGTTCAGATTTTTAAATTATCTTAAAATCTAATCACAAAAAGTTTTTTATCTCTACTGAAAATTTAAAAATTTTGAGTTAATACCCTCTTGTTGATCGAATGCGATATATGTATGTTATAAAGCACAAAATGTGTTTGTTTGTCGAAAAGCTATAGCTGCCTACTGCAGTAGACCGATCTTTCTAGATTTTCCCTAGTTTGTTATGAGATACTCGGTTGGTAAAATAGGGTATCGATTTTCTAATATTCCAAGTGAGTGTGGCACTTCCTAAAGTAAATATTTATCATCGTGTTACTTGGGAATAGCAAAAGTATTTTTGTGCAGTTATATATATTTCTTATTAATGTGCAATGTGCGTGGTACCTCCCATACACAGCGGAATATAGACTGGGTTCAAAAATAGGCGTGGTACCTCCCAAACATTTTTTGTTCTACCTAAAAATTTACTCCTTAAATAAATTTACGATATATCGAAAATTTTTTCTATATATGCTTAATCAAAATTTGGGTATATCGTAAATTTGTTCCATAAATAATTTTACGGTATGTCAAAAAAAAATTTTTTTATAGAAATTTTATTGCATTTCGTAATTTATACATAAAAATTACGTACCGTACATCGAACATTTTTTCTATATAAAAATTTTAGGGCATTTCCTCTATTTGTTCTACATAAACATAACGGTATATCGCATATTTGTCCCTTAAATAAATTTACGGTACATGGAAAATTTTTTCTATATAGAAATTTTAGGATAGTTTTTTAGTTTGTTTTTCATAAAGGATGCGGTATATCTTCAATTTATACCGTAATTAAATTGACGGTATATCGAAAATATTTTCTATTTGGAAATAAAGGGTGTTTTTTATAGGGGTATAGAACTTTAAGTTGCAATAAAACAACGATGGATTATTCGATTGACATGAATTTTATTTATCCGAAAGATAATCTTGTGGCATTACATTTTACATATGATTTCTGGCATATGACCGCCACGGCTGGCGCGGATGTAGTCCAATCTGAACGTCCAATTTTCGATGAGTTTTTCCAACATTTGTGGCCGTATATCGGCAATAACACGGCGAATGTTGTTTTCCAAATGGTCAAGCGTTTGTGGCTTAGACCAATGACTTCACATAGCCCCACACAAAGTAGTCTAGCGGTGTTAAATCATAAGATCTTGGAGGCCAATTCACAGGTCCAAAACGTGAAATCAGGCGGTCACCAAACGTGTCTTTCAATAAATCTATTGTGCCACGAGCTGTGTGACATGTTGCGCCATCTTGTTGAAACCACATCTCCTGGACATCATGGTTATTCAATTCAGGAATGGAAAAGTTAGTAATCATGGCTCTATACCGATTACCATTGACTGTAACGTTCTGGCCACCATCGTTTTTGAAAAAGTACGGACCAATGATTCCACGAGCCCATAAAGCGCACCAAACAGTCAGTGTTTCTGGATGTAACGGTGTTTCGACATACACTTGAGGATTACCTACACTCCAAATGCGGCAGTTTTGTTTGTTGACGTAGCCATTCAACCAGAAGTGCGCTTCATCGCTTAACAAAAGTCGCTTAGGAAAATCGGAAACAACGGTAATCTCGTTTTGGGCCCATTCGACGAATCTACGCCTTACTGTTCAGGCTTGAGTCTATTCATGATGAATTGCCAAACCAAACTGAGAATAAATCACTTTACAGCTGTTAAATCGGTCGCCATCTTGAAAAGTAATGCCAACTTAAAGTTCTATACCTCTATAAAAAACACCCTTTATTAGGGTATTTATAAATTTGTCCCGTAAATAAATTTACGGTTTATTCTATATAAACATTTTAGACTATTTTTTAATTTTGTGCTACATAAAAATTACGATATATCGTAAATTGGTCCCGTATTTTTTTCTACAAAGAAATTTTACGGTATTTCTTTAATTCAATTCCACATGAAAATATTGTAATAGAAATAATAAGAAAAATTAACTAATATCGTAATTTTTTATAAAAACAAATTACTAAATTTGTTTAATTAATATCGTATTTTTTTTTTGCTTCTAAATATTTAAAATTCCAAATACGACTTTTTTATTTTAAAACCTTTTATATCTAAAATTTTAATTATGGCGTTGGGATTTTTTAAATTTATTTTAAATTTTTTGCTATTAACTCATTCTGCAGAACGGTTGCTGCATAATAATCATGAATTAATTGCATTTTAATAAATTATTAATAAATAAATTGCAAAGCGAAGGTTGATGGTTCGTGAAAAAAATGCAAAAATTGGAATCAGCTTAAAAATAAACAAAATGTGATGATTAAAATGGAAATGGCGGTCTAGACTTAATAAATTTTTGCCACAAACAAAAACAATTTAAAATTAATTAATTTACATTTTATGCTAAAATAAATTTATTAAATTAACCATGTTAATTGTTAGTAATTAATTATTTTAATTAAAGTTTACTAGAATTTAAATAGCAAAAAAAAAACATAATAATAATTGAAAAACGCCAAAATATTTACAAATCAACATCTTTTCAAATTTTCCACTAAACTCCAAGAGCTCAAAATCATTCGAATTCATAACACACATTCGAAAAGCAAAAACAACAATTTGCAGCTCACAACGTTAATGTCATAAATACGGCTTGATTTTGCACAGTCTCTAGGATTATTAAGTCTTTAAGACATCAAACAAACTGCTTAAATTAATGACGCACTTAAAAACATGTTGCTACCAAACGCATGCAACAACAGGCAGTACAAAGAAAACTTTATGATTTTTTTTTTAACTACTGCCAACCAACCAACCATATGAGTTGCATTTCTAAATTGAATAGAATTGAGTTTATTGTCTACTATTTTAAAATACTGAGCACATGTAGCAACTCCTTTCTAGATGTTTGTTTTTTTTTTCATGCTGCAAGACTCACGTATTCTCAAATGTATTTAAGTATTGCTACATATTTCTATTATTAAGGCAGTGTGTCCAAAAGCATTTTGCCTTAATATTATCGTCATCATCATGATCATGTCCTATGAGCTGTTCTATTTGTTTTGTGGCTAAAACTATCACGCATTTGCGCTATTAGTGTTTTAAATATGTGAATCGTTTTGTATTTAAATGATATTCGAGGTGCAGTCAAAAAATTTTAATGTGAAAAAAGTTTCATAAATTAATTAAATTATTATTATTTTGGATAAATTAAATTTATAAAATACTAGTGTATTTTACCCGGCGTTGTCTGGGTACACCCTTAGAGCCCTTCTAAGTGCTTGCGAAATGATTAATCTTTTTAGGTTTTATCCAACCTGTAGGTTCACTCTCAACAGAGGAGAAACAATTATAGTTTTGCGACAAAGTATTTGCATACATCTCAACAACAGCATCACAATTCGCGTTCAACCAATCGAGGAGGTGAAGGAAAAAGTAACACATACCTATGATACAATGCAGGTGTATTTTAAGTGAAAAATCGAATGGTCATGGCAGAAATAAAATTACGATCGAAGTAACTGAGTGACTGAAAAGATTCAGCTCAACATTCCATCTAGAAGGACCGAATGTCATTATACACATAAGACATTACGATACATGGTTTGGTAACTTTTTAAGTGACAACAAAAAATCATAATATGGAAAATTGAGGGCATTTTGTTGATATTTGTATGGGAATATATAGGAAAATATAAATGCCCTATCTGCAGAACCACTGAGCCGATTTCGTGCCAACTTCACACAAACCATTTACAGATCATCCCCAACATACCCTGAAATCTTCGCTAAAATTGGTCGACCAGTTTCCAAAGTTAGTGGTGACATCAAAGTGTACACTTCTTTTTATATATAGATTCACTAAACTTATAAAATATTCAATTACTAGCCGTGCCCACACAAGTTGTGTGCGTCCTGATAATATTTTTTTTTCGATTTTGCTTTGAAAGTAATCCACAACAAAGTATAAGTCTCTTGCGTATTTAATTTTTATAAAGAAACCCATCCCTGGATAAAATTCTAAAAAATATTTCAAAGCTTTGTAAACGGTGTTTAAAATATTTTAATAACAATGTATTTCCACAAAGTAAAAATACAAACCAAATACAAATTTTATTCAATTGGCTATTTGGCAGTAAGTAATTAATTATTTTAAAACAGCGCCATCTCTTGCGCAACCGTGCTTAAAATATCACGCTTTCAAAAATTAAAGATGCCTTAAAGTATGCAGCTCCTTTAAATCGGTAATAAATCGGGGTACTTTCACTGCGTTTTCCTCTCTTTTTTAAAATCCGTCCAGTAGTTTTTACGTGATGCGAACACAGACAGAAAGACGGACAGACATGAAAAGAGTTGCTGTTTTATTATATGTAACCGCGACTAATAAAAGGGACCTAAGGGTCGATCGGGCCATTGGTTTTTTATTTTAAATCGATGTAAAATTTATTTGAAAATCGAGTGGAAGTCAAAGTGAAGCTGCATTCACTTATGTTAATACCAGTTTTTACACTTGTAAAATTACGTAAAACTTTAAACTACTCTCCTGTAAAATTTACTTTTTTACCCTTAGGTCCCTTTTATTAGTCGCGGTCACATATGTGTAAGTTATAGATTGACCGAAATCGATATTATTTAGTATCAGAAATATCTATACATATAATAAAACTATAGTATCTCTGTTCAAAAATAGGATAGTGTTTTCCTGTAAAAATATCTCGTTTTCAAGAGAAAATAGAGTTAAAATGCAAATGTACTCCAATATACCGATATAACTGACTTGGCAGCACCTTTAATTATTTTTTTGTAAACGTTGAGTTTTGTGGTTATGTACCTTAGTAACTCAATTCAAATATTCAATTCAAATATATTTTTTGTCGTGTAAAAATATCTCATTTCCAAGGGAAAGCAGGGGTCAATAGGGAAAGTAAGCAATTTTAACGATTTAATAATGCAGAAAACTTGGCAGCACCTTTAATTTTTTTTGTAAACGGTATTGATTACAAATACCATATACAGAATTCTACAATATAGAGTTTTATATAAAACCTATGTTGCAACTTCATAAATAATTTCCCAGAGATGGGTAACTCTATATAAAATAACCATATACACCACCTCCGCAGCCCCTTAAATTTAAGAGTCTTACAACTTGGTGTGGATTACTTTCACAGCAAGAGGCAAATTCAAGAAGGATGCTGACGACGTTGCAGGCATTGCTAATGAATTTTTGAACTTGAAAAAATTATTGTAAATATGTATGAAAAAATCATTGAACAAAAATCAAACGATTTCAAACTTATCGATATTCGATGAACTCAAATTCTTTGAATTATAATACATTCTTTCGAATAGCGGAAATATATGCACAAATAACAAGAACTTTTAAATACTACAAATTTGTTAATAAATGAAAGGCCTCTTGTCATAAATGGCAAAGTGTTAGAATATCAAAAATAACTCTATATTTTCCCCTATGACCAGGGCTGACAGAAGATTTTCTTGAAAAGTCTGCACTTTTTGGGAAAGAAATCAGCATTTTCGGCACTTCAGTTTTGAAAATCGGCAATAAAATCAGAATAAATAAAACTAAGTATTTTTTGAGGTTTTATTTGATTTTTATTAGTAAAAAACCATAAAGAAATAACAAATTCTAATAGTTTTATGGATTTTATAAACATAAATACAAAAATTAACACAATATTTTTTAAAAAAGATAGATGATAAAATAATCATAAATTAAATCAGGCTTTGTGTCTGAGAAATTAGCGAAGTTATGTCGTTTTGAAGTTTTCAGTTCAAAAGTATAGTGATAAAGTGATGTAGTCGAGGTTAAAGTTGGACAACAAATTAGTTGTTAAGACTGCCTAATTAAATATGTTTAATAATAAATAAAATCTATTTTGTAGTTGATCTCAAAGTATCATTTGGTGCAACAAAAACATAAAATGTTGTTTTGTCCCGTACTGAAAATTTTACCCTGGTAAGATAAGGTCTCTTTCGTTAGCTTCGTCACATACATACATATATGTTTCGTATATAGTAAGAACTACATTTCTGAATTTTATATTTTTGCTAAATCGTATTTAAATATTATGATAATAGATTTAAAAAGTTTTAAATAATCTTTAAAAATCGTTTCATTTTCTAAGGAACATCGAATTTTTCGATATTCATTCTACATTTGCGCACGAATGTGGTAGAAACATAATTTGTTTCACAAATTTTCTTTAAATCGGAAGAGCTTTTGTGGAATCTCGCTTTATTTTAGCAATTCGTTGTCAAAAGCTACAGAAACTAATTTTATTCTTTGTAATTATTTCTTTAAATTCAAGAACATGCAATTATCGTTACTCCGAATCTAACGCTTGTTTGTCATTTTCATCTAAAAAATTCGGAAAAATCCTTAAGAATTAAAATAGATTTAATTTTGTTTTTCATTATGACATATGGATTTAATTTAATAAACTTAGTGATTTAAAGTTAGTTTCAAAATCAAACCGTTTCCATGAGCATTTCTATATAAAAATTTACGCAGGTATTAATAAAATTGTGAATTTCAGATTTTAATATTAAATTTTTAGCATAAATTCCCAAATCAATTGATTTGATAAAATCTGCATTTTTTTTACCAAAAATCGGCAATCAGCATTTTGTAATTTTTTAGTGTAAAAATCGGCAAAATGCTGAACAATTGGCACTTTTGGCAGCCCTGCCTAAGACTTCATAGGTAAACAACTGCTACGAGAAGCACGATGACATAAGTCTTTTTTAAAAAAACTCACGAGTTAATAAAAGATTATTGGTAAAAAAAGTAAAAAAAAAAACAATACAAATTTTAAATAAAAATTTTGGATCTGTTTAATTCATCTACTTAAATACTTTCTTTAAATATTATCGAATTTAACAAAAAAAATTATAATTTTGCTAAACAACCTAAGTTTAGTGAAAATTTCTGCATTTAACCAAAATTTTCGAATATCAAAAATTTATAATTTATCCTAAAATTATCTTTATTTTCTATTTCATTGCCGAATTTAACAAAAAATTTCGAATATCAGAAATTTATATTTTTTTTGAATTACGAGCCTTTATGCTTTATTTTCCACTTCAAATACTTAATTTTCCTGAAATTTTCGAATATCGAAAATTTATAATTTTTCTAAATACGACCAAGCATATTAAAATTCTCTTTATTTTCGATTTCAAATACTTATTTTTCCTATGATAAGCGAAAATTTTAGAATTTATCAAACATTTTCGAATACCGAAAATTTACGATATTTTTTAAACGAGCATTTATACAAAAATTAGCTTTATTTTCGATTTCAAATACTTATTTTTCCTATAGAATTTGACAAACATTTTCGAATATCGAAAATTTATATGTTTTTTAACTACGGGCATTTATCCCAAAATTATCTTGACTTTTTATTTCAAATACTAAATTTATCTTAATCAGCGAAAAATTTTGGAATTTAACAAATATTTTCGAATATCGAAAATTTATAACTAAAAAAAATTTTAAACTAAATTATAATTATATATAAAATTATAATTATAACAACGAGCATTTTTATAAAAATTACCCTTATTTCGATTTCAAATACTTATTTTTCCTATGATCAGCGAAAATTTTCGAATTTAACAAAAAATTTTAGAATATCGAAAATTTATGATTTTTTTTTAACGAGCATTTATACAAAAATTAGCTTTATTTTCGATCTCAAATACTTATTTTTCCTCTGATAAGCGAAAATGTTCGAATTTAACAAACATTTTCGAATATCGAAAATTTATAAGTTTTTTAACTACGAGCATTGATCCCAAAATTATCCTGATTTTCTATTTCAAATACTAAATTTATCTTAATCATTTCTTAATCATTAATTTTGGAATTTAACAAAAATTTTCGAATATCGAAAATTTATAATTATAAATTATAATTATATAATTACAATTATAATTATAACAACGAGCATTTTTATAAAAATTACCCTTATTTCGATTTCAAATACTTATTTTTCCTATGATCAGCGAAAACTTTCGAATTTAACCAACATTTTCGAATATCCAAAATTTGCATATTTTATTTTTATGCTAAAATTATCTTTATTTTCGATTTGTTGTTATATTTTCTCAAAACCCTCCACATAATTAGTTTTCGTGTATTCTATTTTGGCTATCGCATACACAGCAACAACAACAAAATGTTTTGAAAAATAGCAATAAATAAAAAAGAAAAACATGACTGTACTTCTTTCTTAGGAAGATTATTATTTATTTTTTTCCAATTTCCTATATTTTGGACTGGCCTTTTTACACCATGCTGCGTTGTTTTACTTTAAAGTGAAGTTGATTTAATTTAAGAAATATAATCTTAAAGTTGATTATATTTATCGTATGCCCTATAAAGACATCGGAATAATAATATAAGGAGCTTTGGTTCAGTGAACAACAATGAACTTTAAATGGGCAACTTTGTGATGTTTTTTATTTTTGCATCAATGTTTATCTCTTGTCGTTCTGCTTAAGGCTGTTTATAATGTGCTATTGTTGGTCAAATGTAAGATCTTTATATTCAGATATTTATTTAATAGTATTGACATCATGATTTTAAATATTCCGATTTGAAAAGAGGTCGTGTTATATTTACCAACTTAAATACACTAAAAAAATTTTAATCATACAAAATTTTATAGTGTGTTTCACGAAAGTTAGATAAATAAGAGGGTATAAAAATTAAAATCTAAGGCTGACACTAACTATGCAAATAATGCTGAAGAAGGTCCTAGTTTGACTTTAAAACATCTTATTTAAAATTTGTTAGATTAGATTTAATAAGAAGTCTGAGTACAGTTACTTCGCTCTGAAGTTATTAATGCCCTTATTACCCCTAAGGCTTTTTGCACCCTGTTATTTGTATGAAATCCGAACAAAATTGCCCACATATCTAATTAGACCAATTGGGTGATCGAAGAAATTACTGCCTTGATATCTAAGTAGGCGCCTGTATAGAGCGGATAAATCGCAGAGAATATGTTGCACTGAATTTTTCTTCGTGTATACAGCCCGTACAGGATCCCCATACTAAAACCCTTCACTGTTCTTTCTTTGCGGCATCCATCACCACTTGTGCTGGGTGCTGTTTCTTCGACAAACTACTTCTTGACCTCCAACTACTTCTTGATATCAAAGGCCGAGTTTTTCTTTGCTCAAATATTTTTCTTCAGTTATTTCGATTCCGGATTCAGATGCCCTGAAACCCAGACTTATCTGAATTAGTTCTGTTAAAGCTGAGCCAGCAAAACAAATATTTAATTTTACCATCCCGAATTCAGCACTCTGGTAATTATATTGCTGTCCGCATATACTATAATAGTCGTCTTCTCCAAAATAAGACCTTCTTTCCTTCTTGTAGCCGCATCAAAAACATAAATTTCACCTGGACTACGTTACCTGTTTGTAAGCGAAAGGAAAGAACCTAATAAAGAAAACTATCGTTTCAGTTCTGAAATCTCTATTTTAATCTGTTGGATCTTATCGTGAGATTTGAAATAAACAGAAAATAAAGGTTTTTTTCAAGAATTTAGAAAAATTCTGCATAAATGTAGTTGAAATTCGGTGATTCAGCATTAAAGATTTTCCCTCAATGATCGATTATCTGAAGGCTTGTTGTCTTTGATTTCATTTAACTCTGTATTCTTCAAAAAGTATAGAATTAAATGATGTAGAGAGCGAGCACCAATCACCTAAGAGTACGAGACGAAAAATTCTAATTCAACCAGCCTGAAATCTGTACTTAAGATTGACAACTTTTGGATGCATTATTTTTTTAGCACTAAAACGTGGGTTTTCTAAACCCCAAAAGCAGCGAATTTTTGCATAAACGAAACCATAAATTTTATACGAAACTCCGCAGGAAACCACCACAAATAATGTTCGCATTATATTTAAACTGCTAGCGTTATTCCCCTTCCAAGGTTGAATTGAGTTGTTACTTATAAAATGATTTCGCGATCATCCTGTTATGGAGTTCCTAGCCACCTCGCGCTCTCGAGTTGCCTCAGAGATTAACCTCTACGCTTTTTGCAAGGCTTCGCTGTTCGTCTTGTTCAACACTCTTAGTTTTACGCAAAATGCTTTTCTCTAACGTGATTGGAATGGGTTGAAGTTACCTAACGTCCTTCTCGCTCTTTTCACATTCAAAGTTGTCTTCTAGCATATCATCCCATTGGATTTATATGTCCCTTGTGCAAGCAAGTGTATCTATAAAGTGTTTTACATTACACACGTTAGTCTGTTTAATAACTGAGGGATGACTGGAATGCAGAGTTTAGAGGGCTAGAGATTAAGTTTCTCTTGGCCATGAATTGTTCGGAGTATGCTGTTCCACGTGGATTAGGGTAATTTTTCAAAGATTTTACTTCTTCAGGACCGACTTATTTAATCAGCATCCCCACTTTGAGTTCACAAGGATGTAAAAATATAAATACAGTGTAAATAGAAACTGTCATTTAATGAACTTTAATACTTCAAAGCTTTTACCGGTTGTCTGAATAAATCCACTTCAATATAAATGTTAAAGTAAAACACACAATTGGAAGTAGTATCTAGAGTTGTGACCTATAAACATATTTTACAATCATGCTATTTTGTAGTACCTAGTCATCTCGTCTTCTAAGCTCAGGAGATGCTTTAATGTTCAACTTGTACCATTTTCTTTACACTGCGGAAAAAAATTCCTATTACTTGGTTGAGCTTAATTGGAATTACTAAACCTTCTTCTCGTTCCTCACTCTTCTAATTATTTTTTAATTACTCTTGCCACTAACTTCATGGGTCCCTCTTCGATCCCTTCGTTCCTCAAAGAGTTCTGGTATCCGACTGGATATTTACAAATATCTTATTTTCATTGAGTCTCGTGCTGTCAGTAGCCTTTTACTCTCGACTGCAGTGATTTCAGACTGGCGACTGAAACATGTCGACATTCTTTCTCATCACAGAGTCTATGGTAATTGCTAACATTTGCTTAAGGCTAGGTCGCCACAGCATCTTTATATAATAATATGTGTCTGTTCGTGGTCTAAAGCCTTTTTATGTTAGCCTTTTTCCAACCACTAGCTGCAACTATCGTCTTACCGCGATTTTTAACTTGGCCAGATAATACTTGAGAGTATGTCAGCTGTACTAATGCAGTTAACCATTTGTAGGCACTCAGATTATATCCAAGCTCCTTCTTGGTCTTCCTGCCAACTTGTAGTAATAAATTCCACATTTTGTGGTGGGAATCGAACTCACAACGCCGGACTGATACACTAGCGCACTACGTAGTAGAGCACCTAGGCCCACTTCCGAAATTATCTTCTCACACATCTTTCCATCTTTGGGCCTGCGTTAAGTCTACAAGGTGGTATAAATAAGTCTAAATAGCAACTAACTCTCAGTTAATGAATTTAAATGACCCAATCAAGTCAAATTCTAATTTTTAGTGAATAAATCCCTTTCATAGGTTGAAGTAAAATACGCAATTTTTTGTAGAACACCTTTCTCTGTAACAAGTTCATTGACTTTAAATTATCTCGATTTAGTGCCATTGTGCAAATATAAAAAATAAAACAAAAGAGCTTTTAAAAATTCAGTTACTCATAAATTAAAACTTGTTAAACTATAATTTTTTTCAACACTCCCTAGAGAGCAATAAACAGACAGATATTGATTTGCTGTGGCTGTATTTATTTCACTCTGTGTATTTCTATACAATAAATTGGCTTGTGACATACAAATAATTCTACTGGAAATGAAAAAAAAAAAAAAAAAAATAAACAAAAAATAAGAAAAATTACTAAAATAAACAATAATCGAACCTTAATAAGAAAAATGAGTATTGAGTATAAAACAACAAATAAAACAAAAAGAGTCAATGAACGATCAATGAATGTACAATTTTAAATGAAATGCATTGTAATGCTATTTGCGTCTGTCTGTCTGTCAGCAGCACCAGCAGCCTCATCAACAGTACCAGCATTGATACGGACGACATGATCGTCATCGCCATCGCCATCGACATCATCATCATTATTATCGATTTCTTTTTATTATTGCAAATATGTTCAATTCCCTAAACGAAGTGCAAGTGTTTTGTTTACACAATGGGAAAAAAAAGCTGACTGCAGCAAATACAGTGGATCAAAATAAGAAAAAAACTGAGTTGTGTTTTGCAAACACAGTGAAATGTATAGAATAGTTAATCCAGAAGAAGTAAATTTATACGAATCTGGCAGCCTTCACTGTACCGCTACACGCTTTTTTAGCATTCTTATCATTTTACATCGTTAATGTAATCAGTATAAATCATCTATCGAACTAGATCGTCAACACTAGAAGACACAACACTAGAAGACACATCGTTTATAGCACCATATACGGACAACACTACTTGATAAAAGACCAAAAAAAAAAAAGACCCCTATCTCCCAGTTTTGCCCAAAGTCCTCCAGGTTTTTTTTATGGGCCCTCAAACATGTGAGGCCTCGATGTCATTTTTGCAAAAAAATGATCATTTACTCAAGCTCATATTTTGCAAACCGTTTGGAATTTTGATATACTCTCTGAAGCAAAGTTGTAGCTCTTGTCATGTGAACATATAAAATCAAAAAAACTTCATCTTCAAGGTCAAAATCGCAAAAAACTTTAAAAAATTCAATTTTTTTTTACCTTTTTTCCCCTGTTCAGGTCCATAGGTAGCAAACCGTTCAAAATTCAAGAAAACAATCAACTACAAAAATTAACCTAAGATCTCAATAAACAACTCACTTACGGGAGAAGGCTTTATAGTATCTCAATGTTCAAGTAAAGAAAAAACAAATGAAATTAAAAAATTTTCGGGAAATTTTTCACTTTTGCGGCTACCTAAGCCCTACCTAAACGGTGTTAAAAATCATTCCTAGGAAGTTCATATGTTCTAGAAAGTTGTTTATTGAGATCTTAGGTTCATTTTTGTGGTTGATTGTTTCCTTAAATTTTGAACTGTTTGCTACCTATGGACCTGAACAGGGGAAAAAAGGTAAAAAAATTTAATTTTTTAAAGTTTTTTGCGATTTTGACCTTGAAGATGATGTTTTTTTGATTTTATATGTTCACAATTTTTGTTCTTTATGACAAGAGCTACAACTTTGCCTCAGAGAGTATATCAAAATTAGTAAATGATCATTTTTTTGCAAAAATGACATCGAGGCCCCACATCTTTGAGGGCCCATAAAAAAAAACTTGCAGGACTTTGGGCAAAACTGGGAGACAGGGGTCTTTTTTTTTTGGTCTTTTATCACGTAGTGGTGTCCGTATATGGTTATTTTTTTCCGTGTTGCACTGTGTAGTCGTTAGAACAACATTTTTCAACATTTTTTAAGGAGGTACTTTTAAATAAGGAATACTCGTACTAAAGATTCTTTTGAATAAAAATTATCCTTTTTTTGAAAAAAAAAGAAACTTAAATGCAGATGACAAAGTAGCTTTTATGGCTGATGTTGTCTTTATTTTTTATCAGCTCACTTTTTATGATGTTTTTGTTTTCGAATTCGTACAACTACATACAACGTAGGTGAGAATAAGAATACGTAAGAGTACGCGTATATTGGCAAAGGTCATTGTCTAGTAACGCTTCGATAATTGTTTAACAAATAATTGCTTTATTATTTTATTTACGTTGATATTTTTTTATTTATTATTATTTATACATTGAGAACGGTCAGCACTAAATGAAGCAAGAAAGAAGATTATTACGGTCGTAAGGAATCTTATATACGCTACACTTTAAAATATATATGTATTTGAAAAACTTAATTTATTGGCATACTGATCCTCAATTTTATACCACATACCACAACCATATTTTTTCTCTGCTTTAAATACACCTTAAAGTGTATCAGTCATACATAAACCTTTATTGTCAATTTCGCGTAGAGATTGGACAAGAAATAATACCGACAAATATTTATTGGTCCTTTCACAAAATGTTTTTACTCCAAATGTCTTTCGACTCATCTCGCTGAGTTGCAACCTGTCGATGTTGGAACATCAGTATCTCCGATTTTAACCCCACAAAAGCCTTTTTTTCGGGAAGGAGGTAAAAAATGAATTTACGCACTACAAGCATGGTCATCGCCATACGTGGGTGTGTCGAACTTGCCAGAAGTGTGGAGTACCGACTAAACAACCCCTTGTCAGCTGTTGGGAATGATATCCACCCCGGGACCGCTTGCGTATTACTTCGGGATGGTGCCCTGCTCGGCCTTAAACCGTCATCTTGTTCGCTTGCGTCCAGGCTCCGCTCTTTTTCAGCAGGATATCGACGTTCGATTTCGTTCAGTCTTGCAGCAGTTAAACTAATCTGCATTTAAGTTTCCGGTTTCCCTTGTACCTGTTAATAGTCCCGTGACGCTCACCAGTTCTCTTTAAGTGTTATGACCAGCGGGAACACTTAAAGAAGGTATGCTCTGCATAATCTGTTACGTCTTCATTTTCATAAAGGCAATAGGGAGTGTCGCATTTATTAATTCTGTAAAGATATTTCCGGAAGTATCCATGGCCTGACAACATTTGGGTCAAATAGAAACTAACATTTCCGTGTCGTCTATTTACCCACTTTTTTATATCTGGGATGAGCTTTGCAGTCCACCTGCCTCTTGTATTGGTGTTCCACCTAATAAGCCAACTCTCTAGATTCTCCTGGCTGGTTAGCTCTTCTCTCCTGGGTTCTGTGTCGTTGGTTTGTTTTGCTAACCATATTCTCGTTCGTCCTATTATGTGAAGGTCTATAGGGGTCATTCCCGCTATAACTAGTATAGCGCACAAAAGCCTTTGAATGTCACTTAGCGTGGGTTGCAATTCCTTTTACAATTCATTTGAATTGAATTGATTTTGTATTCATTCAAATGAATTAGTATGAATTGCAATTCAATGAATGAAATCAAGAATGAGTTGTAATAATTGTCGTTGGGTGGTGGGTCACAAAATTCAAAAATTATTAATTGTTGCTTGAATATTAAACGTATCTTGTCGTTTAACGTATTTTAAAATAAAAATCAGTTCTTCTTGAAAAAAATAAACTCCAAACATCATGTTTTCTTTGATCAGGCGCAGATTCAGGACAAGGGTTTTCAATTATTTTACTGAATATTTTCATTTTGGTAGCAGAAATTTCCTTTTTTCATTCCACCTAGATCTGCTTTTGAATTTTATTGATTGCAACTCATTTTTGATTTTATTCATTGAATTGCAATCATTGTTCTAATTAATTTGAATGAATTCAAAATCAATTTAATTCAAACGAATTGTAAAAGGAATTGCAATTTACTTAACAAATTCATTTGAATTGGAAATGAATTGCAATTCATTTTTCAGATTCATTTGAATTGAAAAATGAATTGCAACTCATTTTACAAATTCATTTGAATTGGAAACGAATTGCAATTCATTTCTGCCTAATTCATTTGAATTGATTCAAATTTCATTCAATTCTTTTTTTTGTATGAAAAGAATTAATTCAAAAATTGGTAATTCAATGCATGAATGATTCGCGAATTAATTCAAAAATGAATGATTCATTTACAGCTGTGATATATATATATATGTATACATATAATAAAATAGTAATTCATTTCCTGTCTGTCTGTGTTCGCATTACGTAAAATCTACTGGATGGATACTAACAAATTTTGTGAGAAGGTACCTTAGTACCCTGATTTCAATATAGGATACTTTTAAAAATATCTTATTTCCAAGAGAAAGTGGAGAAAAAACAATGAATGTACGCAGTTATTTAAATAAATATAAAGTAAATACATAAACCATAACTGACGCACTAACCGATATGCCTAGTTCAAGGCGGCAGTAATTTTAGTAGGGATGAGAACCTTTATAAGAAGTAAAGTAAGGATCTTTGGTGTGGATTGTTTTCAAAGCAAAATCGAACAAAATAAAAATTACTTCTTTAAGATCCTTAAATAAAAAAAGATATTTTAAACTTAGTTTTCTTTTACAGTTAGTATATGGTGAATAGGCAGTATATACGCTAAGAAACGCTAATCGTAATATTTCTCTCTTGTTTTATAAAGTGGTAACATATTACTTTTGATGTGGGTTTTTGATCTTGCCTCCAAGTAAAAAAAATTTGAATGGAGCATTTACTTTTATACTAATTTTATAAAAAAAATTGAAAATTTACATTGTAAATCTATACATATGTATAATAAAACAGTAACTCATTTTATGTCTGTGTTTCTGTTTACATTTGCATCACGTAAAAACTACTGGATGGATTTTAACAATATTTTGTGATCAGGTACCTTAGTATCCAGATTCCAATATACAATACGTTTTTTTCCAAAAATATCTTATTTCCAAGAGAAAGTGAAGAATTTACCGATTTAAAGCTACTGCAAACTTTAAGGCATCTTTTATTTTTGAAAGCGGTATATTTTAAACACGGTTTCGCAACAGATGGCGCTGTAATAAAATAATGACAAAATTACTTGAAATCGGAATATTTTAAACACGGTTGCGAAGTAGATGGCGCTGTTTTAAAACATTCACAAAATATGAATGTAAAATTCCCTGCCAAATAGCCAATTGAATAAAATTTGTGTTTGATCTGCAATTTTACTTTGTGGAATTGCATTGTTATCAAAATATTTTATACACCTTTTACAGACCTTTACAATAATTTTTAGAATGTTGAAATTTTATATAAATTTGAGAATGTTATCCAGGGATGGGTACCTTTATATAAAGTAAATACGTAAGAGTCTAAAAATTTGGTGTGAATTGCTTTCAAAGCAAAATCGAACAAAATATTGTTAGGACGCACACAACGTGTGTGGGCACAACTAGCATGAAATAATTTTTTGAAAATAGTGTTGCTGCTGCAGATATTAATAGATATGGAGTACAAAACACAAACTTTTGGAATTTTGTCTTTTTGTTTATTTGTCCATATGACTGTCTGTGTTCGCAACACGCGGAAACTACTTGATGAATTTTAGCAATATTCTGTGGTGGAGTACCTCAGTTAAATTATGAGATACTTTTTTCGTGTAAAAATATCTTATTTCCAGGAAAACATAGAGATAATATATCAAAGTATGTGTTTTACGACTTTAATAATACTAAAAACTTGGCAGCACCTTTTAATTTTTTGTAAACAGTCAATTTTATACACAATTTACAGAACTTTAAAATAACAGAGATGAATGGGTACATCTGTACAAAGTAAATATATAAATCCGATCTGCAGCGCCATCAAAGTAGGAGTCTTAAACTCGAAAATCGAACAAAATATTTTTAATATGCTGATGACATCGCGGCCACTGCTAGTAATAAATAATAAAAAAACTTGTTATTTTTGGCCACTTTTAATGCGCTTTTGCAACAGTATAATCTTTTTTTTTATACAAACTTTTAAAGATTATCTGTTAAGCTTTTAAATAAGTTTGATTAAGTTTAGCAAACTCCTCACTTTCATTTGAATTCGAAAATGTTGCTTTACAAATAAATTTGTTACTCTACAACTTATGAGTTGCTTGAATAGTGTGATGTTAAAAACTATTTTACATTATTTGTTATTGTTCACAAGTTTCGCATAATTTTAAAGAAAGAAAAAAAAATTAACCTTGAAAAAGTTTAAACATAAAAATTATAATTTTATTTTTGTTGTATTTTCCCCCATTTATGAGACAAAAATACTCAAATGCCCAAAAGCAACAACATTTGCAAGTTAAGTGCAATCATATGCAGATAGACGGACTTATGGTTAAACGGACTTAAAAGCAAATAATTTTATAAGTTGTACGTGCCAGGCCGGATTGTCAACCAATCAAAAAAAAAAAAAACATCAACCAAGCAACCAACCCAACTAAACAACCAGCCATCCATCTATGCAACCAACCAAGCAACCTACCGACCAACTTTACACCATCATCATCATCATCCACCACATTATAATAAACATTAAAATTATTTTTACAGTCCAAAACAACAAATGTTAACACTTAAGTTGTTGTCATAGCTGTTGATTTTCTAGATCTACGACTGCATGCTAATTAGTTAGTAGTTTGAAAAAAAGGTCTTTAAGGCAAAAATCACGTTGTCCGTTTTTATTTTATGTTGAAAATGCAATTGAAATTTTTTATACGAATTGTGTACAATGAACTGTAAAACTATTTCAATATGATTAAAACAACTAATAATACGAGGGCGGTTAAAGAATTGTACAAGCCAGCAATGTAAAGGCAAGCTATATATTTCCCTTTCTTCGCTAGGAAACCTCATCTAGCAGTACTAACTTTCAATGGATTACTCGAATTTTGAGTCTATTTTTATAGTGCTAGCATAGTATTGAGTAATGGGTACCGAGTATTTGATAATTTTTTTGAGTATTCAATATCACAGGGCTACACGGAAAAAAATAACCATATACGGACACCACTACGTGATAAAAGACCAAAAAAAGACCCCTGTCTCCCAGTTTTGCCCAAAGTCTTCCAGGTTTTTTTTGGGCCCTCAAAGATGTGGGGCCTCGATGTCATTATTGCAAAAAAAAATGATCATTTACTCAAGCTCATATTTTGCAAACCGTTTGGAATTTTGATATACTCTCTGAGGCAAAGTTGTAGCTCTTGTCATAAAGAACAAAAATTTTGAACATATAAAATGAAAAAAACTTCATCTTCAAGGTCAAAATCGCAAAAAACTTTAAAAAAATTCAATTTTTTTTTACTTTTTTTCCCATGTTCAGGTCCATAGGTAGCAAACCATTAAAAATTCAAGGAAACAATCAACTACAAAAATGAACCTAAGATCTCAATAAAAAACTTTCTAGAACATATGAACTTCCTAGGAATGATTCTTAATATCGTTTAGGTAGCGCTTAGGTAGCCGCAAAAGTGAAAAATTTCCCGGCTACCTAAATTTCCCGGCTACCTAAATTTTTCACTTTTGGGGCTACCTAAGCGCTACCTAAACGGTGTTAAGAATCATTCCTAGGAAGTTCATATGATTTTGACCTTGACCCCAACTAAAGGCCTTGGAGACTCTGCATAATCAATTTAAATGGTAAAAAGTACCTTACTGAGTTCCTTTATGGGCTTACCAGCACAAATAAAGGCCGGTGCACATATGTAGAATCCGTCATACATTATACTTTGACGTATTCAACTGTGATTAAAGTACCGACGGAAGAGGTTGTCACAATGAGTACTTTGTTCACGGATATAAAATCAGGAAAGAACACATTTGAAAGGCTTTGTTCTCGATTTTACTTTATACAATTAATTTATTTCGTTGTATTATGCTCCCACTCAACACAAAATTTTATTTTAGTTGATAGCTATCAAACTGGTCAACGTACGTCAAAAGTTAAAAGTTTCCCAATTTTCGTACTGCGCGTTGACGGAGACATACTGATTGTGACAGCGTTCATAAGAAAACTTGTATTTCAAATTTCTTGTACGTTGGTAAAGACAACGTTTAAGGTATGACGGATTTTATGTGCCCCGGCCTTAACACCAAAAGCTCCGATCTCCCAAAAGAAGTCGTCACGCCATAAATAAACGATAAAATCCGAGAAATGATATTGGGCGTCCGAAAAAATAATGTACGTTAGGTGGCTGAGGCTGTAGGCGGAAACATCATATTTTGCACAAGAATATTTGGTTATAGAAAAAAATACCGCCCTTGAGTTCATGCTGCGTTTTGTAACTATAGACAAAAAGTGGAGCCCGCACAACATACCAGAAACCACTGTGATTTGTTCGGTTAATTCTGAGCTTCCAAACGGATCTCATCTACCAAAGACGAAAGTTCAATTTATGGGTGCTCACGCGCGTTGTCACTATCTTTCGACTATTTCTTGTTTTCACATGCGAAGAAATGGTGGGGTGGTTAGAGACTTAGTTCAAGCGATGAGGCTTTCTTTTATCTTGTAGGCCACACAAAGCAGACCACTAACTCAATGGGTCCCTCTATGACCCCCTTCGTTCCTTAATGACTTCTGGTATCCAAATGGAAATTTACGAATACCTCACATTCATTGCGTTTCGTGCTGTCACTAGCATTTTACTCTCGACTGTAGTGATTTCAGACTGGCGACT
Organism: Phasia obesa; assembly: GCA_949628195.1. Classification (NCBI taxonomy): domain Eukaryota; kingdom Metazoa; phylum Arthropoda; class Insecta; order Diptera; family Tachinidae; genus Phasia; species Phasia obesa. The sequence goes on from OX451217.1 coordinate 122,881,952, forward strand.
GATAAATATCGACATTGTTGCTCATCACAGATTCTATGGTAATTGCTAATATTTGCTTAAGGCTAAGTCCAAACATTTGCTTAAGGTAGGCCAAAGCTTTTTTATTTTAGTTTTTTTCCAGGCACATTCTGTAAGTATCGTCTTACCTCGATTTTTAACTTGGTCAGATAATACTTGCGAGTGCGGGACCTGTCAATAATACAGTTAACCATTTGTAGGCACCAAAATTATATACACGCTCCTTCTTGGTCTTACTGGCCACTTTAAGGGAAAAATTCCAGTGTCTTTGGTGGGACTCGAACCCACAAGCCCGTACTGATAGACTACTACACTACCTACTAGCCTACTGAGGAACCCAAACGATTATATAGGTCATCATTGAAACAAATATTTATTTTAAGGGCCTTAAGAAATTTTATTATTTACTAGATAGTAACTGCACTATTATTATTAAAGAAGAGATATCGATAGCAAACCACTATGTGTATCACTCTTTGACCTCCTTTTTCGTTCTCAATGATTTCAGGCAGCCAATTGGTAATTTACGGCAACTTTAGTTTCGTTTACATCTACATCATTTATAAAGAAAAAAAAAAGCGAAGGGCATTTGATATAAAATATTTATTAGTTCTTTTTTAAGTACTTTTTAAAAAAAGTACTTTATTAAATACTGTTTTGAACTAAAGGGAATTAAACTGTTTACGTGTTCAATTTGTTTTCAATTTGTTAATGACAAAATATTTTGGATTATTTATTTTATTTTTTTTTTGTGTTAAAAAAGTACTTTTTGGTCTAACTGTGTTTCCCATTTTAACGGTTTTGAAATTACTACTAATATTGACATTTTACCATATAATTACTGTTTTCAATACTTTCTAAAAAAACTCTTAACCAACTACTTTTTTTAATAAATTGTTTTTTTGGTTTCCTAATGTAATTTATGGATAATATTTTTACTACTTTTCAAGAAACTACTGCTGCTACCTTTTATTTTCTTAAAAAGAAATAAATTACCTTATCGATTTCCAATATAATAGTGACATTTACTTGAAATTCTATTTTTAAAAAAGAGTACTAGATATACTACTATTTTTAAGTCAGTTGTTTAACTGTTTCCTAAATTATTACTGATGGAAAAGTTTAATAAATATTTATTTTAGTACATTTAAGGAAAGTACTTTTTTAACAAACCTAATTTAATTCCCTAATTATTACCGAAATAATGTGAATAGGTTGTTCACAACCCTTAATTGTGGAAAAATGTTGAAATGTTATTACCGAAATAAAGTTTTATTTTTGTAAAATAATGTTTTCACTACATTTTTAACAAAACCAATTTAAATTTTTTAAAAACAACGGTTTAAGTACTTTAAAAAAGTACTAAATTTACTAATTAAAACAAAATAATTCAATTATAAAATTTTTTTGGAAAGTACCGCTTTAGTACTTAAAAAAGCACGTACTAAATTTACTACTTTTTTAATAAAATTAAATACATTCTTAATATGTTTTATTTACATATACTTTTTTGAAAATACTGTTTTAGTACTATAAAAGTACTGAAAGTACTGAATTTACTACTATTTTAAGCAAATTCTTTAATTGCTTTTCAAATCATTACTGATGTAAAAGTTTAATAAATACTTATTTTAGTACATTTAAGGAAAGTACTAATTTTACTATTTTTTAACAAAATTAATAAAAGTCCCTTTATGTTACTCACATACACTTTTTTTAATTACGGTGTTTAGTACTTTAAAAAAGAAAGTACTAAATTTACAATTTTTGTAGAAAAAAATATAATTTCCTAGTTTTTACTGGCATAAACTTTTTCTTGAAAATGCAGTTTTAAGTACTTTAAAAAATAAAGTACTAAATTTACTACTATTTTAAGCCAATTGCTTAATTTGTTAATTGTTTAATTTGTATATTTAAAAAGTACTAAATTTACTACTTTTTTAACACAACTAATTATTCTATTTCACTGACATTTATCTCCATTTCCACTGGAGTTAGCCCATAGTACGTCTCGTAAAGTTCTGTTCAGTCCATATAAGCAGAGTTCTTTATTACGCAGGCAAATCTGAATCAAATCTAAAAATTGCATGGTATCCAAAATCCTTATATTATATAGCAATGCAAAGCACCGCGAATTACGGTATTTTTTTTTTTTTAAGGGAAAAAGTTAGTCTGATAATAGTTAGTGTACCTGTCAGCTGACGACCAAAAAAAAATTCAAGTTTCTCGAAATAAAAGAACTACGAAATTAATTAAATTAAATTTTAGTATAAAGTATTTACTAGCGTTTTCGTCCATTTTTCCTTACAAAAGGTACCAATTTTCAAATTAGTACTTAAAAAAACTAAAATATTTTACAACTTTTTTCTAAGCATATTATTTCTTATTTTTAAATTTAACAAAAGAATAAAAAATACTCGTACAACAGGCGTTCTTTGCCTTTTCGAATTTTCTGTTGCCTGTTAAGATCATTAACACCCCCCGTCAAGCTAATTTACCAAGTGGTGCCAGAAAGCTTTTTGTTAAACAGTAAAACAAACAGCAACATTTGTCACGTGTCATAAAACAATGCAATTGTCATTATGATGACATGTTAACTCAAGTGTTGATTTCAAACACATTGCTTCGTTGCATTTGTTGCATTCGTCATAAGTCATCATCACCATCATCATCGTCTTAATTATAAAATTGCTAACATGGCCAAATGAGACTCTTTAATGCACCGCCCTGCAACAGTCTTAAGTTACAGAAAATTGTTAATTGCACAATTATTTCTCTTGAAACGAATTATAAACCGTACGGTTAATTAACCCTTGAGAAAACGTAGAGATTAATTTGGGTCTAAACTTTATTCTCCATCATTTTTTTTTGTTTTTAACTAAGTAAAGTATTAACCCTCTTTTTTAGTCGAGCTTAACTACGATCATTTACGATGTACATTTGTGACGGGTTATCGATTTTGAACGTGTTTTACCTTACTTAAATGTGTTGCTCTGCATGTTTCTCGATTTCTGTTTCAAGCCAATGCACAGTGGCTTAAATAATTTTTATTTTGTCAATAATTTGGTAACTCATGAACCTCTGAAGATATGATAATGAAATTTCACAGAGACAAAGAAGAGGTGTGTTTGAATGAATCTGCAGAAAATGGGCTTTCTAGGATGAAAGTAGGCTTCTGGGTAAGCCTATTTTTTGTAATGTCACCAAAAATTTATTTATAATTCAAATGCTAAGATTTTTAAAATTCAAATAGAAAATTAAAAAATATTTTTTTTATTCATTTTTGGTCAACCTTGACTTAGTATTTTTGATGTGGAGGACTTATTTATGACCACATTTCCAATTTCAGATAAATAAAATTTAAAATAAAATATTTTGAAGTTTTGTTTTGATAGCTCAGTTCATTAAAAAGTTATGCACCCCTGAATTGGGAAAATATAAAATCTGCCTTTTTTAAGGGGTTTCCTCGAAGAGGTGGTATAGCTTTTATGCTTATAAAGGGTGATTCAAGTAGAGATACTTTTTTCAATAGCTTTTTTTCACAGATCACGTGAAAAAAATGGAAAGACGCCTGATTCGCTTCGCTCTATGGGCTCTTGAAAAGTTTCAAGAAGATCCGACGTTTTCTAGACAAATTTTATTTAGCGATGAGGCCCACTTCTGGCTTAATGGGTATGTAAACAAACAAAATTGCCACATTTGGGACGAACAGCAACCTGAAGAGATTCTAGAGCTACCACTTCGTCCAGAAAAAACAACGGTTTGGTGTGGTTTGTGGGCCGGTGGAATCTTTGGTCCATATTTCTTTAAAAATTATGCCGGTGCGAACGTAACCGTCAATGCCGACCGTTATCGTGCTATGATAACTCGTGATTTAGGCGACATTTGGTTTCAGCAAGACGGCGCCACTTCACACACATCGCATCAATCAATTCATTGAGAAAACATTTCGGTGAGCACATAATTTCACGTTTTGGGCCGGTCGATTGGTCACCAAGATCGTGTGATATCACACCGTTAGACTTTTTCCTGTGGGGATATGTAAAGTCTAAAGATTATGCGGACAAACCCACTTCGATTTAGGGCTTGGAGGAAAACATCACGCGTGTCATTCGCCAGTTACCAGACGAAATGCTCGAATGAGTTATAGAAAATTGGACTCAACGGATGGACCATCTGCGACGTAGCAACGGTCAATATTTGATAGACATAATCTTCCAAAAATAAATGCCAAAGTATGTTCTTTCAAATGATAATAAACATTCTTCATTAAATTTGAATTTTCTGTGTTTTTTCTTAAAAAAAAGTAGGCAACCTCGAAATGGATCACCCCTTATTAATTAAACTTCGGTACTAGTAATTTTTTTACTATTTTTAAGACAACTTACAGACAATGCGAAAAAAAAGAAAAATTGGTTCCTAAGATGTAACCATTCACCCTCTAGCTCTATCCAATTAGTGTCAATTTTTGAACAAAATTTATGAACTATTGTAAAATTCCTCCGAGTACAAAGCACAGATTGCTAAATATAAACAGTTTCTTAAAGCCTCAGCCCTTGGCTACATACTCAAAAAAGGATTTGATAGTCTCGTGGTTAATAAAAGCAGACACTACCGAATTCTTTTTTGCAAAATAAATTGTTTTTAAACCACTGTGCAGCGGCTAATATATGTACATATTACAGTTAAAGTCAACGGCGACTATTAGTCGATCGGCTTCTCGCTCTTCTTAGTATTTAATAACTTTTAATAGCAAATTTTTTCCAACTATGTCTACATTGGTCCGGGGTTACCAAGGGTCTTCAAAAGGCCCATTTTAATATTCCTATGGAGACACGATAAATGGCAAACCTGTTCCGACACTTGTTAAAGTGTCCTCATCCTGGCAATGTCCATCCTTTCGTTTATATTTTTTACATTATTGTGGACTTTAACAAGTGTCGGACCAGACTTACCATTTATCGTTTCTCCATAGGAGTATAAAAATGGGCTTTCTAAAGACCCTTGGTGACCCCGAACCTATGTAGACATATGTAGTTAGAAAAATGTTGCTATTAAAAGTTATTAACTACTGAGTAGTGCGCAAATCCAATCGACTAATAGTCGCCACCGACTTTAATTGTAATATGTACATAGTATATTAGCCCCCTCACAGTGGTTTACAAACTATTTTTAGTGCACAAATACGCGGAACATTCGAATTTTCACTTGCTATACATTGCATAGTATCATAGGTATGAGTTACTTTTTTCTTTGAGTTTCCTTAATCACCTCCTCGATTGGTTGAATCCGATATGTGATGCTGTTGTTGAGATGTATGCAAATGCTTTGTCGCGAAACTATAATTGTTTCTCTCCTGTTGAGAGTGAATCTACAGGGTGGACAAAACCGAAAAAAGTTAATCATTTCTCAAGCACTTAGAAGAGATCTAAGGGTGGACCCAGACAACGCCGGGTAAAATACACTAGTATTAAATAAAAAATAAAAGTTTTCTGTATTTAATAAACACAACTCCCATATATATTATTTAAATTTTTAATTTAAAACAATAAAAAAAAACACTTGCAATTTATTTTTTGTAGAAATTAATTTTAATTTATTGAATTTGTGTTAACAACCAGCTGATTATTTTACCGACAGATGAGTTTGAACTGGGGATTTTTTATATGCATTTTTACTGTCACTTTATTTTGCAATTATGTGGTTATTTGAAACGAAATACCGATAAATTTCATGGAGGCTTAAATCAACCTAAGTTACTTTTGCATTCATTCATTTATTTTAATTATTAATTAATTTATTCAAAGCATAAATTAACATTTAAACGAATATTATAATTTACGAGTATATTATGCCAGGAGTGGCAAGGGTCTGCCTTTAGGGTGTCTAGCGCACTAGTCCATCAGTGTGGGAGTCGCGGGTGACCGAAGGACGCCGATTCGAATCCTGGAAAAGAACAAAATTTTCATCACAGTATTCGAGTTTTTAATTAAGAAGCTTAAACCCCCCTACAGACAAATCTGAAAAGGACTTGTCACTCTGTCATACACCTGGCCCCAAAAAAAGATCAGAAGCATCACATAGACTTTCAGGAAGCGCTGCACCAAATTAAAAATAATAACAAATGATCAGCAATGACAAATGATCAGCAAGACTCCACACCACGTAGCAAAGATATACTCTTTTATATTTACCATCACATAAAGGCGTTGTTCCTAGGCAACGACATATGGCAGCCCCATCATTCTGGGAAATGTTATACTAGAATAATCATCACTGACCACATAGCTGGAAAAACATAGATTTAGAAAACGATAGCTAGGCAAAAACAATAGACAGCATGACGATGCTTTGTGGAGAAAGCCTTGTGCTCCCAAAAGGAATAACTGAAAAAAGAAAATCTCATAAAAATGGGGTTGTTTTTCACAATTTATTCTTCTTTGGATCTGAGTTTTGAAAACAGATATAGACTCGATATCGCGACACAACATGATGGTTCTTTCTGTCTATATTCGAAGACATTTAACAGACGACATGTGACGAAAACTAAACGTTGGCGCAGGTCATACAGTTCCTTAATTAATTTTGCTCTTGGTAGCCAATATTCATGTCGTAGATCGGCTCTTTTGGAAGTTAAAGGTCTATGCCATAAAGTCCAAATTTAGCAACATTTTTTACAAAAAAAGAGTTTTGTAAAATTTAGATAAAATAATTTGTGTGGGGCTAGTAAAGCTTTACAGCCCATTTTTCTGACGGGCTATTATCATACGTAACCCTGTGTACTTTAAGATTTAATAAAATAAAAAATAAAATCTTACCCAAATTTAGAGACACCCTTTATTAGTAAATTCGGATTGCCAAATAATAAAAAAAAATTTTAGCTTCCCTTACGGCTTTTAAATTATGGCATCTTAGCACTGGATATTTAGGCTTTTATAAGGAAAGATAATGAAATTGACTGTCTTGGGAGTGCTACAAATAGTGAATTATAGTAACAGAATGAGAGAATGAGTATACGACTATGTAAACTTGAGTTGTAGGTTTCTAAATATTGAAGTTTTTTTTGTCAGATATTAAGGATCAAAGTGTGTGGAACGTTAGTTCCGTGATTTTTGAAACAGATCAGCTCGAATTGGTCTATAAACTCTGACCGCTGTCTCAGTTGTGGTGCAACGGAAGTCAGGAGCACCTTTAAAATCGAGTGTCCATAGATATTGATAGTCTTTATACACTATCAAGGTTGAGCCCATGACTTAAAGCATAGAACATATAAATTATTTATATATAAGTGCTACTCTATGCATTATTCCGTATGCTTATAGCTCAGTTAAATGTTTAACCCGCCCAGGAAGTGCATCTCATAAAGGTTTTTCTAGTTAACTATTTATCGTTTGGCGACCAAATTTGAGACGAAAGATGTACCAAAAACAACAAAGCTGGAAAACTTGGTACTTTTTATACATATAGAGGGTGCGCCAATTTTGACTGACTGATTTGACATGCTTATAACTTTTTGATTTTTATAGTTGTTTACATATTTTGCAGGTAGTAAATAGTTTAAGAAAAATTTATAATGTCAAATTTTAAATAGTCAACGCAAGAACGTATGTATACAAATTTTTCAATTTTCTAATATTTCCGGATTGAACAAGTTTTTTAACAATCGCATTTATGAGCGATAAAGCGCTTTTGAAAGCACAAACAGAACTGCCGAATTTAGGGTACCCAAAACCCTAGAGCTGTGCACCAGTGACAATTACACCTCAGATACGAGGTTAGGTTTAGAATTACGGCTATTAGAGTTATCGTCCTTTTTTCGAAACTGCAAAACCAGAAACCGTCTTCGGGGTGGTATATCGGACCATGTTGGAAAATTTTCTACATCCCATCAATAATCCTTACATATAGTTCAAGTAGCTACAGCTTATTAAACGAGAGATAAAATGGCGATTTAATTTCCAACTAGTCATTCGAAGTTGGCCCACCCTGTACATTTTTAATTTCGTATGAGGACTTGGGCCCAAGAATAAGAAAAAATCCAACTAATTCAGAAATTGTAAGAAAACGTTCAAGAACGATGCCCTTAGGAAGTAAGAAAGGAACCACGGTTTAAGTAAAAAAAGTTGCCAGAATTGAGACCAAAGAAATCTATTCGAGGTGGTAAAGTAAACTTAACAAGGAATTTTGTTGTGCTCTCACCATCTATTAATGCTGATAAGCAGTTTTTCTTTCTTCATCTAAAATTAAATTTAACGATATGTGTATCCAACTGGACGTGGCATACAGATGATGGATGAATGGATATGTTATATAAGCTATTCGAAGGCATGGTTATTATATATAGAAGCTTCATGAACTTATCACTAAAATCGTGCAATTTAATTCCATTAGATCGCATACCTTGAGCCACAAAACTACACCAATAACCCACAAACCGACATTTCTCTTCCAATCAGCATTGTAGAGTATTAAAAGGAACTTTTTCAGGTCTTCGCTTTCCACCTAAAAGATGTCATATCTTACTTATAATATCATTGATAACATTTGTTATATATCACACGTAACTCATTCTATTCAATATAATATCTTGTTGACTCTTTTGGAGAACGGTAAGCTTTTACTTTAAATTTATGTATTTTTACGAACACTTTTGTTTCTTGTTCTTGTATCTGCAAGGACGTAATTTGCTTTATTTCCTTAAGATTGTTTTCTGTTGTCCTTTAATTACTAACCTTTTTATCTTAAAAGTATGTACAGAGTTTATCTACAGATGCCGCAAGCAGTCGTGGCCGAGTGGTTAAGGCGTCTGACTCGAAATCAGATTCCCTCTGGGAGCGTAGGTTCGAATCCTACCGGCTGCGATTTTTAATCCTTTTTTATTTTATTTATTGGTTAATGTATTTAAACTTGTTGTGTTACAAGTTTTTTGTAAGTAAAACTTTTATTCATAAATTAAATTGTTGTTTAACAAATGTGTTTATGTGTTTATGATGTCTTTAATTATAAAAGACATAAATGTCTTGCTTAAAATTATTATAGTAAGAAATTTTATGTGGGGAAAATCATAATAAAAAACAGTTAAAATTACAGAGCGGAAGGAGTAAAATGTGAGATTTATGCACTTTTTATGAACACTTCATAATGAGTATATGAGTATTATAATTATTTGTTGTAATTCCCCTTGGCTTAAGTTGAAATATGGTGCATTAACATCTGCAGAATTTATTCAGTTTTATGTGCAGTTGTGTGTTCCTTAAAAAGCATGCTACAACGGGTTGTGAGGGTAGTTTAAAAATAATGTTTAGTAGACTTTTTTGAAAAAATATTGAAATACGTATTAGATTTTAGGAGTAGATTTTTATAATTTTTATCAAAAAAAAAAAAATTGTTAATTTATTCTAGTTTTATTAAGATGTTAAAAATAGAAGTAAATATAATACTGTTTAAAAAAGGCAGTAAAAAACTAGTACTAAAAATAGTACTAAATTTAGTACTTTTAAAAAAAGCTATTTATGATATAGGATAACCAATTCAATGTTGTTTTTATTACTTTAAGAAAGTAGTACTATTTTTAGTACTTAACAAAAAGTAGTAAAAAACTTTTACTAAAAATAGTACTAAATTTAGTACTTTTAAAAAAAGCTATTTATGATATAGGATAACCAATTCAATGTTGTTTTTATTACTTTAAGAAAGTAGTACTATTTTTAGTACTTAACAAAAAGTAGTAAAAAAACTTTTACTAAAAATAGTACTAAATTTAGTACTTTTAAAAAAAGCTATTTATGATATAGGATAACCAATTCAATGTTGTTTTTATTACTTTAAGAAAGTAGTACTATTTTTAGTGCTTAACAAAAAGTAGTAAAAAAAACTATTACTAAAAATAGTACTAAATTTAGTACTTTTTCAAAAAGCTATTAGGTATTTATGATATAGTATAACTTATTGAATGTTGTTTTTATTACTTTAAGAAAGTAATACTGTTTTTACTGCTTATCAAAAAGTAGTCAATTTATTTAATTTTTTTATTTTGGTTTATTTTTTTTTTTTTTTTGTTTCGATTTTATTTTGTTTTTTTTAATTTTAGATTTTGTGGTTGTAAAGATTATTAAAAATAACATTTAAAAGACTTTTTTGAAAAAGTATTGAAATACTAATAAGAAATATTTTCTTCACCCTTTTTAGTCCTTGATAATGATATCCAATGGATATCAAAATATTGGAATGAATAAACTCATAATAAAAACTTTTATAAGAAATAAACTGGCCTCAAGCTTGACTATTTTCGGTATTTATATATGTTAAGGGTATTAGATTTTAGGAGTAGATTTTCCAAAATAAAATTGTTGATTTTTATCTAAAAAAATATTAAAACAAATTCCTTAAATTATTCTAATTTCATTATGACGCTAAAAATAGTAGTAAAATTAATACTTAAAAAAAGGTTGTAAAACAGTAGATAAAATATTTAAAAAATTGGGTATATTAATAGAAAAAGGTTAAAGTAGTAATATATGTTTAAATAAATATAATAAATATAGTACTATTTTAAAAGTGCAGTAAAGTGCAAATAGATTTAAATTTTGAAATTTTGTTAAAATTTTGCATAATGCTATTGGTTAGATAAAAACTAACCAAAATATTAAGATAATGATTTTAAAGACAAATTTTTAAATTTAAGAAAATAAGTATCAAGTTTTTAAAGTATAACTTTTATTACCAGTTTATTTTAAACACTAAAAATCGTAATAAAAAACTACATAAACATTAAAAATTTACAAAAAAACTCAAAAAATAGTAGCAAATTAAGTACTTTTTCAAAAAGCTTTTAGATAACTTTAGAACAAAAATTAATTTTAATATGTTACTTTTTTCTATCGAATGCGAAAAACAATTAAATTTTGATTATATCACTTTAATAAAAAAGTACTAATTTTACTGCTTTGACAAAAAGTGCTAAATTTTCTATATTTTAAATTTCGGTATTGTTTTATAAAATTTATTTCAAAAAATTTTAGAAAAAACGTTAAAACAAATTCGTTAAATAATTATACTTTTATTTTGCTGCTAAAAATAGTAGTAAATTTCATAAATTTAAAAAGATAGAAAATGTTCATAAAATTTAAAAAAAAAAATTATAATACTGAAAAATGAGGAATATAAGTAGAAAACTGATACAAATAGTAATAAATCAAAATAAATCTACTATTATATTTTAAAAGTGTAGTAAATTTCAAATGGATATATATATTTTTATTTTGTATAAACTTTTGCACAATGAATGCTATTAGTTGAGTAAAAACTAACCAAAAATGTTATAATTAATGATTTTAAAAACTAATTTTAAACTTTGTACAAAAAAATAGTAGTATATTTTTTTGTTTGAAATTCGTTAAAGAAGTATTAGACTTGAGAAGAAGATTTCTATTAAAAGTTGTTAATTTTTGTTAATAAAAAAAACAAGGCAAATTATTTTAACATATAAAAAGCTGAGAAAAAGAGTAGTAAATTAAATACTTTTTTTAAAATTGGTAAATTTTATAAGATTTAAATTAAGTAGAAGTAAATTTAATAGTAGGTTTTTATATAGATCGATTGTTATATTGTATAAGATTTTGCATAATGAATGTTTTTGGTTAAAAAAAAAAAACTAACTAAAAATGTTAATTAATGATTTTAAAGATTAATTTTAAATTTAGTACCTATTTAGGGAAACAGTTATTAAATTGTAAAAGTTTTATTTTAATGTTTTAAACAATTAAAATCTTAATAAAAATGTTCATCAACGTTAAAGCCTGTCGATAACAAACTTAGAAAATAGTAGCAAATTTATTTAGTACTTTTTCAAAAAGCTTTTAGGCAAACTTATTAAAAATTTTATTAACATGTTAGTATTTCTATGAAAAAGTAAAACCAATTCAATGTTGTTTTTATCATTTTAAGAAAATATTACTAATTTAAGTACTTTAACAAAAAGTAGTAAATTTTTCTACTACAATTTAATGAAAAATTTTATGAAAAATTAATTATATGAAAAATTAGTAAAATAATTTCTGCTTTTAAGTCTAAAACTAGAAAATATGTTACTAACAATTAAAAAAATATATAGCTGTTTATCAAGTAATTTTTTAAAGAAATTTTCTATAAAATAGTTTTTATAAAAATTTAATAATCGTTTAGTTTTCTTATTTAAAATAAAAAAAAAGTATTTTTTTAACAATTATAGAAAATAAGTATTATTTTCTAAAATAATAGTAATTTTTAAATTTAAAAAATGTAGTATTTTTTTAGTTGATACATAAATTGATTAACCCCTATATATCGGATGGTTAAATTTTAAGGGCCGATGCTGAATGTGAACCACACCTAAACGTCAAGTTTTTTTCTGCACTTAATTTGACATTTCTCAATTTCAGACTAACTCAATTTGAACCATGGAAAGATACACAATTGAGCATTCGTCAGAATGGTTGCAAAAAATGGCAACGTTGCATGATCAATTTTCGAAGAAAATCTTTTTCAGTGATGAGGCACATTTTCACCTCAGTGGATTCGTTAATAAGCAGAACTGCCCCATTTTAGCGAATGATAATCCAAGAGTGATTGTCGAAATACCAAAGCACCCACAAAGAGTGACTGTTTGGTGCGGTTTATAAGGCCAGTCAGGGAGTTACTGTGAATGGTGTTCGTTATCGAGAGATGATAACGAACTTTTTATGGCCCGAATTGGAAGATATGGATGTGGACGATATGTGGTTTCAACAGGACGGTGCTCTTTTGCGCAACAAACTCAATGGCCGTGTTATCTCACATGGTGGCGATGTTAATTGGCCGCCAAGATCATGTGATTTGACACCGCACATAGGGGTATTTTGCCAATCTAGGCGGACATTACTTTTTTTTAGCTTATATTGGCTCTAAAAATGTACTGAGTGCTCTTAGGTCATAGACTGTCAATGCCTATCAATCGGATCAAGGAGAAAAAAGTTCCCCTTGGAAGAACTAATCCTACCTCTGAAAAATGCAAGTTTTTTTTTGATTTTCCCGTCATTTTGTTTAGCCCACTTTTGTGGGCGGTAAAATAAAAAATTATTTTAAAAAATAATGCAATTATTAAAAGAAATAGATTACATACTTCTTAAAACCATAGACATTTATTTTTATGGGCAGGGGCAGGTATTCCTCCAATCCTACCACCAAAACGTCCCTGTGAAAAAAAAAATTTTTATATTTTTTGTCAATTTCCTAAAAATATTCATTTTTAAGCTTTCCAATGCCTAACCAATCCCCGCCTCCCAAGAATATTATTAAAAAAATATTTTAGTAATTTGTTACTTTATAGTATTTTATTTATCGGAAAATAATTAATTTATTCATAGTAATAACTTATTTATTATTGTAACGATAAATTTTATTTAAAATTATAACAATTAATTTATTTAAAACAACTTCTCCTTTGCACTAAGGTGATGATGAGTGCCATGGTTCTTCTTCGTCGGATTCTTCAAAGACGTCTTCCGAATCTGAATCCTCTTCAGCGTTAAGTACAGTTATTCCTGCAGCTAATTCAGGATTGGAAAAAAATCTTCTGCTAGTGTTACCATCGTTGGTGTTTCCAAATCCAGCTTTTGGTACACCCACTATTAGCCCTAATTCACTTCTAAAAATTTCTTGGATATTTTTTTTCCTCGCGTTAACAATGGCTTTGTCTGCATCAGATTTTATTTGCCATTTTTTCACTGACAGTTTATATGACAGGTGTAATATGCTCTCAAATAGGCGAATTCTGGCGTGTGAAGTAGTTAGTCCGAAAGAAAGGGCATCTACGTCTATATCTCTTTTGATATTTAAATTGTTTTTTGTACAGGTAATAACAGTGTTAGGTGTAATGATTTAAATAAAAAAAATATCTACCTTCAGTTATTAAAAACCAAAACATTTTATGATTATATTTATGATTATACAAGCTTTTCTTACTCGTATTTACCTATCCAAGATAAGAAAAAACATAAAAAAGTAAAATTTTCAAAAAATCGCAAAAAAAATGGATCGCGATTGTTAGGATCGCGATGGAGATCAATCTTAAAAAGCTTTTCACTTTTTTTACCAATAATTTTACAAAAAAAAAACCTTTTTTTAATTTTAAACGAAATTTTTTATCTTAAAAATTAAAAAAAAAATTTCTAAAAATTAACATAAGTAGGTACTAATAAACCCTTTCACGGAAAAAACAATCAATACAAAATCTTTATTCGTTTAGCCACCAAAAAAAATTTGCAAACCTCTCAAAATCGTTTAAAGTCAATAAAAACGTATGCGATTTACTCAACTTTCCTGACTTTAACAGTGTCCCAAAACAACAAATCTCAAGCAAACGCCTTGAAAATTCACTATACGATGCAGAATTTGTTGTTGTTGTTTGTTGTCTGTCGAGCTGCGTACTTAAATTTTTACATTTCTCAAAATTAATTTTTGGCTTAATGTCCGGCTAGATTGGCAAAATACCCCTCTGTACACCGTTGGACTTCTTTCTTTGGGGTTATTTGAAAGAAAAGGTGTACGTCGATAAGCCAGCAACAATTCAAGAGCTAAAGAACCTCAATTATGCCTCATCGTCATCGGATGGCGGTGTGCAGCCGAGGTCGCGGCGGTCATTTTGCCGATATATTATTCCATACATAATTGAACCTTACCAATATTATCAAAATAAAAAGAAATGACATTAATTTCCTAAGTAATTTGTGTTGTATTCAAAATCATCATCAATTGGCCATTGCAAATTTAACCACCCTTTATATAGACAAATAAGGGGTAGCGTGGTGTAGTGGTTAAGAATTCCCCAAACTTCAAACCGAAGGACCCTAGTTGTTGAATCTTGGCAGAGTCCAAACAAATGATCGCGGTATTTAAGTTTTAAATTAATATGGATCAATCCGCCCCAAACAAATTCACCCAAAAGCAAATTCGCTCATTACAGCTCACTTCTGCCATCAAAGAAAGATCAGCATCATCAGGAATTTCAGGAAGCGTCACCTGGAAAATCACAAATGCTCATCACGACTCCATATAGTAAGGACATGCTCCACTGCACCATCATATGAAGCCGTTGTTCGTAGGCAACGACAGATGGCAGTCGCATCATCCACTTAGCTGGAAAAAACATATGAATTAACGAAACGGGGGCAAGGCAAAAGCAATGGGCGCGTTGTGAAAACCCAAAAGGAGTAACAATGAAAAAATAGATTAATATATAATGTTAAACAAATCAAAATAAACATTTTTTTAATGTATTAATTTCGCATAATATTCTCCGTTCATTGTGTTTAAAGAACACTAATGCAAGTAATACCATCTGGATTCTGGTTTAGACTATCTTTGATTAGATATGATTTTTCCCTTTCAGTCCAGTGTTTGATTGTTCTGTCCTTTGCTTCATACAAAATTAAGATTATTGTGCAATAAACTGTATCATTTGCCTACAGAGTCGGCTAATTCGCGCACTCATTGGATTTTTGTTTTGCAGATTCACTAATTCTGGCGTGACTAATGCTAAGAATATCTTTCAGTATTTAATTGTTCAGAATCGTAGAACATATCAGTGAAATCTTAGCTATTTATGGCTGCCACAAAAATGCTTCAGAACGAGCTGTTTTAGTTTATCTTAGGTTTAAGGCATTAAGGCCTAGTTAGCGAACCTAATGTTACACATGCAAATTTTTGTTTTTTGTGATTGTAACACTCTAATAAAAATAGATTAGCTTACATTGAAAATGTGTTACGTTCCGTTAAAGTAACGGTCGGCTAATTAGACCTTTAGTGTTTAAATATGATTTCCGTGCCAGTTAGCGCAGGCTGTGCTCGATCATTTATGGTTTATTTGCATATAGCTGGGACTTTGCACATCTCCAGACATAATAAATATTAATGAAGTGGCCAGTTGAAAGGTAATTTTTTTTTAATAATTCTTTCGCCAAGTGTTCCTCCCAGTAAATTAATTGTATCGCACGCCGCACCATCTAGGTAAAAGCACATTTCTGTGTTTTTTATTCCGGTTGGAGAACAAGACATGCTTGCTAAGACGGGATTTAGACGATTATTTAGTCTAAATCCCGTCTTAGTAAGCATGTCTCTATGCCGCGCACGTTGACTGTAACGTTCTGACCATCGTCATTTGTGTAACAATGATTTTACTGACACTTGAAGTTTGTCAAACAGTCAGTTTTCTTGAATATAATGGTGTTTCGACAATCGTTAAGAGCAAACGTAGTGCGACAACGATAACAGACGATTATGAGGACCAAAAAAAAAGTTAACCATTTGCAAACGTTGCTCTGGCCTAAGCCTATTCATGAAATTTATCATGTCTGACTGACCTCAAAGCAATGCTTTTAAGTAAGCTGTCACAGAAAACAGTACTGTCAATTTAAAGTATGCGATATTTGGTACGATAGCGCTGTAATCTGATTAAAATAATTCGCTTTACTTATGATCCCATATAAGAGTATTATTTACTGCAATTTTATTGTGTAGAGTGTTACCAATTCGTATACATTTCATTACCAACATTCCTTCATATGTTTATGTCTAAATTTATTTTAAATTAAAAATAAAATGTTTTGCTTTCCACACTTGGTTGAGTTCTTTACCCGGAACATAGCAATTAGTGTAGGTAACCAACTAAATATTTTTTTTTTTTATTTATCTTCTTACCTTTTTTCTTAACATAAATTAAAACCACATTCTATTTTGTGATGAATTAATAATTTAATGAAATGCTACACATATTTTAGATGAATTTTTAATTATAATTTTATTACAGTTTAACATGTAAACATTATTTAAGAAGTCTGTGATGAGAGTTAAGCAAAAGTAATTAAGAATCTGAAAATTAAAACTGAATATTAAAACGAAATGCTCTTGTATATTTAACGGCAAGTTTTAAAAATAATGCGGAGAATGTTTAGATAAATATTTTAATCAAGACACACAGTAACGCGACAGGCCAAGTTTAGAACTATGTTCACAGTATATCTATGACGCAAAGCCCACATCATAACTTTCTTCGTTCTCATTTTAATCTCAGTACTTTAAATGACCGCAATTTTCGAATAGGAATTTTAGACTATTTTCACCTTTTTATTTTATGCTAATATATATCACTGAAAACGAAGGAACTAAATTAGTTCCTTCTGACATTTTAATGGTTGTTCAAGTATTTTTCCGTCAGAAAGCTAAACATGTTTTGTTTATAACGAGTGATTTTTTAAGAGCTTGAGAACTTTTTTTTTAAAAAAAACGCATAAAATTTGCAAAATCTCATCGGTTCTTTATTTGGGCAACTTTTTCGAGCATTTCGGCCGGAATAGCCCGAATTTCTTCGGAAATGTTGTCTTCCAAAGCTGGAATAGTTGCTGGCTTATTTCTGTAGACTTTAGACTTGACGTAGCCCCACAAAAAATAGTCTAAAGGCGTCAAATCGCATGATCTTGGTGGCCAACTTACCGGTCCATTTCTTGAGATGAATTGTTCTCCGAAGTTTTCCCTCAAAATGGCCATAGAATCGCGAGCTGTGTGGCATGTAGCGCCATCTTGTTGAAACCACATGTCAACCAAGTTCAGTTGTTCCATTTTTGGCAACAAAAAGTTTGTTAGCATCGAACGATAGCGATCGCCATTCACCGTAACGTTGCGTCCAACAGCATCTTTGAAAAAATACGGTCCAATGATTCCACCAGCGTACAAACCACACCAAACAGTGCATTTTTCGGGATGCATGGGCAGTTCTTGAACGGCTTCTGGTTGCTCTTCACTCCAAATGCGGCAATTTTGCTTATTTACGTAGCCATTCAACCAGAAATGAGCCTCATCGCTGAACAAAATTTGTCGATAAAAAAGCGGATTTTCTGCCAACTTTCCTAGGGCCCATTCACTGAAAATTCGACGTTGTGGCAGATCGTTCGGCTTCAGTTCTTGCACGAGCTGTATTTTATACGGTTTTACACCAAGATCTTTGCGTAAAACCTTCCATGTGGTCGAATAACACAAACCCAATTGCTGCGAACGGCGACGAATCGACATTTCACGGTCTTCAGCAACACTCTCAGAAACAGACGCAATATTCTCTTCTGTACGCACTGTACGCATTCGTGTGGTTGGTTTAATGTCCAATAAAGTAAACTGAGTGCGAAACTTGGTCACAATCGCATTAATTGTTTGCTCACTTGGTCGATTATGTAGACCATAAATCGGACGTAAAGCGCGAAACACATTTCGAACCGAACACTGATTTTGGTAATAAAATTCAATGATTTGCAAGCGTTGCTCGTTAGTAAGTC
Source organism: Phasia obesa (assembly GCA_949628195.1). Taxonomy (NCBI): domain Eukaryota; kingdom Metazoa; phylum Arthropoda; class Insecta; order Diptera; family Tachinidae; genus Phasia; species Phasia obesa. Next base: position 122,900,308 of record OX451217.1, read on the forward strand.
TATTCATGATGAAATGTCAAAGCATACTGAGCATCTTTCTCTTTGGCACCATGTCTGAAATCTCACGTGATCTGTCAAATACTAATGCATGAAAATCCTAACCTCAAAAAAATCACCCATTATCAAATGAGAGTTACAAAGATAGTGTAATGAACTTCAAACCATTATACACTCATACCTCGTTCGAACCCACATTTTCGCTGTTTAAACATAATTTTAGCTATTTTGGACTAATTTATTTAAATGCCTTTTAGAGGCCAAGTGTTCCAAATCTATTCATATATCCTGTCTTATCCAATAATGGCGCCTTTTACTCTCTCTCTCTCTCTCTCTATTATCTAGTTTTTATTTTTTAGTTGAATTCGTGTGTTTAAAAACTTTTTTAACTAAATGAGAATTAAGTATCAAGAACTTTATTGTATTTAATTTAAATCTACTTTCTCAACTAATTTCTGGGTTTTTATATGAAACTACATTAGAGTAGGCCCTCGATTCACATCTAAAATTTTTCTTTCTGCAATTCTTGAGCTTGTTGGAGAGAGGTCAGTTCTTACCTAATAGATATGCAATGGAAACACTTTCTATTCACTTCTGTCCTTAGAAAATATATCAAAAATTTGAAAATATATCAAAGCTTACAAAAACTATTTAAGTATAAAAGAAGATGGTCCAAATAAAAGTATATTTTTAAAACTTAAATAAAATGAACTAAACTTAATTTCTAAACCCACGGCTTTATTATTATTTATGCATTATTGTTTAATGATTTATAAAACGGACACCCTTTATTCTGAAAATTATAATACAATATAAAAATTAAAAAGAAAAATCTATAGGAGTCGGTAGGACTTGAACCTACGCTCCCAGAGGGAATCTGGTAAGCAAGTAATATAGTAAGCAAAGCTAGAAAATTACTTATTTTAAGAAATTTATTTTTTTAATTCTCAAATCAAATTTTGTATTTGCTTCGCTTCCATCTTAACCTAAAATAATTTAATTTAGAAAAATATTTAATTTAGAAAATTATTTATATAAATTATAAAAAAAGTATAAAAAGTTGTTTACTTTTTATACTTTTTTTATAATTTTCATAAAACTTTATATGTCTTTTAATATTTTTTTTATTTATATATTAATTTTTTTTATGTCAAGAAAAGAAAATGTATAGATATTAGTAGAAAAAAAAAAGCATTAAAAAAGGCAAATTCGCAGTCGGTAGGATTCGAACCTACGCTCCCAGAGGGAATCTGATTTCTAGTCAGACGCCTTAACCGCTCGGCCACGACTGCTTGTAGATCTAATTTTTATTTTTCTTTTATATTTCTTACAAATTTATTGGTAAAAAAACTGGAAAAATTCAGCCAAATCCCTGAAAAGGTATTTGAGATATGGAAATTTGAATTTTTCAAATAATTTTTGAGGAAAAATATTGTCGGTAGCACTAGATCGTGAATTAAAAAATGAAAAAAAATTTCGAATGTACACAAAATTATCACTTTAAACCGATTTTTAAGTCAATAAACATATAAAAACTTATTTTTTCAAAGATTATTCTGAAAACCTGAAAACAAAATTTCTAAAGTTTAAACATGTCTTCGTAATTTTGGGTCAAAACGAAGACATTGTTAATCGGCAAGTATTGTTTTTAAATTTCATATTTATTTTAAATACATTTGTTTAATGTTATAAAAATATTAAATTTATGTACATATAATATAAAGATTTATAAAATAAAACATTAAAAAAAAAAACGTTGCTTCGCAGTCGGTAGGATTCGAGAACCTACGCTCCCAGAGGGAATCTGATTTCTAGTCAGACGCCTTAACCGCTCGGCCACGGCTGCTTGTAGATCTAATTTTTATTTTTCTTTTATATTTCTTACAAATTTATTCCTAAAAAACTGGAAAAATTCAGCCAAATCCCTGAAAAGGTATTTGAGATATGGAAATTTGAATTTTTCAAATAATTTTTGAGGAAAAATATTGTCGGTAGCACTAGATCGTGAATTAAAAAATGAAAAAAAATTTCGAATGTACACAAAATTATCACTTTAAACCGATTTTTAAGTCAATAAACATATAAAAACTTATTTTTTCAAAGATTATTCTGAAAACCTGAAAACAAAATTTCTAAAGTTTAAACATGTCTTCGTAATTTTGGGTCAAAACGAAGACATTGTTAATCGGCAAGTATTGTTTTTAAATTTCATATTTATTTTTAATACATTTGTTTAATGTTATAAAAATATTAAATTTATGTACATATAATATAAAGATTTATAAAATAAAACATTAAAAAAAAAAACGTTGCTTCGCAGTCGGTAGGATTCGAACCTACGCTCCCAGAGGGAATCTGATTTCTAGTCAGACGCCTTAACCGCTCGGCCACGACTGCTTGTTTGATTTGTAAAGCATTTCAATAAAGTAAGAAAGGCTCAAAAATAACTTTTTTTTAAATAATTAAAAAATATAATTCTCAAATCTAATTTTTTTAATTCGGTTTCACCTTAACCTAAAAAAATTACTTAACTTTTTATAGGATTCACAAAAAATTGATTTACTTTTATTAATAATTTTAATTATTTATTTTTTATAATTATTTAGAATATTTTTCATATAAAATAAAAATTTATTTATAAAAAAATTGACTCGCAGTCGGTAGGATTCGAACCTACGCTCCCAGAGGGAATCTGATTTCTAGTCAGACGCCTTAACCGCTCGGCCACGACTGCTTGTAGATCTAATTTTTATTTTTCTTTTATATTTCTTACAAATTTATTCGTAAAAAAACTGGAAAAATTCAGCCAAATCCCTGAAAAGGTATTTGAGATATGGAAATTTGAATTTTTCAAATAATTTTTGAGGAAAAATATTGCCTGTAGCACTAGATGGTGAATTAAAAAATGAAAAAAAATTTCGAATGTACACAAAATTATCACTTTAAACCGATTTTTAAGTCAATAAACATATAAAAACTTATTTTTTCAAAGATTATTCTGAAAACCTGAAAACAAAATTTCTAAAGTTTAAACATGTCTTCGTAATTTTGGGTCAAAACGAAGACATTGTTAATCGGCAAGTATTGTTTTTAAATTTCATATTTATTTTTAATACATTTGTTTAATGTTATAAAAATATTAAATTTATGTACATATAATATAAAGATTTATAAAATAAAACATTAAAAAAAAAAAAACGTTGCTTCGCAGTCGGTAGGATTCGAACCTACGCTCCCAGAGGGAATCTGATTTCTAGTCAGACGCCTTAACCGCTCGGCCACGGCTGCTTGTAGATCTAATTTTTATTTTTCTTTTATATTTCTTACAAATTTATTCCTAAAAAAACTGGAAAAATTCAGCCAAATCCCTGAAAAGGTATTTGAGATATGGAAATTTGAATTTTTCAAATAATTTTTGAGGAAAAATATTGTCGGTAGCACTAGATCGTGAATTAAAAAATGAAAAAAAATTTCGAATGTACACAAAATTATCACTTTAAACCGATTTTTAAGTCAATAAACATATAAAAACTTATTTTTTCAAAGATTATTCTGAAAACCTGAAAACAAAATTTCTAAAGTTTAAACATGTCTTCGTAATTTTGGGTCAAAACGAAGACATTGTTAATCGGCAAGTATTGTTTTTAAATTTCATATTTATTTTTAATACATTTGTTTAATGTTATAAAAATATTAAATTTATGTACATATAATATAAAGATTTATAAAATAAAACATTAAAAAAAAAAAAACGTTGCTTCGCAGTCGGTAGGATTCGAACCTACGCTCCCAGAGGGAATCTGATTTCTAGTCAGACGCCTTAACCGCTCGGCCACGACTGCTTGTTTGATTTGTAAAGCATTTCAATAAAGTAAGAAAGGCTCAAAAATAACTTTTTTTTAAATAATTAAAAAATATAATTCTCAAATCTAATTTTTTTAATTCGGTTTCACCTTAACCTAAAAAAATTACTTAACTTTTTATAGGATTCACAAAAAATTGATTTACTTTTATTAATAATTTTAATTATTTATTTTTTATAATTATTTAGAATATTTTTCATATAAAATAAAAATTTATTTATAAAAAAATCGACTCGCAGTCGGTAGGATTCGAACCTACGCTCCCAGAGGGAATCTGATTTCTAGTCAGACGCCTTAACCGCTCGGCCACGACTGCTTGTTTGATTTATTAAGACATTTCAATACAGTAAGAAAGGCTAAAAAATAACTTTTTTTAAATAATTAAAAAATATAATTCTCAAATCTAATTTTTTTTTACTGCGCTTTCACCTTAACCTAAAAAAATGTTTCTTAAACTTTTTATAGGATTCACAAAAAAGTTATTTACTTTTATTAATAATTTTAATTTAATTATTTTTTATAATTTTTTTTAGAAAATTTACTATTTAACGTACAAAATAAAAATTTATTTTAAAAAAATTGATTCGCAGTCGGTAGGATTCGAACCTACGCTCCCAGAGGGAATCTGATTTCTAGTCAGACGCCTTAACCGCTCGGCCACGACTGCCCCTGTTTGCACTATTGTCAACATAACATTTTTGTAGTAAAAGAAATGAATAAAAAGCTAAACTCAGCTAAAATTCAAACAAAAAAGAGGAACAATTTAAGATATTACAAACAAAAGCAAATCAATATAAATAATCCAAAAGCAAAAATTACTTCATTAATAAATACTGAACAAAAAGAGCGCAAAAGTATAAGAAACATGCTACACAATATGGCACGTTTTAAAATAAATTTTGTAGTTATTGTTGGTATCTTTTCATGACGCAAATCAGAAAATCACAAATTCTAATCGAAACCACTGTCGGCATTTTCTTAGCAAAAGAAAAAAGTTGAAGGTTTTTCTATTTCTTTAAACCGCATAAAGTAAAAAGCAGGTCTTCTTACTTATTGTCTTTGAAACTTCTCGGCTCTTTGTAGTTTTCTGCCGTCTAACCACAAAAACTGTCTAAGATGTTGGGAAATCTAAGAGTATATGAAGAAAATAAAAATAAAGTAGACACTTGTAATACAGGACTGAAACAAAGTATTTTTAATAAATATGTAGGTATTAAATTTTATGAATTTTATTTAAACTATTTTTGAATTAATGAATTAATTATTTTGGCTTAAGTTCTTAAATATTAAGAGATAAAGAAAAATTAGATACCAGCAAAGCAGAAAGCATTTTCTAGACAGCTACGTCCGTCATCAGTACTCTTCATATCACTCTACCCGGTAGTTTCAATTGTTATTAATTTTCTATTTAAATAAACTTGTCAAAGAAATAGAATATGAGAAATTTTAATTTTACATTATATTTCAGAGCTTCTTTGAAATTGTTTTACACTTTTTAACACTATTTCTTTTTATATTATACTACCAAGCAAACATATTTCTTAATTTTTATTCTCTTTATATATTTTCTTTTATTTTTGATATGTACCATTTTAAAATTTTCAAATATTTTTTTGTTATAAAAATAAAAACTTTTAAATTGAAAACTTGTGATAGTGAAAAATCTATTAAAATAATATTTTGGTTATGACAAAAATTTTGTGTAATTTAAAAATCTTATGCTATCGCTAAATTGTTTATAAAAATTTGCCGATAAAACTTTTGTGCTATAATTTTTAGGCTATCAAAGAATTTTCTGTAGAAAATTTTTATGATATCGAGAAATTTTCTATAGAAAATTTTTATGATATCGAGAAATTTTCTATAGAAAATTTTTAGGATATCGAGAAATTTTCTATAGCAAATTTTTATGATATCGAGAAATTTCCTATAGAAAATTTTTATGATATCGAGAAATTTTCTATAGAAAATTGTTATGATATCGAGAATATATCTATAGAAAATTGTTATGATATCGAGAAATATTCTATAGAAAATTTTTATGATATCGAGAAATTTTCTATAGAAAATTTTTATGATATCGAGAAATTTTCTATAGAAAATTTTTATGATATCGAGAAATTTTCTATAGCAAATTTTTATGATATCGAGAAATTTTCTATAGCAAATTTTTATGATATCGAGAAATATTCTATAGAAAATTTTTATGATATCGAGAAATATTCTATAGAAAATTTTTATGATATCGAGAAATTTTCTATAGAAAATTTTTATGATATCGAGAAATTTTCTATAGAAAATTGTTATGATATCGAGAAATTTTCTATAGAAAATTGTTATGATATCGAGAAATATTCTATAGAAAATTGTTATGATATCGAGAAATTTTCTATAGAAAATTGTTATGATATCGAGAAATTTTCTATAGAAAATTGTTATGATATCGAGAAATTTTCTATAGAAAATTTTTATGATATCGAGAAATTTTCTATAGAAAATTTTTATGATATCGAGAAATTTTCTATAGAAAATTTTTATGATATCGAGAAATTTTCTATAGAAAATTTTTATGATATATAGAAATTTTCTATAGAAAATTTTTATGATATCGAGAAATTTTCTATAGAAAATTTTTATGATATCGAGAAATTTTCTATAGAAAATTTTTATGATATCGAGAAATTTTCTATAGAAAATTTTTATGATATCGAGAAATTTTCTATAGAAAATTTTTATGATATCGAGAAATTTTCTATAGCAAATTTTTATGATATCGAGAAATTTTCTATAGAAAATTTTTATGCTATAGAAATTTTCTATAGAAATTTTTTTGATAGCATTAAAATATAGAAAATTGTAATGCTTTAAGAAGTTTTCTATAGAATATTTTTATGCTACCGAAAATTTTGTGCTATCGAGAAATATTCAATATTAAGTTTTTGTGATATCGAGAAATTTTCTATTGTGAAAAACTCTAGAAGAGATTTTCTTTATTAAATTTTTGTGCTGGTATGGAAAAATTTTTATATCGAGTAATTTTGTATAGAAAATATCGAGTAATTTTGTATAGAAAATTTTTATGCTTTCGAGAAATTTTCTATAGAAATTTTTTATGCTTTCGAGAAATTTTCAATAGAAAATGTTTGTGCTTGCGAGAAATTTTCTATAAAAATTTTAATGCTATCGAGAAATTTTCTATGAGAAAATTTTTATGCTACCGAAAATTTGTGCTACCGAGAAATATTCTATAGAAAATTTTTGTGCTATCGAGAAATTATATATAGTGAAAAACTTACTATAAATAATTTTTCTGCTATCGAGATTTTCTGTAGTTAATTTGTGTTGCTGGTGAAAATTTTTTTATAGAAAATTTTCTGTTGGAATTTTTCATCTTTCGATACAGTTTTCGCCTATCGATAAATTTCCTATAAAACATTTTTGAGCTATCGATAAATATTCTATAGAAAATCTTGTGCTATAGGTTAATTTTTTTTAGAAAATTTTTTGCCATTGACAAAATTTGTGTTATCGACAAATATTCTGTTATCGAAAATTTTCTATACAAATTTTATATTATCGCCGATTTTTTATATACATTTTGTGTTATCGACAATTTTTCTGTATGAATTGGTTATTATTGACAAATATCCTAAATTAATTTTTTGTTATTGAAAATTTTTCTCTATGAATTTTGTGTTCTCGATTATTTTTATATGATTTTTTGTATTATCGATAATTTTTTTTATATAAATTTTTTATTATTGACAAATTTCCTAAATTAATTTTTTCTTATCAACAACTTTTCTATATGAATTTTGTGTCATCGAAAAATTTTCTATATGAATTTTGTGTTTTCGACAATTTTTATTGTTAAGTTTGCTTTAAAAAAAACTTTGTTATTGTAAAATTCTTTATAGAAAAAAATGTATTGTTAATTTTTCCATAGAAAAAATTTTCTAAATTTCTCGGGGAAAAATGTTTTATATTTTTTTAACCTACATATTTTTGCTGTTCAATTTTCTGTAAAATAATTTTTTAGTAAATCATGTGTACACACATATTTTTAAATGTTTTATTTACATATAAGCATATATTTATAAAAAATTCAAAAATTGTTTTCATTGTACTTGCAGAGGTTTTTCTTTATATTATGTCCCTTTTTTGCACTGTTCACTGTAAAATCCTATATAGTCGCACATAATCTTTGAAGGTATTTAAAGTCTTAAAAACCACAAAAAAGCCAGTTATATTGTTAAAGTTTTCCACATTAAGTTTTGTCATTTGCATGGGTGTGCGTCTTTGCTTAAATCTAAAATCTATTGATTTTTACATTTTTTTTCTTTAATGGTCGGCATAAAGGCACAAAGCCTTTGAAATTTTATAAACATAAAAATCTACTCATAAAATGCGTTGAATTGCACAAACATTTTTGTTGATGAAGTGCTAATGGTTGCAAGTATACAAAAAGAAAAGAAATAAACTTGGAAATTTGCTAAGATAAAGAGAAGATAAAATGAGGCATACGGATGGGCTCCCTAAAAGGCAACACATTTCTACCAGTTTGTAAAGAAACAAGCAAATATTTGCAATTAAAATCTTTAACAATTTAAACTTTTGTTTCTTTCTTACCTTTTGTATTTGTTAAATAACTTAATCTGTTTTATTTATCTGCTAGTGTAAAGACTTTACCATGAAACAAGATTTTTTTTAAATCGTTGCTGTTATTTATGAGGAGCTCCAAACAACAGATACAATTATTTTGAAAAAACTTACTAAGCTATCATGTCTCTAAACTCTGTAAAAGGGTATTGAAGGCAAAATCAACTGTCTCTCAATTTCTTTATTTTATACTTCGTTACTAATTCAATTCACGCGATTTTGGCATACCTTCTTTAAGCCGGCCGCAAGAGCAAGCCAAAGAACTAGAACTGAATAATTGCATTTACAATGACACAATCACTCGAGAGATGAAATAGATGAAAATCCACTTTAGCGACAAACAGCATATTTCTCATTTCAGGCCTGAAAACAATTACAATTCTTGTAGCTGAAATTTGTAGCAGGAAAAATGTTGCCTCTTTTTAATCGTATCGTACAATGTTGCTTGTATCTATTTATGATGTGTTGCCAACAGTCGTGTTTATTGACAATTTTCTTTTTTCTTTTCATATTTGTAGCAAATTTGTTTTCTGTGGTCTCACAATATCCGGTTTTATATAATTTACAGTGTCTTGCTAATTAGTGACTCCATTGTGTAAAGAAGGCAGGGTAACGAAAAGTTAGCGGTAGATGATTGCATATTTTAATAATTTGAAGGCAAAATAGCAAGCTAATATTTAAAATAAAAATCAATATAATAGAGTTGTGTAGCTCATGAACGACCTATTTTAGTTTAACTAATTACTGAACTGGCCTAAGAGAGCTTCTCACTTCAGTTTAGCTCCTTAGTTTATTTCGGCATCATAGTTCAGTTCAACTCCTTATCAGTTCAGCATCTTAGTACAGTTCAGATCATTAGTTCACTTCAGCTCCTTAGTTCACGTTAGCGCATTAGTTTAGTTCAGCTCATTAGGTCTAATCCTTTTTAGTTCATGTATAAACGGAGTTTAACAGTAAGAGTAGCCGCAAAATTGTTTTGTTCTATACCTGTTTTTAATTTATATTAATCTGGCGTTCCCAGATTTATTCTAAAATTCTAATTGCACCGCCTTTTGATTGCTAATGCTTAAACGATTTCAGGAGTCTGTCAAAATTAAGCCTAGAAGTTGGGGTAGTAAAGCCTATTATTTTTAGGGTTACGTACCCAAAGGTTAAAAACTATATTGCTTTTGCTACAATGTCTGTCCGTCTGTCAGCGGCTATTATTTCTGGAATCATAGTAGGTAAAATGTGTATTGCTACGGCGACTATAACAACAAATACCTCAAATTAAAGAGTGTTCCGATAGTGATGTGATTTTGCACAGATGATTTACATATATTAACAAGTACAAAATATATTAAGGGGTGTTCAGAGAATGATATAGAATATAGAATAATAGAAGTTATATTTCTATGGCAACCAACTATAACTGACCTACTGAGCAAATGAAATAAATGACCGATCATCTAGTCCAGTAAAGTGATCTCAACTAAAAAGATCGTTCACTTTAATCAACTAACAAGCATGAACTATACCATGAACTATAGACCAGTATACAGTCTGGTGTATAATGTACTCTTTTTTAAGCAGTTTTCTACCAAGATATGAATTTTGTTACCTAATAATACGATATGATGTTATTCATTCCACAACCACTATTCTCAAAGCTTCTACTGATTCTTTTTGGAGTTGAAAACTACTCTGGTCCCTTTCTACTTCAATTGTACAACTTTATCTACCTGGAATATTTAATACTTACTATAATACTTACTTTTTTTCTTCTGGTACCCACGATTCGATGACTTTTGGAATTTCCAGGACAGAACGTATTTGTAAACAAAACTACCTGTAAAGCTCTTAGCTTGACTGCAGAAAACACCCAGAGTCATTGACGGGAATCTAACCCTTATCATGCTACGGCATTACCTGGCGTGATGCCTTAACCTGACGATGTTCTTACAATTGCATGGAAAACGTGACAAGCAATAAGCTTCGCTGGTAGTGTTGTTGTTATCTTTTTAAAATTATAACTTCTCCGTATGTAATAGAAAAGCCTTTAGAAAAAGATTGGAAACTTCCAGGTAGGAAATGCCGAGGAAAATAAGGGGGAAGAAAGCAACATCTTCGAACAGAGTAAACCTATGAAAAAAGAAGATCACAAATCACAGTGAGGGATGTTGAGTTCGTCTTTATTATCAGATGAAATGATGGGAAAACAAAAACTCATTTTTCTTAGCATCTAATGGTAGACTAACGCAGCACCAATCAGTCTATCGAGACACTCAAATGATAATAAAGATGATTACGTAACTTCATCCTTTTGCCAAGACATGGCTTTTACATAAAAAACAGATATCATTCAATTATGTTGTCTTTGATTTTTTGAATTCTTCTGCACAATGCCGAATTAACATCATTGGGTTCTCCTGCACTGTCCTACAGATGGCATTCAGTTTCGTTAATGTACTCAAATTTGGACACCAAACGTTATAGATTCAAATGTCGTACGATTTAACCAAATCGACGGTAAAATCGTACGACATTTGAATCGCTTTTTACCAAATCGAAGGTAAAATCGTACGACATTTGAATAGCTTCGAAGGCATGTTATTCTAGAATATTCCGCCTCCCTAAAACTATAGATTCTAAGGAATATGAAGTCACCGGATCCCGTGGCTTTTACAGTCCTTCCTGAAACTGGGGGATAAGGTCTTACGAAACATGACCAAATTACTGGTATCACGGAATCTGTTAGCCCGCAAGGATCTGTGTGTCTCTGTTTTGATGATGCGCTGCCGGGTGTAACGTGACAATATATCTTCTGGCTTATCTGCGGAAAACACCCAGAGTCGATAACACAACCTCCTGATAGACTAGCGCACTACCAATCACTCAATAGAGACATATGGTTGATATGGTTTTGACCCAAATCGACGTGAATCGATGTATAGCAATAGAAGTCGGTAAAGTCTGATGGAATTAACAAGTTCTTAACAAAGAACATGCTCCTTGCAACCGCGAAGCTAACATTACTACTTTCAATGGGTACGTTGGTGATTAGTCGGTGATAAGATCAGAGTCTTTAAGGCCAGGTATTCTGTTATTCATTTCTCTAACATAAATAGTTCCTAATCATTTGTCTTTATAAAAATGAGAAAAAGCAGCAGCAGAAAACGGATCTCCTTTAGCAATAGCGATTTCTAGGCTAGAAGAACTTTCATCTTATTGGTGAAAACATCGATTGAACATCGTAATACGTCGTACAATTCAGTTTTGACATTAAACGACTTTCTTGTATTCCCACATGAAAAAAAATTACTTCTGAAGGAGCGTTTGAAGATTTATAACACAAGTTTTGGACGTGCCTCATGCACTGTTGAAAAACTATCTTACAAATACGTTTAAAGGTATCAGAAAAGGTATTGCCTGTATGTTAATTTTATTGACGAAACCGTAGTCTTTTTTTATTTAAAAAAATTATTTGTTTTTTTTTTTTCTTAAAATGTAGAAGGCAACCCCTCGTACATATATCGCTTCTTCAACCTAATAGATTCAAAGTACCTTGCAAATGTTATTATTACTTCTGGCATCATTCTTTGTATTTCTATTCCCCTAAATTATCTTCATTTATGTTCCTTTCAAATAACGAAAGAGATTTATCCACGATATATATTTATCGCTGACATTATTCAATTTGATTTAGGATTTTTAAAGTTGTCTTTAGTATTTTTTTCTTTTTTTTAATTTAAATACGAATTCTTAAGTACCTTTAAGTTCACCTAAACTACCAATAAATCAATGAAGGCCTAAGAGGCGAACAACTAAAAACAAATGCAACTTATTTACAACACTCTAGTCTTCGAAAGAAAACCTGAATGTCCAATGAGACAGAATGCTCAATATCATTTAAATGCCAATACCATCATGTCTCCGCTACATTGAATATCAGAATTGCAGACGCCAGTAAATGTTGCAACAATGTTGCTAATTGTTACAACATGTTATTGAATCTTTTCATGAGAAGACTTCAAAGTAATTAAGTTCTGGTTTTTACTTTAAACGTTCGTGTTCTTAACACGTTTTGTGTACAAAAAAAAAAAAAAAAATTCTTTGGTTGGATTGAAATAATGCCTTGCGGCCATTTAGTTGAAAAACTGGCTGCCGAGGGCTTTTTGTTGTTATATTTTTTTGTTATAAATGTTTGGCAACATTGTCTCTAATTAATTTTTATTTAAGTGATAAATTAAATATACAAAAGAAAAAGCAAATAATAAATAGGCAGTATTAAATTCGGTAAAATAAGGAACGAGACTAAGCAACCACCATAGTATAGATTCCTAACTATTTTGTGTAGTAGAATATAAACTAAACTAAAGATTAGGCCTTAGACAGGACTATAATAAGGTAAGATGTAAAATCTGACAGTAGGAGATTCTTTTATGTCATAGATTTTATTACTCTACCATTAACACTCCGGAGCAGTCTTCCTAATTTCCACTAAATGAGGGAGGATCACTTGGATTCTATTCAAATGCAAGAGGATAGAATAGAATCGACATAAATGCGATTTATTCCAATGAGTTTACAGTTCACCATAGATAATAATTCACTCCGAAATCTTCTGAATATTCATAATTCTCACCAATTCATATTCATAATTCTCTCCGATACGCGTTACAACGAAGCTCGGCCGCCGCGAAACTGCGAAAACGTGGAAGAGTATCGAGTTTCTATGTTCGATGTTCTTCTTCCCTTGCATAACTTCTGATTAACTGGGTGTCGCTCTTACCGAGAGATATTCGACCGAACGCACTGACCATCACTGCCTCATTCATTCAATTCTGGCCCTCTTAACCGCTCCCGACGCTTTCCAGGAGCTCTACTACTTTTGACGGATCCTTCCCTACTATTTCTCGAAATATAATCCGATGACCCTTACTATCCCCTTAAAGTAAGCATTGTTGGTTCAATTACGATGTCTGGAAATAATGATCTAGCAGGACGTGCGAAATCTTGAAACTGCTTCCTTCGCTGCTTTCTTTCTTGCCTTCATCTTCTTTTAATTTGCTTGTCATGTAAGGGAATGCGGCAGTCGTAGCTGCCATTGATGTCAAAATTATCACAATTCTGTCAATAATACAATGATAAATATGCCAAATTTTTAATCCGATAGCACCGTTGGAATCTATCTGCAAAATATCTCAGAATAAAACTAAAATTGCGCAAACAATGACAGAGCTCAAAAACGGCAGCGGAGTTCTACAAATAGTCCCCAGACGTATGTATTTGGGCTTTTACACATCCTTTTCAAAAACATATGGCAAACGGAAAATATGCCTCATGAATAGAAAGAAAGAACGTTTATAAAAATTCCCAAAAAGAGGATCGGAAATAGTGTTTAAATTGGCGGGGCATTGCCCTTACCCTACCTCCAAATTTTCAAAAAAGTTTTGGTAAATCGCAACTTCGAAAAGAGTAGGGTAGATTCCGCCCTAACAGGTCTTCTATCGATCATATTAACAGCCTTATACTAATCGTGGAACAATACAGCGAATTAAACACGTCTCTATACATTCTGCTATTTGGGTAGCGTGATCACATCACAGGGAGACACTATAGATGACGTGAAGTAAACAGATTCTAAGTTAACAATCTATGTTGATGGAATAAAAAAATTAGTAATAATATAATGACATCAGACATCGAATAAATTTCAAATAGAGACCAATATAATGACAAGTTGTCACAAATGTAATAATTATTTTTCAATAAATGAATTTGTTTAATTTTTTTCATGAGAAGCATTACTGACATTACGTACCTGTTGCTTCCAAGGTAAATTTATTTTACTAGGCACTGGCGTCCCTACAACAAATACAACAATACAAGAACAACATGGCATATTGTTGTTGCTTTGTAGTTCGAAATTTCAAAAAACATATAAGAAAATTGAGAAGGCATGTATGGGTTTTATTGCTTTCTCTCTTCTACACTATAAAATTTCTGAACACATACAACTTTTGACATGTCGAACTACTAAATCAGCTGGGCGGACGACACTACCTAGTAAAATAAATATACCTTGGTTCCTTCCTAATAAAAGATGTGAAAGTTAACCAGATGATGGCGCAAAAGGATTTATACTCGGATAAAGACATGACAGAAACAAGTTTAGCCAAGTTGTCTGCCTTCTCATTTCCAACTAAAACCCAAAATGCAGAAATTTAGTCCCCTTATTCCTAATATAGGATTGTATAAAAACATTTCAGATTTCAAAGTCCATGAGGATGGGGAATGTAAGGCAGATCATCTACTGTAACAGGCAGACATTTGTATGTCTTTCTATAAAACCAATAATAATCTTTTGTCTAGCTAACATAACGGTTACAGAAATTTCTGCTTAAAATACTGTAGGCCGTTATCCCATTAATACAATTATTTACCCATCGGCACTATTATTTTCCGAAGGATGTTTGCCTTCAGATCGTCATCTCTCCTTAGGTGGAATAATAACTTCACACTTTCTATCGAGTATAGCACTGTTACTTGTGGTAAGTAAATTTGAACTCTTTTAAAGTCAAGAAAAACTACCAGAAACCGATTATTTCCGAAATCAATAATAAGCTCTTCCAGATCCAAGTAAAACTATTAATCACACTGACAGAAAAACCACCGAAAATGTGATGTACTTTGACACCAATTCTATTACAAGTGTCTTTATTTTTGACACTTGTCATTCATGCGCTATTAACCTTTACATGAGTTGGACATTTTGACATCAATGGTAATGACTACCATTCTATCATACATGCAATGCAACACAGACATCGAATAAATGACAAATAGAGATCAATTTAATGACAAAAAGTTATCAACGTTTTGGAATTTAAAACCAGGTTGGAAAGTAATGGAGTAGAGAAAAAATATGTTGTAAGCTGCACTTTTAATAACAAGTCTGTAATTGCAAGTTATTTTTATTTTTTGAACAATGTTTTAGCGCCTCTGGTGTTAAGTAGGTGAATTAATTTGAAGTTGATATAGCCATTTTATTAATTATTTTACATCACCGATGATTAATTGTTTTAGTGAGTGGCTGTGATTGAAGATTGTATATGTATGTATCAGAAGAAATTTTTGTATTGTCAAATGACGGAAGTTGGGATACGAACCCATGAACGTCAAATAAATTATATAGTAACCAAGGTCTTACCAACTAAGTTAAAATAGCTTCATTTATTTGGCATTTTACTCTCGTGTTTTTTACGTTGATGGCACATATGATGTCATCAGAAAGAATTTACATCAATGCGATTTCAATTTTATAAAATGGCTTTTAAAAGCAAAAATTATAAATAAAAAAATATTAGAACAGATTTTACTTTTTTTCTTTTAGACATATTTTACCTGTGAATAATATATAAAATATGGCATCAAATTGATGACATTGCAAAATTCTATAATCTTTTGTCATTATATTGATGCCAGTTTTTACTATATGGATGACATTTGTCATAGTGTCATAATTACGGTGATACGGACGTTGAATTTTTCTATCAGTGTAGAAAATAATCTTATAATTTGTGAAGAGTTTTGGGTGGCAAATGATTATTTTTTATAATCTTTATGAACGTAAAAACTCCAATAAATGAGTCTGTAAATATTCCTTTCTGCTTCATATTGTTTAGTGGGTAGATCACACTATAGCCTTAACTATATTCGTATGTTTAAGGAATATAGAAAGGACTTTAGGACTTAACTGGTCTATTAACTAGTGTATAGACTATTACATGCTACTGCAGTCCAGATTATAGACTAGACTATAGAAAGACGGTATATTGTTTAAACTATATTCTGATTGACCTAAAAAGCAGGCTTCTCCTTAGCAAAGTGAATGGATAAGTGTGTGTTTCCTAGTCGTCACTACTAGACACCTAACACAGTGCCATTTAGTTTTGAGATTTCAGAGATATCCTAGAGGTCATTACATATCCTTAGTTCATATAAGGTTAAAGATTATGATAAAGACATTAAAAAGAACAAAAAGCTAAAATGAAAAATTGGAAAACAAAGTCAATTCGGTTTATTTAAAGAGGGAGATTAAAAGTTATAAATGAAGGCCATGCTAGAGCAGCAGAACAGCGATCATAATAGCGGTGAACGCAAAAAATTAAATCATACGAAATTCTTTTGAATGCATTTTAGCGGCTGAGCAGCGCCGCTTAGGAATAAAACTTTTTAAAAATTTACGTTGTTTTCTGACCGGCAGCGAGTAAAAATAGTAAAGGTGAATGTGGTGCACAGGGTTAAGGCGAGGATTACGACCACGGGCAGAAACTTGCTAAATGTGGCTGCCAGGGCGGAACTAAGCCTTGGACAAATGCTAGAAATTACTAGAGCGTGATGAGAAAGAAGGCCGAGAGTCTGAAATCCCTAAAGTCAAGAGTAAAAGCTGGTGGTAGCACGTGACTCAATAAATGAAAGGTTGCCGTAAATTGCAAGTCCGTTGCCTATAATCATTGAGGACTTAAGGGGGTCGGTAAGGGACCCTACTAGAGACTACTTTCTTAATGTAGTCTGCTTCGATATTCCCTCTGCATTAATAATAAAACAAGTCTCCAGAAAGGGTTACTTTTTTTAATGGTTTTCGCACAGATTTGTATATAAAGGGTATATTTCGCCATAATTTAGCCATGCTCGACTTATGGGATCAAAACAAATTCTTTATCGCATTAACTTCTTTTAAAAATAATATGATTTGCGGCCATAAACTTGAAATACATTTTTTTTTCACATGGACATTATAAAAACCTAGTCACCCAGCCGCTTATCGCCTTGCCGATGACTCCTTTGCTCTTTAAAAGGTCTAAACAAGATTTTCGAAAGAGTACACCTCACAAATTATTAAAACTTTTAGTGTTTTGCTGTAAAGTTTCGAAAAAGTCGATAAAAAGAAAACTTGGAAATTTATTAATTATAAATTTAACATAAAATGATTCTATTTATGGTGAATTCTATACACATTTATTGATTTAATGTTCTAAAATCGCTTTAACTTTTCAATGTCTGCTATTGCATTTTTATCTGTCTGCCCATTCCAGCTCTTGCAATGTGTGCAAAACTTCTGCACAAAATATCTCTTCACTCTAAAACATTAAAAACATTTTAGTTGTTCACCAACAACTGCTTTCATTCATTTTTTATATCGAAACGTTTAAGCAAAAAAAAAAAAAAAACAGCCATTACTTTTCAATCATCAATTTTCAATGTGACGTGCGTATTATTTACATTTTGCTACCGAGAATTGTTAATACTATTAAATGCAAATTTTATTAGGGTGGCACGTAGTTTTTAGAAAAATTTCCACAAAAAAATCTCTAAAATATAGATAAATATTCTTATCAATGGAAACTGAATCCGGATGGGAATATCGAAGGTCCGATTTAAAATTTTTTTTCTCAAGGAAAGAACTTTTGTAAAGGGACTTTAAAAAGGAAAATAAAATAAAAAACTGATATAATAATTTCAAACGAAAATTGGCTTTACTAGTTGGATATATACATTTAGGAGAAGATACCGAACCAGATTGATAACTTTATGGGTAAACTATTCGATTACTTTTTCACTGAATTCTGATACCCTATTAATATTTAACGTCTCCATTGCTTCCATTGTGTCTCGTGCTGCCGGTAGGGATCTCTTTCACATCACGGAGTAGTGATTTTTGCTTATCACAGAGTCTCTCTAATTGCTAACATTTCACTAAGGCTTATGTCTCTCATAGCAATCACAGTTTAAATATGTGTCTGGTCAGGCGTGGTCCTAAGACTTGCGGGAAATTCACACACATTGTAGACTACCATATCAATCTCTGCCAGGCAAAGTGTCGACTTCTTCAGTTTTTTATCTTGACTAGATTACCTGGTACTATAGCAGTTAATCAGCTTAAGGTACACCGATTAAATCTAAGCATTTTCCTGTTCTTCCGGCTCTCTTGCGGGGTCCATATTGGCTTGGGGAGTTCTAACTCTTTGACTCTTATGCTTCCGGGGCCTGAAACTCGAAGATAAGAACTTTTGAGATCTAACCACTGTCCTAACGACTATTACCGCGGTAAGCGGTAGACCCACAGTGACAACTCCATGTGCACGGTTATTGCTTAAGGCCTTTAGGGAGTAACGTAGTGGGTGTTATTTGGACTTAAGTCGTTTGAAGGGCGATTTAGTTCCGTGTGCTATTGCACTCTGAACAGAAGCAACTTCTAAACAAGTGATAAATTTATAACTGTTATGTTGCTATGGGCAACGGGGATATTCTAGAGGCATTGTATTCACCCACTGACGAAAATCTGTATTACATTTGTCCTTCCTGCTGATATGGTTAACCCAAGTGTTTGGTGGAAATCGAACCCACAACCTCAAACTGCTACACTATTAAAAAGATAACTTTATGCTTTTAGTGTTTAAATATGGTTTGGACCTTAGGAGCACCATTTTTGGCTTGGATGTAACACATTCTAGAAGTCCAGTTTCCGACCGTTTTTTAAGCATTTGGGATTGTATCTCGGCAATGCTGCCTTCCAATTGTTCTAGGTACAAATCGACTGTTTTACGCGCTTTATAGCATGCTTGTCCGTCCTGTTGGAAAAATAAGTTTTCATTACTCCTCCCGTATATATGGACTGTGAAGGTAATCGGTAAAAATGGCTTTGCAAAGTTCAGAATTGACAATAATGTTCTCAACGGCCGTCTTTTAAAGGGGTTAGGTCTATGGTTTTTCCATGAATTCTAATGATTGCCGTGTAATTTTAATTGTTTGCTTTGCGTGGCAGCTTGCTATGTACGAGCATTCAGGTAATATAGTTACCATATTTTTCCTGTGTCCCATTAACGTCATGCTTCTATTTTATTATAAGGGATGTTTTAAGAGCTTTCGGATTTCATTAAAAAAATGCAATTTAGAGAAATATATTAAATCATTATTTGAGTCGATATAACGATCTATATAATTCAATATTTGAAAATGATATCGTGTAAATGTTGACCGCGGCTACAGCTCAAATTTTTCATACGCTGGGTCCAATTTTGGTATACTCTCTCCAACATATCGACCGGTAACTTACAAAAAAAAATCTTCAATACTGGCTTCCAATGCATCAACCATTGCGCGCTTGTCTCTATATACATGAGCCTTAAAATACACTCCACACAAATAGTCTAGTGGCGTTAAGTCGCAAGATCTAGGCAGCCAATTGTTTGGCCCCAAACGTGAAATAAACTGTTCACCGAATTCGCCTCTCAATTCGGCCATTGTTTCACGTGCTGTGTGCACCGTCTTGTTGAAACTAAATGTTAGCCAAATCGAGCTCTTCCATTTTGGGAAACAAAAAAAATTGTAATCATCGCACGGTAGCGCTCGCCCTTCACAGTAACGTTCCTGCCTTCGTCGTTTTTGAATCCAAACCAAACAGTGCATTTTCGGGAAGAAGAAGAAAAATTTGGCAATTCTTCTGGCTGCTCTTCACACCAATTACGGCAATTTTGCTTGTTTACGTACCCATTCAACCACAAATGAGCCTTGTTGCTCAACACAATTTTGCGATAATGAAGTTTCTTAACCGGGCATGAATTTTGATAATAAAATTCAATAATCTGCAAGCGTTGGTTATTTGTAAGCTGATTCATGGCTAACATATAGAACAAACTAAGCATATTGAACAGTAACACGAAAACAGCTGAGCTGCGAAAAACAGTGTTGTCAAAAAGAATGTTGCTAAAAACTCACCCTTTAAATGTCACTTTAAACATATTTCCATGTTCAATGTCTTGGTGAAGTACCAATGAAAACTCGAATAAATCTTTAAGGTTTTTCACTGTGCTTTGTTTGTGGCCAGAAGATTGCTGGAGTACCTACAAAACTCAGACAATAAATTACACTTCTGTATTGATTGATTTGGTGGAGCACCACCAAAGATAAAACAAATTAACCTCCTTGAACTGTCAGAAACTTTCTGAAAAAAATACACCTTACAAAACTTATTTTAAGCGTTAACCTCCCTAATAAAACCTTAACAGTATTAATCCAAAATGTTTTATATTCTTTTTGTACAACCCCTTTGTTGTTAAAAACCAAATGATGCATGCAACAAAAACTTTATTCCCTCACCATCTCACTCGTTAATTCAATTCGATTTTTGTCTGCTTTTTCTTACTCTCCATCCGTCTGTAGATTTACTCGGCTTGACGTACGAGTAAATCTGTTTGACTGTCCGTCCGTTCGTTCGTTCGTTTGTTTGTTCGTTAGTTGTTTCATTTCACTTGCATTCGCTTGCCACAGTTTTATTTGTTTAAGAGCCCTGGCTTTGTAGGACCAACCAAATAACCAACCACACCAGACACGCAGTTCCAGTAAGAAATATATGTTTGTATATATAATATAAATACATACTTCAGATCTAAAAATTTTTCAAGTTCGTCTGAGTTTTGTTGTGGATACTTTTTGTTTGTTGGTTAATTTTTATAGCTTTTTTTTTATTTATTTATTTTTTTATTTTAAATTCTCTTCATTCTTTTTGGTTTTAGGATTTTTATTTCGATTTTTTTCGAAGTTTTGTTGCTTAAAAAAAAAAACAAAAATAATTGTTTGGCACAGCAGTGCAGTATTTTAGTTTTGTTTGATTGAAAACGAAACTGGAATTTTTTAAAACAGTAGCAGAATTTTTCTTTTTTAAATGTAATTTTTTTTTACTCGCAAAAATGTTGTACCAGTTTAAGTTTTTAGAATAATTTTGCTTAAAATAAGGTGATGTACCTTGTTGTTGAAAGTAAAAAAGTAGCTTAATGTGGTCCACTAACTCATGAATTGGTATTGACGGATAATGTCCACCATAGTCTGCTCTCGAAACCTTTTTGCTACAGAATCATGCTTTTTGTAATATTTTTTTTCTTTTTTAGAGGTTATGTTTTTAATAGGCAAGCATTAAACCAAACATATGATACTACCTGATCTATAATAAAGAAAAAACCCTGTCGGTCAAAATTGGTGTCAATCGGTTTTTATCGAATACTACAAGTGACAGTCTCAGCCCCTTTAATTCAAATTCATCGCAAGCTTTTCGCTCAATACCTTTTCTCACCTTTTTGTTAATTGCAAAGCCGTATTCGATAATATGATATGGCACGTGCGTAGGGCGATAGTTTATAGTGTGATATTTTTTTTCGGCGACAACAGGCACAATTCACACCAGAAAACATGTGCTACTTGCACATGCTGAGAGGTTTCTGCTGCCTCCACTAATATCTTCCAGGAATCTAAGAATAATACTTGCTAATAGATATTGCTTTGGCCTAAGCAAGCGTGGTCCTAAGACAAATGCTAGTTAATTTGCTGAACATCCACAATTTGCGCTATCGTCTCAGCCTCTTTCAGACAAAGTATCGTCATCTTCAATCATTATTTTGACTAGATTGTCTGTTACTAAAGTAGTTAACCAGCTTAAGGTACTCCGATTATATCGAAGTATTTTTCTGTCCTTCGGGGGGGATATTGCCTTGGCGATTTCTAACATTTTGACAATAATGCTTCAAAGACAAAAACCTTAGATATCTAACCAGTGTCGAAACGACGACCACGGTAAACGTTAGACCCACAGAAACAATTCCATGTCCATGTAACAGCTTATTGGTGAGGGCCTTCAGGGAGTAACATTGTGGCTGTGATTTGGACTTAAGTCGCTTTAAGGGCAATTTAGTTCAGTCTGCTGTTGCACTTCAACTATTGTCCTAAGCAAACATTTCAGAAACAAAGCCCTCTCGCCGCCGACAAAACTTACACTCTACAAGACGTTCATATTGTCCATGCTGTTGTATGAAGCTGAAGCATGGCTTCTTGCGCAAACAGAGGAAGCTATATTTTTCTTGAACACCCCAAGAGTGTGCAAGAGAAAGATTTTTCGTAAGATTTCTTGACTGATCTGCATTAGTGGAGAATACCAGCTGTACGCCGACAGCTGTACGCCGACAGCTGGTATTCTCCACTAGTTAAACTTCTCCAATTCAAGAGCTACTTGGGTTGAAAACGTACAAAATTGTTCCTGAGAGAACTCGCAGATGGGGACATCTGAAACTACGCTGATTCAGGAAAATATGTCAAAACTTAATATAAGAAAGTTGAGAAACTGTACACAAGATCAAAAATAAAATATCTTACGCTTGGCCCCTGACCTGAACAGATTGTAACAGTTCTTAAAATCCATGAGTCCAGTTCACAATTTTAAATATTAATTTCCATACTAAACACTAAACCATAAATAGAAATACGGTTTCTCAAATGTTGTTATCAGTGGTAAAAATCACTAAAATGACGTAGGGATTTTAAGAACTGGAAAATTCAATTTTTTTTTTTTTTTTGTTTGAGAAATTTTTATGGAATTTAGATTTTTATTGTGTAATTTTAACTTTTTGGTGAAAAATAGATTTTTTGGTGAAAACAATGTTTTTTAGTGAACTTTTTTCTTTGCTAGTAATTTTTCTATGAATTTTCGATAGTTTTCTTATTCTGGTGATAATTTTGTGATTTTTTTGTGATGATTTTTAAATAATAAAAATTGATTTTAGGTTAAATATCGCTTTTTTTTGTACATTTTCGATTTTTGTTTTTATTAAAATATTTTCAGGAATGGAGAATTTTTGAAGATTTTTAACTTCTGGGGAAATTTTTAAATTTTTTAATTTTTGGTAATCTGTAGATTTGTTTTTGAATATTATATTTTAGGTGAAATTTCGATTTTTTGTGTTTTCAAACATTTAGGTAAAATTTTTATTTTTTTTGTGTTTAAATTTTGGTGATATTTTGGTGAAATTGTGATTTTTTTGTAAAAATTCGACCTCGATTTTTTTTATTGTTTTTTTGTGGTTTTTAGGTTTTTGGTGAAGTTTTTTTTTAAATGAACGATTTTTGAAAAAATTTTACTTTTGGTGAAATTTTTATTTAATTTTTGGAAATTTCGATTTTTTTCATGAAATAAATTTTTTTTTCAACTAAGGATGTTTTTGGAATAATTAACCTTACTTATTTACATATCTTTATGGCAGAATGTTAGATCGGCTTAAATTCTCTTGATCATTTTTTTGTTTATCCTTAGATTTGTTTTCGATTTTTTTGCTCATATCGAATTTTTGGTGAAATTTCTAAATTTAAGTGAAATTGGAATTTTTGTTAAATTTCGATTTCTTAGTGAAATTTTTTCCTTAAATTTTCCGTTTTTGACATTTTTTTTTTTTTTGTTTTAAAAAATTGAGAAATTTTTAAAAATTTGAACTTTTGGTGATATTTTGGTAAAAAAAGTGATTTTGATTTCTTCATGAAATTCCAACATGTTGGTAAAATTTGTTTTTTAATTTTCTTTTTTAAGTGAAATTTCGATATTTTTTCTATAAATTGGGAGTTTTATTGAAATTTTAAAAATTTTCCAGCCTTTTTGTAAAATTTCCACATTTTAGTAAACGTTTGCAATGCTTTTTTGTGAATTTTTGGTTTTTATAGAAAATTTTTAGTTTCCAGGAATGAAGAATTTTAGAAAAATTATTACTTTTAGTGAAAATATTATTTCGGTTTTAGTGAAATTTCGATTTTTTAATGAAATTTTAATTTTTTGTTAATTAATCCTTAGATTGGTTTTCGAATGTTGAGTTTTAGGTGAAATTTTTTTTGCATAAATTGCTATTTTTGGTGACATTTAAAAAAAAATTGTGATAATTTTTTAGTAAAAGTGTGATTTTTTTGTAAAATTTTAATTTAAAACATTAATTTAGTACACATTTGATATCTTGGTAATTTTTAGAATTTTTCTGAAATTTTGTTTATCACAACAACAACAACAACAACCTAAAAAAATAATCTGAATAAATGTGAGGAAAATAGAGGCAATTGCCCATTTTCTTGCCCATTAATGGTTTTTAATAGCAACACTTTCGAAACTATAACAAAAAAATCGTATGTCTAATAACTTCCTCAAGATATCTAGAATTTACAGAAAATTTATTTTAAACTCAGCATGGACAGTGGGGCATGTTAAAATCGCTTTTCTTAAAATTTCCTCTTGGGTGTTAATTTTTTTAATTCTGACGACCCGGTGTTGTACTCTTTAGATTAGAGCCAATTTGAAAAGAACACATAAGCTTGTAAAATAGTTTTTATATATATTTTTGTGTTTTTAAAATAACAAAATAAGCATTTCCACACAGCAAGTTTTTTGGAGCAAGTTTAATTTTTGTGGAGAGAAAGGAGTTCAGACTAAATTTACTTATTTTTATCGGTCGCACGAAATTCTAAAAACGGATTAGGTACAGGCTCATTTAACTTTTCTTTTTCGCTCTGTCTTTAGACTTGTGGCAAGAGAACTTTTGCTGTATGGAAATACCAAAAAAACATTTAAATATTTTCGTAATAAGTTTTTTTTTTTTTTAAATTTAATTAGAAAAATCTGTTTATTTAAACGATGTGGTTTTAGGTTGTATTAAAAATTTAGTTTTATTTTTCTTAGTTCTGATGATTTGTATTCAACACAAATGTAAACTGCAAGTAACATCCTTGAACGAGATCATCAATCTTTTGTTTGTTGGTTTTTTATTATTTTTCTTTTAACTTTTTGGCTGCCTGATTTTTTTATTTCTTCTTTTAAAATTTTATTGCTCTCAGCATTTAAAGAGTGGCGGCAGCAGTAGCAGCATTTACTTTAGATAATAAAGTTTTATTTTTTTGTTTTATGTTTTTTTTTTCTTGTAGTTTTAGTGCCTCGCCTTTTTTTTGCTTGATTTTCTTTGTCATGTAATTTTGTTCCTTTTTTTCTTTTAAGCATTTTTTCTCTCAAACAGGCCCTTATGCTCCCATTACTACACCCACTCTTTTACATGGATTTTTTGAAAAGAAAAAAATAATAACAAAGAGAGCAAAAAAGAGAGCTTCGAAAGGTAGAAAAACAAAACTAAACATAAAAGTCTCCTGGTAAAAGAATGTAAAGGCAAAAAAGCATAAAATAACCAAAAGGCAGTCAGTAAGTCAAATATTCAAAGAAGAAGAGACCAGCTAAACACTTCAAGAAAACACACAGGAACAATGCAAACAAAAAAGGAAGAAAGGAAAAGAAAAACAGCAACTAAAATGCTTCATTCGCGCCTCTACACAATTAGTAGTTGTCCAAGTCTCTTTTTGCTTTATTTCTCTCAACAATTCGCGAAGTTTATTTGTGTAGTTTTCACTTTATTTTCAATACTTTTTTTTAGCAACAACATTTTGTTTCTTTTTCCTTTTTTCCTTCGTTTTTTTTTTGTTCTCTTTTTCCACTTTAGTGATTTTATTATAAAACCACTATTTTTGTTGTTGTTGTTTTTTTTTTGCTGTCGCTGTGGCTGTTACAACAAACAAATATCGTTGCCCGCAGAAATAGAGGCAACAACGGCAACGAGATTATTGCATCCAATGACCTCGAACTTGTGCCGGTTATTCATTTTTAGTTCGTGCTGCACACAAAATACTAAAAAATCTATTAAAAAAAAAGAAAAAGAGACCAAAAAGCACCAGTAACTCCAACAACATTAATTTAAAAGGGAAGAGCAATAAAAAATATTTCAAAAAAAAATTTAATGTGTTGAGAGTGTGACTGATTTGCAAGATGAATTGCTTTGGATTTTTGCAATTAGGAGGAGGGGAAGAAGGGGAGATAAAAAATTGTTGTGATGGTCAAATTGAACTATAAAATTAATAAATTTTATGGAATTTAAAAGTTATCATGAAATTCTCTGAAAGACTTTTCTGCAGAATATGCAAAGACCCATCTAAAGATTTTTTGCATTTCATTTTCTCCTTTAAAAAACTTTCCCTAAACTTATGTACACCCATATACATACATATGTACATGTAATAAAACTGTAACAGGACCGTTTCAAAACATGAAATATTTTTTGGGAAAACAGTAATTATTGGAATTTTTGTCTGTCTGTGTTCGTATCACCTTAAAACTACAGGATACATTTTAATAAAATTTTGTGGGTACCTCAGTTCAAAACAAGGATCATTTTATCCCCGTAAAATACGTCGTTTCCAAGTGACAATAAAGAGAGTGCGCAATTTTACCAATTGAATGGTATTGCAAACTTGGCAGCACTATTTATTTTTGTAGCCGAGGAATTTTAGAATTAATTACAGATCTCTGCAATAATTTTATATAAATTGTACCTTTAGTTTTTTAGAATTTTATATAACGTTAGCTGTCTCCCCCGGGGGTACCAACCGTCATTGCAGTACATTCTCAAATGCCTTTACGTGGTGCTCACGGAGAAAATAATAGGGGCACCAGACGCTAGGGTTCCTGGAGCCCAGATCTGGAAGAAAAGGTCAGTTGTTTTATAACACGAGTTCTCTTCGAGGCCCGACCAGTGCCCAAAGGACTGGTACCACCGGAATCGGTAGCCCCACAGAGACCACCCTGTCTCAACAGAATGAGTTGGATAGTCTCCAACCAAGAGGTTAGAACATGAGTCCATGGCTTGCCATGTTCTAAAAATTGCTACTCACTTTTACTGTGCGACACACCTAAAAATTCGTATATCGTGCCTACTACACAGGGCACGTTATCGAAGGCTGCGCCGTTACTACACAATGGTGGCGCTAGTTTACGTCTTTATTTCAATCGGTGGTAAGGACACCGTCCAGTAAAGGCCCACAGCTAGTTATCGATGGGATGGGATCTCCATACAAAATAAATACTTAAAATATATCTGCAGCACTATAAAAGCAAAAGTTTTAAACTTCAATGTGGATTACTTACAGTTGTACACAGACCGCTGAAATTTACAAAGAACCTGTATGCTAGTCAGCTATAACAAAAAGTATAAAATTTTAATTTGGAAATAAAAGGGTGGCCAAACTTTTGAACTGTTACAGACAGACAGCTGAAATTTACAAGAAACTTGTATTGCAAAGTCCACTATAGCAAGTATACAATTTGAATTTAGAAACTAAGGGGTATCCCCATAAATTAAGTAATTTGATCTATATGGCCCTATCTTTTGAACAGTTAAACACAAACACTTGAAAATTAGGCATAATGTCCACTACATTCTCTGGTATAATAACAAGTATAAATATTAGGAATTATAATGTAAAGGGTGTCCCAATAGTTCATGTAATTTGATATAAAACTTTTGAACCGTTATAGACAGATAGTTGAAATTTTAAAAGAATCTTTGTGGCCAAGTCCTCTATAACAACAGATCTTTAATTTAAAATTGTAAATTAAAGGGTGCCCGAATAGGTGATGTTAATTGATCCATGTGACCCTATCTTTGAAATCAGATAGAGGCTTGAATGGTGTCCCCATAAAAGACGGATGCTGGAGAAAATAGCTTAAATTTAGGTAGATGCTTGAAATTCACATAGTCTTTACTTTTTTCCGCTAATTTTGGCGCATCTATTATTTGGTTTAAATCTAATTCTTACAGATTACATCTTACATTTTTAATTTATAACTGGTGCCCTTCCATCTGTTTTGAAGTCGGTTTTTTTTGCAAAAATTATTTTTAAATAAAGCTCGAGTTTACAATTAAAGAAAACTTCTTATTTAAGTTTTTTTTCTTGAATTAAAAAAAATAATTTGCCGATTTTTTTTTTTAAATTAGTAACTGCCTTCTTAGATTTAGAGATATTTATTTACATCGATTAGATATATCTTTAATTTAAGTATGTTAACGTGTACTTTTTGTGAAAAAAAAAATAAATTAATTGTTTAATTAATGTTTTCCCTAAGTTTAGGGATTTTTTAAGCGATTTTTTAGATACAACTTTTATCAATTTAAAAATTAATTAAAGACGAAAAAATCAACAAAAATATGCTGATGATATGCGTAGCGCCACTGAAAAAATCTATTAATTTTTGACTAGAAATTAACTCCTTCTGCACTCTGCAAAAATTAACACATTAATAAATTTTCTTTCTTAATAAAAACATATTCTTCATGTACACAATTTACATTTTGACACTGAAGAAAGACTGCTTTGGCTACTTACTTCAACTGCCAATTCTTATCATCTTTAAACCCTGCCTGACTGCTGTGGCAATGTTCAAATATAATTAATATTGATTAATGACGTTTGTAATTGGAAGCCAAAGGATTTATATACATAAATTGCAGCAGCAGTATTTTTTTAGCTGCTGCATCAGAGCCAGTCTATATTAAAAACAGGAAATTGACAACATGGCAAATCTGAGTAGTTTTGAAAAGAAAGGAAGGAAGGGTTACAGGAAATATTTTTTGTGTGTTTTCAGATAAACAACTTCAAATTTTTACTTTAATTTTAATATTTTTTTGTGTTTGTTTAAGTTTGTAATTAATAAGATTGTCATTGTGGCTGCTGCTGTGCAAAATAAGTATGAGCAGCATATTAAATAAATATGATTGAATTTAATAAACAAATTAAAATGTGATATTGCAACAATTTCGATTTTTTACTAAAAATTCGCATTCTTTTTTACTCGAAATGGTGGAATTTAATCTTTTTATAATTTCTGTTAAAAATTATTATTTAAAGAGTAAAGATCACTGCTTTTACTATCGTTCATCCCAATGTGCGAGTGCCGATGACAAATTACCCCAGAAAGCACTATTCTGCTGGCAAAAACTTACCTTTTTGTAAAACAGAGCCCCTATTTTTTAAAAGTAACATTTTTTGTAAAATATGTTCAGCTTGATTGATGTCGCTTATAAATCAAATCATAGGGCGAAGCTGATATGGAATTACGACCGGCGATTTATAAACAAGAATATACTCGGCGGCGCACAGAGGAGTATTTCACCCAAAAAGCTGGCCAAAAAGGCAAAACTGAATTTTAAGAAATCTATAGAACTAAGTACGCAGCTCGACAGACAACAATATTTGACATTATATTGTAAATTTTGAAGACTTTTAGTTGCGGTTTGTAGCTCTGATACCCTGCTAAAGTCAGGAAAGTGAAGAAAATTATATGAGATTTAAATGTTTTTTCGGTTTCTGGATGTTTATATGACATTTTTTTGCGGCTAAACGAATAAAGGTTTGACAAAGATTATTTTTTTCGCTGAAAGGTTTGATCAAAAGTTATTTAAAAAAGAAATCAAATTTAAAATATATTGAATATTCATGTTGAAACAATTCGTTCAAAAGCTACAAAAACAAATTATACACTTTTTTGCAAAAAAGGAAAAGAAGATATTTTTAAATTAGCATGTCAACGAATTATGTTTGTTACCACAATAAAAATTGGAATCTCTAATTTTAGAAACAAAAAAAGTGTGCCCAAGTTTGCGTCATTATTTTTGACGATTTTTTTAAATTTTCACATTTCTTCTATTTTTGCTCATCGGGCACTTTTTCCTATACATTTATATCGTCATAAACTTTTATGTATTTTGAATTATTGACTTCAACTCTTATTCACATCAGTTTCAACACTTCGCAATATTAATACCTGCCTAAATGTAATTATAAATTGCAAAAATTCTTAATTATCCATAATAGTTTTAAGTGAATGTCCCACAAATCCCCATAAAAGATATTTTTATATACCTATACACTACAATAAATATATGTACGTACCTAATAGAATAATTATTCAAAACATTAATGACAAAAATAAGTTTACAAAAAATAAATACAGGTACATAAAAAATACATGGGCACCCAGGTATCAGGCTACCATCCAATTAAGGCATAAAAGCATGCGCTTGAAAATATATGCAATAAAGAGTTATTGCACACAATTTTTATCAAAACCGTTTTGTAACTTCGAGAGTCAACATGTAACAAGTTTACACAAGATTACAGCTATTCCAAATATTGAAAAAATCTAATGCTGGACCCATTGACGAGAAATTGAATTTTTTTGGTCAAAAAATTGAGAGAAATTTCAAAATGTCAAGGGGACATATTAGCACTGAAGCAGTGTTTGAAAAATTGTTTCAAAAGATATTGGCTTTCGGCACAACGAAAAGAGGACGGCTTTTTAAGCGCAAACGCTAAATGGCTGTTTTATAAGAGCCTTACAATTTTCAAAAAATTTTTTTATTAGACTGTAAATCATATGTATGTATGACATACAGTCTGTCAAGAATGAGTTTAAACCTTTAAAATGAAAATTTGTTAATTGAGTTTTACGATTTATACCGTCTTTTATTCCTTAGGAACGTGGCTTTTAGAAAAATCTTTAAAATTTTAACTTTTTGGTTCTTAAATTTTTTTATTGCATTTTGAAAACAAAAAATTTGACGCATTTTGCATGTAAATTTTTTTTTTCGCCATTATATTTTTAATAACTCCAAAATAGTAATAGATATAAAATAAATGTGTATGGTTAGTTTCAGCAGAATTTCCCGGTGCATCTTCTGATCCTCCTGCTATTAAAATCGGAGAACACGTTTTCAAGTTATGGCAAAATATATAAGGCAACCCAACGATTTAGGGGGTGAAGTATGCCACGCCTTTAAAAGAAAACGGAAAACAGATTTGAATTAAGGGCATCGAAATCCATATAGTCCAGATACTTTTATTTCTAGGGTAGAGAAAAATATATTCGTTGCGCAGTGTAATTTTTTCAAAATCTGCCACTAGACTTTTTATATCATACTACACCTAACACTATAAAAAAAACTAAAAAAAAAAATTCAAAAAATACGTTTACGTAATACGTTTTTACGTGCGGCGGCTAAAAGTCGTCTAAAAGCCGAATGCATATCAAAAAGTGGCGGTTAAGCAAATGTAATCGGCTAAGGCAGAAACTAAGTTGGAATTTTTTTGTACAAACCTATTGGTCCTTTAAACACCCCCTAAATGCCATTGCAATCTACCTTTTTACTGCTTTAATGCAGTGATTTCGGGGAATAGTATCTGTATGTAGGTCTTTAGAGTACCAACCAGTGTCCTTACGCTTGGTACCACTGGAACTGGAACCATCTCTGTAAACGGTTATTGGTGAGGTCACCTTGGTGGATTGTGTTTACAGGGATGGTGTACGGTTAGTTAAGTGTAATTTTGCGCTCTCAAGTATCAAATATTAATCCGTTTTGAACCGTTCTCTATATTAACGATCCGTGTTTAAAATATCCCGCTTTCAAAAATAGAAGATGCCTTAAGCTATGCAGTACCTTTATTTTGCGAAATAATTTGTTTCGTTGGCTTTGCCAAGGCGATTTAACAGGTGGTGATAACATGAGCCCATTTATTTATTTTCAGCGTTGGCTAAAAAGTCAAATTCAAAATTAAAAAAAACTTCTATTCCATTTATTAATATGTAGACTTTGACTTTTGCAGCAAAGTCAAAATTTAGTGATTTCACATTGCCACGCCCACTTCTATTCGCTTTTCGTTCCCAATGAAAATTGTTGTGAATTTATTTTGTAAAATAATAATACGAGGGTGCTTAGATTTGATATCTAATTATATTTTTTTCTTTAATGTAATAAAATGTTAAATATTTGCTTCTTCTTTATGCCCCTATAAAACATTTCTTTTCTCCTGTTTAATACACTGTGTGAAACCTTGCACTTGTTGGTCTTTTTTTTAATAAATTCTTAATTAACTTTCTTACATCACTTCATAATGCTTGAAATGCTTTATAATCGGGCTTTTAAAAAATATTGAAATTTTACCCTTCTCTGCTACTCCCATACCCCGCTGCTTACAGGCTTGTTTAAACAACCCTTTGTTCAAAGAGATTTTAATGATAAAATAAAAGCCAGCTAATGCATTTTTATTTAAAACCCACAAAATCAAAAAGCAAAATAAAAATAAAAAAACAACAAACAAAAAGCTGATGAAAAAAAAATATCCTTTTTCGCTGCACTTTGTGCAATTTCCTGTATTTGTGCATTGATTCAATAAAGATCCGGGATGACTGCCAGAATGGCAGCGCCAGTTTGTCTGTTGTATGCACGACGATTATGCGGGTGTCTGTTTGCCATTTTTTTAATAATTTTTATTTATAAAATTTCTTTAGCTTTTATTATTGTTGTTGTATTATTACAAATAAAGTAGAAATATTTTTTAATTAATGCACTTCAGTTTTGAAGTTCTTTTTTTTTTAAATATTTTTCATATTCAGTTGTTGCTTTTGTTTGACACCCACCCACCCAAAATGAAATGACATGTGTTGTATGTTGGATGTTGCTCATTGTTGATTTTATTTTATGATGTCTACCAGCAGGACGTTGATTTAAAGGATGAGAACAACAACATCCACAAAAATCAAATATTTCATAAATGAAAGAAGCCAACCAGGCTGGCAGGCAGCCCAGTCAATCATGAGGGTAAAGAAAGGATTTTGTTGTTGTTGTGTTTGTTTATAAAGAGATTTTTGTTTCGTTGTTATCATTTTAACAACCAAACATTATTCGATTAAGAGTCAAATACAATATTGAAATATTTTTTTTAATTGCAACAGAACAACAAACACAATGATACGATATCAAAAATATGTGTAAAATGCACTCTGCTCAATCCTTAATTTTTGTGGTTTTAATTAGTGCCATAATTAAATTAAATTGAAAAATATTGTACAAACAATAGAAATTATATTTCAAAGATCAAAAAAGGATGAGGTTACTCTTTTGCCAAAAAAGAGTTTGTTGCTAAGTTTTAGAAAATGGATTTGAAAACACAATTTTGTGAGAAGGTACCTTAGTATCCTGGTTCGAATATAGGATACTTTTATTCCGCAAAAACGTATTATTTTCAAAATAAAGTGGAGAAAAAGTAGTGAAAGTACACTGATGTTTATACCGATTTAATGGTACTGTAAACTTTAAGGTATCTTCTAGGTTTGAAAGCAAGATATTTTAAACATGGTTGCCCAACAGATGGCGCTGTTTTGAAATAATGAATAACTCATTTCCTGTCTGTCTGTTACAGAGCTTTACAATAATTTTTAGAATTTTATAAAAATTTTAGAATTTTATCCAGGGATTGGTACCTTTCTCTAAAGTAAATACGTAAGAGTCCTAAAATTTGGTGTGAAATACTGTCATATTGCTTTGAATCGAAGAAAATATTGTCAGGGTGCACACAACGTGTGTGGGCACAGCTAGTCTATAAATAAAATGACACCAATAATGCCGAACAAAAAGGTCGTAGTGGAACTGAAAACCCAATGGATTTCACTCTTCCTTTAAGTTAAACTAGCAGCTACAGAATAACTTCTAGTTTAGCTAAGGTTTTAAAGGCAATTATCGTGTTGTCCCCCATGAGGCATATGGTGCTTAAGGTTCTCAATTCCAAGAGGTCTTGTCTCTGCTAGGGGATTGGTAAACTAAGTCCTGTTCGACAATTTTTGTTTCCTAAACATTTTGTCCATTTTGTCATGTCGAAAAGAACAAACAACAACAACAATAAAGAGTCGAAGCAGAGTTGCATGTACATTTTATTTAATCTCCCAACAACAAATGCATGTGTTGCAGAAACAAAAATTGCAAGTGGGGAACTTTTGGATAACTGTCGAGCTCCAGATTTTATAAAGGAACTCTGTGTAGGGGGACTACTTTACACCATTACTAGGAATCTTATTGTTCTAAAATCAAACGGGACCGTGAGCATGCGACCTCGCTATTTATAGAGTTTCGTCTCCGAAGGAACTCCGATTTTAATTGGCCATATCATACTGATATACAATTTTTTGCCGGATAACTGACGCCGCATTATCGGAAACATAACATCTATATTATAAAAAATCTCACGTGTTTTTTTTTTTTGTTTTATTAAATTACCAGCTGTGCCCGCCACTTCGTCAGCGTCCTTACAATATTTAGTTCGATTTGGCTTCAAAATCAATCCACACTACCCTTACTTTTTAGTGCTTCAGTTATGT
The DNA here is from genome assembly GCA_949628195.1 of Phasia obesa. Classification (NCBI taxonomy): domain Eukaryota; kingdom Metazoa; phylum Arthropoda; class Insecta; order Diptera; family Tachinidae; genus Phasia; species Phasia obesa. Next base: position 122,934,694 of record OX451217.1, read on the forward strand.
TTTATGTATTTACTTTATATAACGTGTCTCATCCCTACTAACATATGCCGCTTTTAAAAATACAAAGCGCCTTAAAGTATGCATATCGGTAAAACTTCTTCCAAATAAGATATTTTTGCGGAAAAAAAGCATCCTACACTTCAATTAAGATACTAAGGTACCTCCTCACAAAATTTGGTTAAAATCCATCCAGTGCTTTTTAACTTGATGCGAACACAGACAGACAGGAAATAAGTTTATATTTTACTAGCTGTGCCCGCCACGTCGTGGGGGTCCTGACAATATTTTGCTCCGAAAGTATTCCACACCAATTTAAAGACTCTTTCTTTTATAGTGCTCCAGTTATAGTTTATGTATTTACTTTATTTAAAGGTACCCATCCCTGGATAAAATTCTAAAATTTATAAAAAGTTTTAAAATTCTAACAACTATTGTTAACCTCTGTAAGAGGTGTTTAAAATATTTAAATAACAATGCAATTCCACAAAGTAAAGATCAAATACAAATTTTATTCAACTGGCGCCATCTGTTATAGTTGAAAAATAATCGAGTTGAAAATATCCTAGTTTTAAAGCGAAAATATCATAATTAAAAAGGTGTGTTGAAAATATAACCGTGTTGAAAATAATCCAGTTTTAAACCAAAAATTTCAGTACCTTTAAACCGGAAATTGCGTTTTTCACTGCTTGTTCTCCAGGATCAGGATACTAAGGTACCTTCTCACAAAATTTTGTTAAAATCCATGCAGTAGTGAAAAGCACACAGAGAGACAGACAGACGCAAATGAGTTACTATTTAATTATATGTATGGATTATATGAATAGACTAGCTGTGGCCACAAACAATATTTTGACAATATATCTTGACAATATTTTGTTCGATTTTGCTTTGAAACAAATCCACACCAAATTTTGAGACTCTTACGAATTAATTTTATATAAAGGTACCCATTCCTGGATCAAATTCTAAAATTTATATAAAATTCTAAAAATTATGGTAAAGATCTGTAAAAGACAGACAGGAAATGAGTTACTCATTATTTTAAAACAGAGCCATCTATTGCACAACATTGCCTAAAATATACTGATTTCAAAAATAAAAAATGCCTTAAAGTATGCTGCACCTTTAAATCGGTAAATAAATCGGCGTACTTTCATTTTCTTCACTTTCTCTTGGAAATAAGATATTTTTTGCAGAAAAAGAGCATCCTATATTTCAATCGAGGTACTAAGGTACCTCCTCACAAAAGTTTTTTTTACCTGATGCGAACACAAAAAAAGAAAGACAGACACACAGGAAATAAGATACTGTTTTATTATATGTCTAGATAATACATTTTAATGTTACTTTTAGGGTAAAGCTAAATATTGTACTGTGCTATTGAATACCTTAAGTGCGATTCCGATTTATTTAACGTTTTTTTTTTTTATTAAAAGTAACTCCCATCCCATTATTTTTATTTACAGCTCCTTCATTAATTTTAATGTTTCTTGGTTGGTCTCAGCTTCCTGTTTATTAATGTGGAGTGGTTTGGTTTTTATTTCAGTTTTTCTTTATTTTTTGTTTTGCTGCATTTTTTTGGCAGAACAGCGATAAGAAAGGAGTTAACACATGAAAATGCATTAAAATGCATTTTAATGCTTTTTTATGTTCAATAATATTACAATAGCAAATAAAAAAGATATTTTAACAATATACGAGTACATTTATGAAAAAGGATCATGTAAACTCTCATGGTTATTGTTTACATATAGATTTAACGGTACGAAAGTAATGGGTAAACACAGGGTTTCAAATAATGTATATTGAAGTTTTGTAAAATAAATACGTAGTTTTGATGTAGTACAGAGAAATGTTAAACTCACAGAACAATTTCTTTTTTTTCTTGCACCAATTAAATATTTTAATTAGTTTCATAAACTAGTTTGATAATTTTTTTAATTAAATCAATTAAATACTTAATTAAGGAAAAAGAAACTACTTTTCTTCTTAAATAAATAATTGATACCATTAAAGATTTAATTAACTTTGTATCTGCAATTAATTAAAAAATTTAATTGATGCACAATTTGTGTTTTATGTTGTGCTAAAAAGTGGCTCATATCAATATTATAATATTTTAAATAGTTATAAATGTTTTTTTTCGACTGGAACTCGGTGCTGACACATCATAATGTTCGTGTTGTTTTACAATTTTATTATATGTATAGATTCCTGTTACAACTTTATTATATGTATAGTTTGCCATGTTGCGAAGTGATGCGACCTGTAAATTTGGTTAACAGTAGTGCAATAGTTCCGGCTGATGTGTAATAGATGGCACCCTTTTCTTGAAACCAGAGCTTCCCGATGTTTTCACATCTTCAATTTAGTTTCACAAAAATTAATTTTCACTTTTCGATAGAAAACACTACTGACTGTAATAGCATTTCAACCACATTCAAACTGTTACTCTGAGGATGCATTGTCATACGAAAAATCAGCAATTTTATATTTCGTTAGTTTTTGGATGAAGTATATACTTTTGAAAAAAATTAAATAAGTCAAGTGCGATTTAGTCTCACACATATAGGGTTCCGTACTATGTTTAGTACGCCTTTAAAAACTCAAGTTGTTAATTTGTTCATGTCTTATGGGGCACTCTTTTATTTTTATAATCAAACTCATATTCGCGAAAATTGCATCGCTATTGGAACACCCTTTCAATTTTAGGAACTGTTGTTACAACGGCCATGGTAATACACTTTCTACAAAAATATCAGGCCTACCTATTGCGGTTCAAAAAATAAGGTAATATACATGAAAAGCATGTCAATGATGGATCACCCTTTAGTAATTAGTAATTGTTACAGTGTCCGAAGTACAACATCTACTGTAAACAATTCAAGAGTCTACCTATTACGGTTCAAAAAATACAATCACTCCACTATCGGAACACCCTTTAATTTTTAGGTTTATTTTTTTAGACTTGTTTATAAAGCGAACTAAGTTTTAATTACTGATTGTAAATTTTTAGTGTATGCCTCCTACAGTTCAAGAAATAAACACATATTCGTGAATAACACCTCTCTATCGAACACCCTATAAGTTTTAGTATTTGTCACTATAGCGGCCACTGCTGTACACCTTCTGTGAAAATTTCAAGCGTCTAGCTATTATGGTTGAACCATACTTAGGCCTTATACATGCAAATCACACCACTATCGGAACACCCTTTAATTTTTGGGTTTATTTTTTTATACTTGTTTATATAGCGAACTAAGTTTTAATTACTGTTTTTAAATCTTGAGTCTATGCCTCCTACAGTTCACGAAATAGGTACATATTCGTGAATAACACCTCTCTATTGGAATACCCTATAAGTTTTAGTATTTGTTGCTATAGCGGCAACAGCTAAACATCATCTGTGAAAATTTCAAGAGTCTACCTATTACGGTTCCAGAGATAAAAGGCGCTGGCAGACGGACAGTCGGACAGACATTGTAGCGAAAATAATAGGGTTACGTTTTCACAGTTTGTGTGCGGAACCCTAAAAACATTTATTTTTCTCAAGATTGATAAATTTAGTCTTTATAGTATATAGTCCCCTCAAATAATAGGGTTGTTTTCCTCAAAAAAGTTTTTTATGTCTTAATTATGACCTCTTCGTTTAACCCTAATATCTTACCAATGAGCCATTCCTTCAAATTTTAAAATAGGATGGAGTCGCAAGGGCTAAATCAGGAGAGTATGCTGGATATAGTACCAATTTTTAGCCCAATTCATCGATTTTTACATTGATTGCGGGGTTACCTTATTTGCATCTAAATCTTCATGATCAGTGGAGACACCTACAATCTCAGCCACCTCACATACTTTAATTCTCCAATATCATTCAATGGGTTGTCCATCCGGGGGCACTAAGTGTCATTTTAGTTCTTGTCTATACTTTGACGTAGTGCTGTCGGGGAAAATGGGGGCAGACACCAGGGCTCCTGGAACCGTAATCTAGAAAAACAGATCTGTTTTATTATGGGTTCTTTACGAGGTCCGATCAGTGTCCAAACGACTGGTACCACGGAAACCAATAGCCCAACAGAGAGCCGCTCCTCTGTGTGACTGGTTGTTAGTGAAGTCGGGAGTACACGTGGAGGCTGTGGTTTGGATCAATACATGCAGAGATAGTGCAAGTTTGATTAAGTGTGCTGTTGTACTCTAGACGGAAGGAGTTCGATGGTTTCCACTCTCTAAACAAGAGGTTAGAACATATGTCCAGGTTTGCCAATTTCTTTAAATTACTACTCATTAACCTACGTATTGTGACTAGTACTATGTTGTGCGATGATGGAACAATGGCATTTATGGTAGTGCTATTGTCGCTTCACTGCGCTTATATTGTGTAGTGTGCGGTATTCATATGACGCAATGGGGGTGCTAGTATACATTTTATAATTTCACCCAGTGGTAAGACTACCATCGGATAAGGACCAACACGTCTAGGTGCTGACGTTAATCTTAATCACATCATCATTCAATGGGTTGTATCAACTATTTTCGGTGTGATGACCTATTTGGGCGACCTGAAGGTTTGCCATCATTTGTGCTGGTTCAATCGCAACGAAACTCAGTAAACCGCTTTTTAACCAACAAAATTGATAATGCACAGTTTCCATGGTATTTATCAAGCCTTTCTTTTGGTTTGGAGTCTGCATTAACAATTTATTGATTTTTACATTGTCTATCCCGGTCGGTGGAGATACTGCTGAGATATAGCTGAGTCGATGGGTATCTCCGTACGCATTTTAATACCCCGATTGGCCATTATCATTCCATGAACTTTATCGATTATTTCTCGTGTGACGGCCTATTTGGGCTACCGGAACGTTTTTGTGGTACAATCATAAATTAACTCATTATACCGCTCTCTAACCATTGAAATTAATTGTTCAGAATATCTTCAAGCTCCTCTTTATTCTCCGTGATGTTTTCCACGTAAAAATAAAGATTTTTCAGAACACAAAATTCAGAGCAGTATTGCTACTCTGGAAATACAAAATGTGACAGAGTAAACACCGTGTAACAAGTACGTTTGTTTATGTAGAAATGAACAGGTTCAAAAAGGAATGTCAACAAAAGCGTATACATACTCCATGTCTTCTCATTATCTTTTGTACACTTACTTATAACGGAGACGTCAAGAACAACAGATCTCATCTAATAATTTCGTACCTGAACTTTGTACACTATTATAAAGTTAATTATAATTAATAAATATATTTAATACTTTTAAATAAAGTGAACTAATACTAATTACTTAAACTACCATATAGTTGCAATTAGTACATGGTGTCAGATGAAAATTTTGCAAGTCCAATTCCTGGCGATTTTTTTTTTAAGATTTCAAAATGGCGGATGAAGGGAAAAGCCGTACACCACGTTCTTTGGATTGCTCGAATATTGCAACTGAATGGCCGAAATGGAAGCAAAATTTCATGGTTTGGATGATTGCCACTGGAAATATGGATAAGCCAGAAAAAAATAAAATTGCAACTTTCATATGGCTGATTGGCGAGCAAGGAGCCGTGATTTATAACACTTTATTCCCGAATGATGGCACACAGAATTCAATGCTTGGGGAAAAACGTGTTGCAGCAGACAAACTTGAACAGCGATCGTTAGACGAGGTCTTAAAAAAATTTGACGACTATTGTTTACCACAAAAGAACGTTGCGATGGAATCTTTTAAGTTCAACACAATCGTACAAAAAGAAAAGCAGTCAATTAATGAATTTGAGACTGAGTTGCGAAAGCAGTTGCCCTTTTGTGATTTTATGTGTTCTTGTGGTGTTTCATATGAAAACCGAATGCTGCGGGACCGAGTTATTATCGGTGTCCACGATAGAAAGCTGCAATTAAAATTACTGGATGGCAGAGACGACACATTGGTAAAGGTTCTTGAAACGTGTAAAATTTATAAAGCGGCTAATGCTAATAAATCTATTTTGGAAGCAAAGACATCGGCAATTGCAAGTATGTCAACAGAAGAAAACAAACAGGCAGCAGAAATTGATACTATTAAACGTTTTTGCTTCATTTGTGGTTATTGATGGTCTCCAAAACATGCTAGTGAATGCAAGGCGAAAGATGTTAAGTGCCGAATCTGTTCTAAAATTGGACATTATGCCAGAATGTGCCGTCAAAAAGGAAGAATACAGCAATCTCGCAAAAGAAGAATAACAATGATGACAATAGTGGTAATAGTCGATACAACCAGCGAGGAATTGGCAGTGTTGCTTGGGGTGACGTTCAAGGTAGGTCAAAAGATTGTTTTGAGAAGATAGGGAATATGCTAAGTAATGGACATTATTTTAGAATAAATGTAGTAGATGTGAATCGGGCAAAATGGACGAAAGAATTTCGTGTTGGTGAGGAGATAGTAAAATTTAAGATTGATACTGGAGCTGACGTGAATTGCATTCCTTTGAGTTTTGTTAAAAAATTAAATTTAAAAATTAATAATAAACGGATTGAGTTTCCTGTTTTCGATTATAAAAGCCAAACTATTTATCATATTGTTCAATATTTTGTTTACCACATAAAAAGGAATAGTGAGGGTGCTGTAGTTACCACATTGACTAATAAAGCATATGGTTACGAGTTCGATTCCCAGCCGTGGCATCACTGATTTTTTGATAATTATTTATTATATTTACAATAGTACCACAGCTCCCTCCTACGCTGGCCTTACCCTATTGCGCTAAATAGACAGCAGAGTAAAATAATAAATAAAATGGCTATACTAGCTTCAAAATAATAAATATGTATAAACATAGTGTGCACTTGCAGTGTTGACGAAAGTGATGCTTTACTATCACACTAACCATCTAAGCAATCCAATTCGTTTCTTAAGCCAGTAACATGATTAATATAGGCATTAATTGTCTGAAGATTATTTCTCTTTCAAAAAGGTGTATAATAGTCGACCAGTTTTCCATAAATTTTTGCAAAAATTCTAAATAGAAATGCTCTACTCCAACCAAACGAACCAATTTTTTGCCGTTGTAGGCACCCTGTAACCTTTTTAGCAATAAAATTATAAATAAACCACAAACTACACCAGCTACAAAGTAATTGAATAAAATTATTTTAAGTAGCGAAAGATAAAAATATTTAAAAACCCCTTGTCACTAATAAAGTTAACAATAACGTTATTGCAACCACAAAAAATATAATTTAAATCTATACTTTTGGCTTAACAAAGGCCAAAAATTAACTCAATTTCGCACAAAACCAAAATAAAAAGCTCTACAATAAAATCTGACAATGCAAATGCAGGCAGGAAGGATATCAAAGCATCGCAGCAAAATTCACACATTTTCCAAAGCGAAAAAAAACATCCTTTTTTGTATTGAACTGACAGGTTATTCTTGATGAAATCTTTATAAAGGTGGACTTGTTTTGGGTGATTTTTAAATACTTGTAGTTTTAAAGTTGTATCAACCTTTTAGCAAACCACTGCCTTTTTCTTGTTTTTTGAATGTGAAAAAAATTTTATTGTTGAAAATTACCAAAAAAGAAAGTATTTAAAATGACGTAAATAAGGGCGCATGTCCAGCGCTGAAACCACAAATAACCACAAAAAACACAGCCTTCTTGTTCTCCTCCTCCTCCCCCTTTTTTAATATGCATTGAAAGCATTTAAATACAAATATATATGCAGTCATAGGAGAGCAGTCCTCAAATTATCTTACACTGATAATTGCAATCAAACAAAGTCTTTTTTTATACGATTAACTCAACGATCTCTTGGAGTTGTAGTAAAAACCATTAAGCTCCTCAAAATGAGCATTATTCAAAGGTTACAGCTCTTCTTTATTAGAAAGTTCTTTAAATTCAATAAAGTCTTTAATGTTTGGATGAAAGGAGAGCCTGACCTGAACACAATTAATTGAGATCGATGAATTTGTTCATTACTACAGAAGTTGTATTATAGCAATTTGTAAATGTAACAACCGTTTAATGTGGACCTTGATTTCATCTCTCAAACAGTGCAATGACTTCACTTCATATCCTGGATTGATTGCGCTTCCTTCCTTCTATTTTTCTTTTTATACCCTTCACCACAGGTGGAAAGGGATTATATAAGTTTGTCATTCCGTATGTAATATCTACAATAATTATTTTCGACCTCACAAAGTTTATATATGGATCCTTATACATAGAGAAGTTGATTAAGCGATATCCGTTTGTCTGTCCGTATGTGTTCGGGTTGAAATCAACTTTGCCAAGGCAAATTTAAGCAAAATTTAAGCAAACCAATCTACCAGACATAGTTTCAAAAATTTCGCTAATGAAATTCAGCAACATTAGACCATTTCTTTTTTAGGCTGTGGGCTGAAAACCATGCCCACCTATATTTTTCCACGTTTTCTTATTTTTTTCGGTTGTAATGATTGTTTTGCTTTTTTTTGTTAAATAAATATTAGACCGCTGCTAGTAGATCGCATGGAGTGCATAGAGATCTCTAATGATTAATAACCCCCTGCGAGGGGCGAGTTTTGTTTGTTTTTAGGTTAGTAGGGTTTTTCTGCTTTGATTTGTATTAAAGGCCTTTATAGAAAGCAATACACATAGAGGTAGCCGATAGACCCATTGGGGGGTTAGTTAATATGAGGAAAGTTTTTTAAAGGGATTTTTTGCTTCAGTCTGACCATTCTAATTTCAGATTTCATAAAGCTCCCAATTTTAACTAAAAATTTTCTAAAAAATTAAAAAAAGTCAAAGAAATTAAAACAAAAATTTAAAAAAAAAACATTTACAAAAAATTAAAAAAAATGTTGTCATACCTTTCCTAAACCCATTACTATTTATACTAAAACAGGTAATACTAACTCACCAGTATTATAAAATGATGTCTTACATCGAAAGCGCTCGCCAAACGTACCATAACAACAGCCAGTGACGACGGTCTGCACCGAAAGGTATGACAACAGTGTTTTATTTACTGGCGGAACAAATCCAATCAATTTAATACTAAAAAAAAAAGTTAAAAAAGAGGAAATTAGGTTGTGGAAAGGAGACTGTACTGGAAAATCAATAAATACAAATGAATAGCAATTCATGGAGTAACAATTCCTTTGAAGTCTTCATCACGAAATATTTTTTATTTTTTTCCACCTCTCCTTTTCCTGTTTTCTTCAAAGGGGCCGGCTCCGTTCGGACCGGTCCTCGCGCTCTAACAAGCTAAACACTTCTGGCTCAAATGTATTTAAAATAATCTTACTACTACTTTTTCTGCTCGAACAAATCGAAGAAAATGTCTTATTCTATCGACAGCAGTAGATATGGATAGATAGATGGCTTTACAGGAAGCAATATCCTATTTTTACCTATCCTTTTCGAACTATTATCTTCTGTTTCTTTGCTATATTTCATAGGTTATACAAAACATCTATTGAACTTATCTGACAACCAGATCGACCTGACCGTATTCATTCTAAAATACGAATACAAATTCTCAGCCTGTCCAAGGAACTATTTTTATAATCTCCCTCGCATCCATTATTATGAATCAAGAACTTACTGTTAATTATCTTTAGTTACTCGATTAAACTCCTCGTATTCTCATGACACTTCTCATCGAAGTTATGTTGTCAATTTCAGTAAAACTCCTCTAACATTTTTGAATAATTATAATTTGAGGTAAATGTCAAAATAGTCGGGTTCTGATTTTGAAAGAGACGACTTTGCAGGTCTGACCAGTGGTACAAACTGTGTACAAGGAAAGCGCTAGCTCCAGGGACAACAAGTCTTTGACCAGTTTTTGGTGAAGCGATATAGAAGAGTTTAAATGTTAATAGGAAGGAATGTACGTTACGAGCTTAATTTACTGTTGTATAGCAACGCACTTCGTTAAAGATATTTTAGAGTCGTGATGGTCTTCCGTTCCTCAGAGGTAAGAGGTAAATTCAGGGTATAGACAGTAACGATGCTAAAATTGCCACTTTTGTGATATAATTCGGATACCGATGTGGATCCAAAAGTAGTAGGACCAAGATCGACAAAGAGGTAATTTAATTGGTTATACAGAATAACACACTGTTCATGTTGTTTTTGTTTTTCTGTAAGAACACACTCACTTTGCGCATTATCTTTTATCTCCACCAACTATTCAACTATTCGTTGAACTGATTTCAAATTAGTAGTCATTACTTTTATTTTCTTAGAGTGAAATCTAGCTTGCCTTTTTATATTTTGGGTAAACAAGATCGTGTACATAAATAAAATTACTGTATAATATTCATTTCCGCCCACCTTCTTGACGCTATTGCTTTCGGGACTTACGAGAGCACCAGTCATCGAGGCTTAAAATGAGACCTTAAACTGGAAGATAACAACCTTTGAGATCTGACCAGTAGCTAAGTTCAAGATACCACGGAAGCCGGAAACTCGAACGAATTCTGGAGTCAGTGTTCCGGTTATTGGTAAAGCCCTTCTGGGAGTGGTGTGCTATCTCCCATATCGCGGGGAATAAATTGTACACTTCCGATAGCACTTGTAAGTAAAGGAGCCAAAGGTATGATAGTAGACCTTATATCATAGAGCTGCGAAATGTGAAGCTTAAATTGCTGCTTATAGTATCGCTGTGCATTATTATTAATAGAGGGAGATGTCGAAGCAGACCGCTTCCTTAATAAGTCCCCTTTCGTGTTGATGTGCATAATAAGAGCTTTGGTTATCATATTGAGGAAACCTAAATTCAATAATATCGGCTTTTTATAAAACCAACCTCGTATGTCTATCCAGCTATAGAAAATGCAGTTCGATTAAAACTGTCGACTGGACATAATATTATCAGTATCTCCATACCATATCTGTATTTTATTTAAACAAAAATCCATGCCAGCTTTCCCAAATTGACTACCTACCAGCTTCCTTTCGCTTGCATTTTTTTTTTGTTGTTATCAGCCATACTCTTTTCGAAAGTAGAATAAAACACACAAAAAAAGTATTACAAAATTGGATTTGCATGCGAAAAGTGGAAACAGTAAAAGCCAAATTATAAGCTTAACATTAATGCCATACAATATTGTGGCAAACGCATACGAAGGCATACAATTAATATACAGGCATATAAGGACATGCAAACATGCATAAAAATGTAAATATTCATGTGTATTTTTGTGTTTGTTTTTGTGTATTACAAGTCCTGTGAAACAGGACAACACAACTCTTTTGTCTGTACATACGCACTTTTACCAACTCCGGTAACACCTTAAGGGAGAACAGTGGGCCTTGAAGTTGGTAAAAAGATATTGAAGTTTAAATGTTACATAAAATTTCCAAATTCAAAGTTAATAGCACGAAAGTGGAAGAAGAACTAGAAAAAATACAGTTTTGAAAGGCAATTAAGCCTTTCAAAACTGTACTATTAACACTTCCCTTAAAGTTTTTCACTCTTTCGTAAGTGTTTTTTGACGGACAACTAGTGAATGAAGAAAGGTTGAATAAGTTAGAAATATAGGTCACAGTTAAACTATTAGGCAAAATAGATTTTTCTATAAGAAAATTCTATTATTATTATTAAAAAAAGGATCTTTTAAAAAAACACAGTGTTCAAAATGGTCACGATAACCATCACGTCGCTTTTGGCATTGACTAGACTTAATGCGTCTGCAGTATGATGGCTCACTTCGGCTACCAAGCATGTATATTGACTTGTGTTACCATTTTCGTATACCAGCCGCGCCAAACCGTAAGGTTTCTACTTCGCACCAGATGTGCTGCAACAACGATCTAAAGACAAATAATGTGTGCTATTGCAGTGTTGGCAATAGTGAAGCTTTTCTATTTTCATGTATCGAACAACCTGTTTTACCTCTACTCCATCTCCTTCCCAAAGAAAGTAACGCAAATAATTATTACGCATAATTGCCTGAGTACTACTTCTCTTTATTATTTTTTATTTTTTCCGAAGCAGACCACTAACTTTGTGTGTCCCTTTTCGACCCCCTTTCTTCAATGATTTCGGGTATCCAACTTGAAATAACTTACTTTCACTGTGTATCGTGCTGACACTAGCGTTTTACTCTCGACTGTATGGATTTCAGATTGCCGACTAATACATGTCGTCATTCTTCCTCATCACACAGTCTATGATAATTTCTAACATTTGCTTCAGGCTAGGTATCCTCAGCATCTGCCCGTGGTCCAAAGCATTAAACTCCAGCGGCACTATTGACACTATGCGCTACAATGTAATTCGTCATCGAACACCAACTATTACCCTGCCTTCTGTACTTGTCGAAACGTGTCTTCAGCTGACAAATACCTATTTTCGCAGTATACTGAGCTTACTTTAGTCTCCACGTGGCGACCGGAAGCAGGCTTAACGCAGTTAAAATAAGTCGGGAGATAAAAAATATACCCTCTAAATAATTACCATAATCCAGGGTGAGACAGCATACGGGAAAGAACGTATACTCAAGAGAAACTTAGTCGCTATTATGGGAACTTCGGATGCCAATCTTCGCTTTTCTTTCCTTTTTACTGTGGACTGGAGAGATAGAGACGATATGGATAAGGAAGACTTTTTAAAAAGGGCAAGGATACTCCAGTAGAAAAGAAGATTATTGATAACGAATTTTCTTAAAACAATTGAATTTCTATTAGGGAAGTCTCCAATAGCTTCAGATGAGCAAGATAAAGAAATAGGGAGTATCAGGGAAAAAGTATTCCCAAGGGAAACTTGGTTGCTATTAAGGGGACTCCTCAATCAACCTCCAGTAATGTTTAGCTCTTTGCATGAAAACTTTCACTCTTCTTTACTGTGGAGTGAAGAGAACGAGACAATATGGACAAGAAAGGATTTAAAGAAATGAAAAGAGCACTCCACTGGAAAGGGAGATAATTGATAACAAATTTTCCTATTGCGGATGTCTCAAATAGCTTCAGATGGTCGAGAAGAAGAATTTGAGAGTATCAGGAAAAAATATTCAAAGGGGATACTTGGATGCTATTAAGGGGACTCCTCATTTGACCTCCAGTAATGTGAAACTCTTTGCATGAACACTTTCACTGTTGTTTACTATGGAGTGAAGAGAACAAGACAATATGGACAAGGAAGGATTTAAAAAAAATTAGTCAAGTGTGAGCTACACTCACACACGTAGGGTTCCGTACTATGTTCAGTATAATTTGGAAATTCCAGTTGTTTATTTCTTTATGTCTTATGGGACACCCTTAAATTTTAAAATTAAAAAAGATATTCGCGAAAATGGCATCATAATTAGAACATCCTTCAAATTTTAATATGTAATTGATTTTATAGCGGCCATGGTAATACACTTTCTATTAAAATATTAGGAGCCTACCTATTGCGGTTAAAAAAATAAGGTAATATTCGTGTAAAACACGTCACTAATGGACACACTTCAATTTTAAGTATTTGTTATAGCGGCCGATGTAACACATCTACTGTAAACATTTCAAGAGGGTATCTATTACGGTTTATAAAATCTTGTCACTCTCGGAACACCCTTTAATTTTATTATTCATTATAGTGGCCATGGCAACTTCCTTTCTATAAATATATTAAGAGTCTACTTATTGCGATTAAAAAATAAGTCACTATAAGTGAAAAACATGTCACTGTCGGAACACCCTTTAATTTTTAGTAATTGTCATATCGGCTGTGGCAACACATCTTCTGTACAAAATTTCGAAAGTCTACCTATTACGGTTCAAGAAATAAGGCTTTATACATGCAAATCACGTCACTGGCGGAAAACCCTTTAATTTTTATTATTTGTTATAGTGGGCATAGTTATACACCTGTAAAAATTTCAAGATTCCACCTATTCATTCAAAACTTAGGATATATACATGCAAATCACGTCACTATTAGAACACCCTTTAATATTTAAGTTCAATTTTGTATACTTGTTTATAAAACAAACATAGTTTTAATTACAGTCTGCAAATTGTAAGTGGTTTCCTCTTACAGCTCAAAAAAAAGACATAAACGTAAATAATACGTTACTTTTGGAACACCCTTCGCTTAAGTATTTTTTGCTATTGTGGCCGCAGTAATACACTTTTGGTAAAATTTTCAAGAGTCTACCTATTATGGTTCAAAACTTAGGCCTTACACATACATAGCACACCACTATCGGCACACCCTTTAAATTTTAGGTTGATTTTATTAGACTTGTTTATAAATCCAACTAAGTTTTAATTACTGTTTGTAAGAAATAAACACATATTCATAAATAACACCTCTCTATCGGAACACCCTATAAGTTTTAATATTTTTTGGTATAGCGGCTTTAGTTATACACCTTTGGTAAAATTTTCAAGAGTCTACCTATTATGGTTCAAAACTTAGGCCTTATACATGCAAATCACTCCACTACCGGAACACCCTTTAATTTTTAGGTTTATTTTTTTCAGACTTGTTTATATAGCGAACTAATTTTAATTTAGTGCTTGCATATTTTTAGTGAATTCCTCCTACAGTTCAAGAAATAAGCTCATATTCGTGAATAACACCTCTCTATCGGAACACCCTATAAGGTTTAGTATTTGCTAGTATAGCGGTCACAGTTATATAACTGTAAATAAATTTTCACAGAAAGTATATACTTTCTGTGATAATTTCAAGCGCCTACCTATTACGGTTCAAAACTTGGGCCTTATACATGCAAATCACACTACTATCGGAACACCCTTTAATTTTTAGGTTTATATTTTTATACTTGTTTATATAGCGAACTAAGTTTTAATTACTGCTTACATATTTTTAGTGTATGCGACTTACAGCTCAAGAAATAAACACATATTTGTGAATAACACCTCTCTATCGGAACACCCTATAAATTTTATTATTTGTTGCTATAGCGGCCAAAATTATACACCTTCTGTAAAAATTTCAAGATTCTATCTATTATGATTCAAAACTTAGGCCTTATTAATCAAAATAACACCACTATCGGAACACCCTTTAATTTTTAGGTTTATTTTTTAGTCTTGTATATAAGGCAAACTACGTTTTTATTACAGTTTGTAAATTTTTAGTGTATGCCTCCTACAGTTCAAGAAATAAACACATATTCGTGAATAACACCTCTCTATCGGAACACCCTATAAGTTTTAATTTTTGTTGTAATAGCGGTCATCGCTATACACCTTCTGTGAAAATTTCAAGAGTCTACCTATTATGGTTCAAAACTTATGCCTTATACATGCATTTCACACCACTATCGGAACACCCTATAATTTTTAGTTTTATTTTTTTATACTTGTTTATATAGTGAACTAAGTTTTAATAACTGTTTGTAAATTTCAAGTGTATCCCTCCTACAGTTCAAGAAATAAACACATTTTCGTAAATAACACCTCTCTATTGGGACACCCTATAAGTTTTAGTATTTGTTGCTATAGCGGCAACAACTATACATCATCTGTGAAAATTTCAAGAGTCTACCTATTACGGTTCCAGAGATAAAAGGCGCTGACAGACGGACAGACGGACAGACATTGTAGCGAAAACAATAGGGTTTCGTTTTTACACTTTGTGTACGGAACCCTAAAAAACGGAAAGAGGACTATTGATAACAAATTTTCTTAAAACAAGTCAATTTCTATTAGTGAAGTTTAACTAGCTTCAGATAAACAAGAGAGCGAAATTGGGAGTAAAAGAAGAAAATGTTTAAATAGGATCATTTAGGAACCTCCAACCTAGGCTTATCACGGCAGAAGAAAATAATCTCGTTCAGTTTGGCCAAATAGCAAGTGACTGCTGCGCTGCGGCTTTCTGCTTGCTCGATCTCAGAATTCACAAACTATAAGAGTCTGCTTTAATACCTTCCTTCTTATGATTACTCTACAAAGAAGACTTAGAGTCAGTAGAATACCCATAAATCATAGTGCAAGATGATCTCTTCAGATCTCAAAAGTCCCTAAGCGACTGAAGATCATTATATTTTTGTCATATTTATTTTGATAAAGATATAAGTTTTAACATCTAATCAGCTACCACAAATAGCGATACATCAAGCTATATAGGATTTCCGTAAATATAAGCAGCCGTAGCTTTCCGTGACAGTTAAAAATATCGTCTACTTGCAATCAAAAAATTAATAGGCAGATTTTAAGTAGTTAAATTAGAGCATTAGCTATGTGAAAGGTTTTGCATACTCTGCTGAAAGCACATGTCGTTGACATTCCTATTATACATAATTCTTGCAAAAAAACCGACTTCAAAACAGATAGAAGGGCACCAATTCTAAACTAAAAATGTAAGAAGTAATCCGTAAGAATTAGATTTAAACCAAATAAAAGATGCGCCAAAATTAGAGGGAAAAAAATAAAGACTATTTCATAGTCAATAGGGAGACTATTACTGTTCAAAAGTTAAACTATTTTCACCAGCATCCGTCTTTTATGGGGACACCATTCAAGACTCTGTCTATAACGGTTTCATAGATAGGGTCACATAGATCAAATAACATCAACTATTCGGACACCCTTTAATTTACAATTTTAAATTAAAGACCTGTTGTTATAGAGGACTTGGCCGCAAAGATTCTTTGTAAATTTCAACCATCTGTCTGTAACGGTTAAAAAGTTTAATCATATATATCAAATTACATGAACTATTGGGACAGTCTTTACATTATAATTCCAAATATTTAAACTTGTTATGATACCAAGGAAAGTAGTGGATATTCTGCCTAATTTTCAAGTGTTTGTGTTTAACTGTTCAAAAGATAGGGCCATATAGACCAAATTACATAATTCATGGGGACACCCTTTTGTTTCTAAATTCAAATTGTATATTTGCTATAGTGGACTTTGCGATTCAGGTTCCTTGTAAATTTCAGCTGTCTATATATAACAGTATGTAGCACATAGTATTACATTAACTATTGGGACACCCTTTTATTTCCAAATTCTAATTTTATACTTTTGTTATAGCTGACTAACAATAGAGGTTCTTTGTAAATTTCAGCGGTCTGTGTACATATACATTAAATTAAATGAACTATTGGAGCACCCTTTAAAATTTTAAATATTTATACATTTTATTATAACGGTCATAGTAATCGACATTCTGTCAAATTTTCAAGGTTTTGCCTATAATGGTTCAAAAGATAGGCCCAAATAGGCCAAATTACGTCACCTATGGGGACACCCTGTAAATTTTAAATTTATGTTTTTATTAATTTCTACTGTTGGGAGCTATAGCGATACGCAATTTTTTTAAATTTTAATTTGGTGCCCTTTACGGTTCTTAATACACGTAAAAAACATGTATGTTGTATGGGGCACCCTTTAATTTTTAATATAATGAACTGTTTTTAAAATGGAACCAACCTGAAAGCATAACCTTTCAAATAAAGAAAAATTTGAAAATCGGTTCAGAAATGGCTGAGTTCTGCGGTTACATACATAAAAAAGCAACATTCAGACTAATGATAACCTCCTTCTTTTTTGAAGTCGGTTAAAGATGCCACTTCTTATGCTTGGTGCGAAATTGATTTCATTGCTGTCATGTACTGCTATCTTAAGAAAATAACAGCGTTCTTTTGTATGTTTTAAGCCTTAAAAAATTTTAATTTCAATTTAATTTTTGGTCTTTTCCCTCATTATGGCCCACTGTATGTTCACCCAAAATAATGCGTTTCATTTGTAAATTTTATTTTTACCACCAGATTTTTTTGGCTCCATCTCTTTTTTTGTCTACTCTATTTGTCCAGCATACATATGGATACGCATTAAAGTGCTTTTTTGTAAAATTGTTCTTTTTTCTTTTTAAATAAAATAAATAAAAATTCAAGCAAAAAATGCGTTTTCCATTTGCTTGTATGTATAACTAAATGTATGAATATTAAGTACAGTTTTTCATTTAAATGTAGGCATCAATTTTATAACTTTTTTCTTCTCGCTGTTGACGCTGCACTACCCCTTTGGGAGCTATCACATTTACCAGTAAGTGCTGTCACTGTCATTGTCAGACAACAAATGTGGTTTAAAGGAATAAAACAAAACGAACGAAACGAAACGAAAAAAAAATATTTTTTTTGTTAATAAAAAATAACAAATTAAAAAAACTGAATTTATAATTAATGGATTTTTAATACATTTTTATGATGCTCATATGCATACGTTGCCTTTCTTCCCACTTTAAATCTGTTATGGGGAAACGGGACTGGAGTTATATTTAAAATACTTTTACATTATTTTTTGATTTCTAATTTAATTTTTACACATAAACTACAAAACAAATTATGATTTAATGTTTTTTATTTTTAAAACGTAGAAAAAGAATTTTTTTAAAATAAAATTTATTTCCTGGTCTGCCATGACTTTTTTCATATTTTTGGGGTCCTATTTTTCAGCAAGTATCAACCCTGGAAGTAATGAAAAAAGTTTTGGAATTTTGGAATGGAAAAGCCTGTTCGTTGTGGTATCAACTGCTTGAAACCCATGCCAGCACCAAAAACACATTGACAATCATCGATCTATGCGCTATGCTTTATAGTTAACTAGCTATCAGCTGTGCAATTCGCTACCCCCATCTAAAAATTATCAAATAAATTCTAGCCAAACTTAAAATCACGTCTATTCTTAGAGGAGATTCTGTCACTATTGCAATTATCTACATATAAAATAATTGCTTTATATGCAAGGTACCCCGCCCTCTTGTCCTAAACATCAAGCGTTAACATGTCAATACACTTTATTCTCAGGGAACACAACCACACAAACACTCTAACTATTATAGTATCCTATTTTAACGGCAATAATTTTTCAATAACACAGGTCTGCGAAAAAAATGCTCTTTGAACCCAAATCCGATTTTCATTTTTCGCGTATCACGTAAAAATTTTTTTTATTGGCTAATATTTTCCCCTAAACAAGGCGATCACGCTAACTTATTTCTAAATAACTGTTTAACGGATTGTCAACTTTACATATTTTTTTTTTCGGCTTCAACTGTTTCGGAGTTATTCAGAAATTGGTGGCGAAAAAAATAATTTTTCAAGGGGCATAGATTTCTGTACACAGATTTAGATTCCGCACATAAAAGTCGATTAACAAGGTTCAAGCTCCCGACTTTTTTCTCCCGGCCATTGTTATCACAATAACTACATATTTAATATTTAAATATTTTTATGTTTTTTAAATAAGAATATCTCGAAAACTAGACTTGATAGAACAAATCTATGGCCAGATTTGTATTCAGCACACAAAAGTCAACTAAAAACACAACAAAGTTCTTGCTCCTGACATTGTTTCTTTTGCCGACCATTGTTATCACAATAACTATATATTTAATATTTTAATATTTTTATTTTATTTAAAGAAGAATATTTCGAAAATTAGACGTGACAGGAAAAATCTGTAAACAGATTTGGGTTCAGCACATAAAAGTTCATTAAAATCACATAACAAGGTTCAAGCTTCCGATTTTTTTTTTTTTGCCGACCAGTGTAATGAATTTTTTTTTACTTCGTATTCGAGGTACGACGCCCAAGATATTCAAATCTCGTTAATTGCCGAAATGATATAACTAATGTAAAATAAACAATAAAAAGGTTTATAAAACTATTATAATTTTGTTAATTGTTGAGAAATTTAAATAGCTGACATTATGTAATTAATGAAAATTATTTATAAACAATTCAATTTTTTCTTTTTCAAATATAACTTAATAAAAAGCGCACAAAATTATAGAATTTTAATAATTTTAATTGTTGACATAATGTAAGTAAAATGAAATAGTATATTAAAACTAAAAAATCTATTACTTTTTTAATATCTTCCAATTCAAGTGCTACTGAATCAAAAATACAATAAATATTTACACATTGTCAATTGTTGAGACATGTTAATTGTTGACGTTATGTAAAATTAATTATAGTCAATAAAATATTTAAAATTTTCTTCCAATATCTTCTATTTCAAATATCGCTAAATCAAAGCACACAAATTAATTTTAGAATATAGTTAATATTTTATGATTTGTGAAATTTTAATTGTTGACATTATGTAGGTACATAATGTAAAATAGAGCATAAACAATAAAATAGTTGAAATTTTCTTCCAAAATGTTTCGTTTAAAACATCGCTTAATAAAAACACACCAATAAATATTAAAATTTCGTTAATTGTTGGGAATTTTTAATTGTTGACATTATGTAGGTAATGTAAAATAGCATATAAGCAATAAATTGGTGAAAATTTTCTTCCAAAAACTTCCATTTCAAATATTGTTTAATCAAAACCCACAAATAAATATTAAAAACTTAGTTCTTGTGAAATTTTAATTGTTGACATTATGTAGATAATGTAAAATAGGGTATAAACAATAAAATAGTTGCAGTTTTCTTCCAATATTATCAATTTCCATTGTCGCTTAATAAAAACACGCCAATAAATATTAAAATTTCGTTAATTGTTGAGAAGTTTTAATTGTTGACATTATGTAGGTAATGTAAACTAGGGTATAAACAATAAAATAGTTAAAATTTTCTTCCAACATCTTCCATTTCAAATATCGCTTAATCAAGACCCACAAATAAATATTAAAAACTTCTTACTTGTTGTGAAATTTTAATTGTTGACATTATGTAGGTAATGTAAAATAGGGTATAAGCAATAAAATAATCAACACTTTCTTCCAATATCTTCAATTTTAAATATCGCTAATCAAAACACAAAAAGAAATATAAAATTTCGTTAATTGTTGGGAAATTTTAATTTTTGACGTTATGTAGAAAATGTAGAATAACATATAAACAATAAAAAAAGTTAACATTTTCTTCCAACATCTTCCATTTGAAATATTTCTTAATCAAAACACACAAATAAATATTAAAAACTCTTTAGTTGTTGTGAAATTTTAATTGTTGACATCATGTAGATAATGTAAAATAGGCTATAAACAATAAACTAGTTGACATTTCTTCCAAAATCTTCCATGTAAAATATCGCTTATTAAAACGATACCAATAAATATTAAAATTTCGTTAATTTTTGGGTAATTCTAATTGTTGACATCATGTAGGTAATGTAAAATAAGCTATAAACAATAAACTAGTTGAAATTTTTTTCCAAAATCTTCCATGTAAAATATCGCTTAATTAAAACCCACAAATAAATATTTAAAACTTCTTAGTTGTTGAGAAATTTTAATTGTTGACATTATGTAGGTAATGTAAGATAGGGCATAAACAATAAAATAGTTGAAATTTTCTTCCAATATTTTTAATTTCCAACATAGCTTAATAAAACCACACCAATAAATATTAAAATTTTGTTAATTGTTGAAAAGTTTTAATTGTTGACATTATGTAGAAAATGTAAAATAGCGTATAAACAATAAAAAATTTAAATTTTCTTCCAACATTTTCTACTTCAAGTATTTCTTAATCAAAACACACAAATAAATTTTAAAAACTGATTAGTTGTTGTGAAATTTTGATTGTTGACATTATGTAGATAATGTAAAATAGGATGTAAACAATAAAATAGTCATCATTTTCTTCCAATATCTTACATTTCAAATATCGCTTAATCAAAACACACAAATAAATATAAAAATTTGGTTAATTTTTGGGAAATTTTAATTGTTGACATGATGTCAGTATTGTAAAATGGTGTATAGACAATAAAATTAGTATAATTTCTTTTTAAATATCCACCATCTCAAACTTCGTTTAATCAAAAACACACATAAAACATTAAAATTTCGTTAATTGTTGATAAATTTTAATAGTTGACATTTTGTAAGTAATGTAAAAGAGTGTAGAAACGATAAAGTAATTATTATAATTTTAATTGTTATGTTTACAAACTAAGTTTGCTTGATTTTTCATTTTACAAGAGGACTCAATCTTTTAAATAAACTTATACAACATTGATTGTTGTTTACATATTTTACAAGTTGTAAAATTTGAAGTAGACAATTAAAACTACTTGTAAACGAGTGACTTGACAACGAATACCATTTACTAATAATTGCTAAATAAAATTGTTGGTATCTTCAATTATCTACTCCTTGTAAATAATGCAAAAGTTATGTAAATAATGTAAAATTTAACTTTTTCTATTCTTTATGTTTTTAAAACCCAGTCAATATTTTACTCATTATTGCACAAGTCTAAGATTAATATTATGTATAACTTTTTGTCCAGTCTTGCGTATTCATTTCACAGCATAATCCAATATTGAAGCATAACTTTGTTATAAATAAAATTTATTATTAATTTTGCTTTAACATAAAAAATATGCTTGTGCAACATTTTATATTGTTTTTTGTGGTGTTTTAAATGCCACCCAAAAACATGAATATTTTACCATGTTTTTTTGCATTTCCTGAAAACAATAATAATAAATAAAAAATAGAAAAAAAATATATATTATTAAAAATAATGTTCGTGGTTAATTAAAAAATGTATCAAAAAATATAAATAAAAGTAGACAGAACATAAAAAACAAACATATATCCGCCCAAAATATTAAATTAAAACAAGGCAGGTATTGAATCATTAGGGCTAATCACAGGCTGTTAATAAACAACAATCTATCCAAATATCGTAATATATTTCACATTATTTACTAAAGATTCTCTTAAAAAACAATTAAAATAATAGCAAAAAAAAGAAAATAATTTCAAAATATATTTTGAAAATTTCTTTAAATTTTTAGTTGCTTCTGTCGAAGTGCGCCACCCTATTGTGCAACAGTAAATTATTTATTTATTTATTAAAAAAATAAGTGCAGCATAACAACCTGAAAAAATGTTAATGGAAACCTCAATATTACAAAAAAAAAGATGAGCAAAAAGTCTTTGCAGATATAAACATACATACATACATACATACATACATACATACATACATACATACATACATACATACATACATACATACATACAATTATTCGTGAGAGCATAAAAGCATATTAAATATTGAATTGATTAACTTTTGAATTGGGTGGCAAACAAGGCCCAAATAGAGCTACAGTCAGCTATATAGACTGAAAAATATTTTCAATTATGAAATTATAAGAATTTCGCTCGCGATTTATTCGAGCTTCTTCCGTATACGTAGAGTTGAAGATCATTCTTTATTCAATCATATTTCCTATTTCACTAGTTATTAAGTAATCGGGACCAATTTGAGTTCTAACACTTTCTATTAAAGAAAACTCAATTTAACATGGCAATGCCCTAGGAGGGGGTCAATTAATATCGATACCGCACCACTATTTTTGTGAACGCTCTACAGGTCGTAATGTTTGACATATCAACATGAAATCCAGTATGTGTCCTTGGTATATAGAGATAAAGAGATGTATAATTCTTGGTCATAGTCGGGAAGGGTCGAAGGGGTAGTTTAATTGATACTCCAAACCGAAAATAATTATTTTTTTGATTCGAATATACTTTGAACTTTTATACTTTATGTAATACTAGCTATCCCCGGTGCGCTTCGCTACAACCAAACACAAAAAATACAATAAAAACGCTTGGAAGAAAAGTATGACCAACCTTTAACGCGAAAACTCACGCTATTCTCACATCAAAAATGTTCCCATCCAACCTGTTTTTCGCTAGACTATACGTATTAACACGATAACAATTTTTCGCTTTGCATAGGAGGTATCACGCCCTTCATTCAAATTCAGTCTGTGTTTTTTCTACACAATGTATCGTATTAAGGGGGTTGTTACTGAGGCAAAATTCCAAGGCGCTACCTATTGCAGTTCTCAAGATACAGGATAATAATTTTTTACTTTGTATGGAGGGTACCACGCTCACTGTCCAAATTCAGCCTAAGTTTTTCTAGAGTATACGCGTGGGGATAGGGTTTACTTGTACCCACTTTGAAGACCATACATATTATAGTTCTTTATGTACACAATAATACTTTTTCACTTTGTATGGGAGGTACCACGCCCGCTGTCCCAATTCATTCTGTATTTTGGCAGACAATGCGCTTTAGCACAAAGGTTTCTCTTGCAAAGTTTCAAGGCGCTATCTATTGTAGTTCGCCAAGAACACGATAATAATTTTTCACTTTGTATGCGAGGTACCACGCCCACTATTTCAATCCAGTCTGTGTTTAGCTAAACTATGTACGTTAATATGGCGGTTATTGGTGCAAAATTCCAAGGCGCTAGCTAGTGCAGTTTTCTAGATACAGGATAATACTTTTTCATTTTCTATGGGAGGTACCACTCCCGCTATTCCAATCCAGTCTGTGTTTAGCTAAACTATGTACGTTAATATGGCGGTTATTAGTGAAAAATTCCAAGGCGCTAGCTAGTGCAGTATTCTAGATACAGGATAATAATTTTTCACTTTGTATGGGAGGTACCACTCCCACTATTCCATTCCAGTCCATCTTTCTCTAAACTATGTACGTTAATATAGAGGTTACTGGTGCTACCTATTACTGTTAGCAAGAAACACGATGATAAATATTTACTTTTTATGGGAGATGCCACGCCCACGTCAAATATTAAAAAAATAAGTACAACAAAAATTAAGTATTTTTGACTTTAAATTAAAATAAAAATTTTAAATAAAATTTTTCGTAACTTTCATCTTTTGATGAAAGTTACCCTTTCTACCACTCGACTTTAGTAGAAAGCTTATTGATTCGACTTTATATGTTCTTGCCATCAGAACTCCATCCATCACTTTTGAAGATATTTTAAAAACTTTCTTATTTTAAAGTTCTGCTTGCAGTTAGGTCCCATTAAAGAAAAAAAAAATAATAAATTTTAAATTTAAAGGGTGTCCCCACACTACACACGTTATTTCAACGTAGCTTTTAAACTGTAAAGAGCAGCCATTTTAAATTTTCACAAAGTGCATATTGCTATAGCTTTAAATAACAAAAGTTAATAAAAAATCAAACTTAAAAATTAAAGGGTATCCCCATAGGTGACGTAATATGCTGTTATATTTTGAACCATCACAGGCACACACTTGTAAATTTATATATATTTTGAACCCTTACAGACACATAATTGAAATTTACACAGAGTGATTGTCACTATGCCGCAATAACAATAAATTTAAAAATAACAGGGTGTACCAATGGGTGACGTAGATGCCATAATCTTTTAATTCTATATAGATAGAAACTAAAAAAAGGTTCATAGGTGACGTAATTTGACCTAAATAGCCTTATATTTTAACCCATTGAGGACAGAACTTCTATCACAGAGTATAAATCTTTATGTTCGCTATAACACCAAGTATAAAAAATAAAATTAAATGTTAAAAAGTGTTATAATTTTACATATACGGCCTTATTTTATTTTAACGTTTTTAAACGTTACACAGTATGTGTATTGCATTTATACAAAGTGTGTACCTAAGCTACATTAAAAAGTACGCTACATAAAATGAAAAATTATAGGGCGCCCCATATATGAGAAGATTTTGTACCGTAAGAGGTAGACTCTTGTGATTTACACCGAGTGATTATTACTTTGATCGTTACAGTGAGAAGTATAAAAAATAAAATTAAAAATTAAAGGGTGCCACCAGACTAAATTTTGACGTATACTGTTGAAAACTAATGCATACTTATTACTCCCTTTTAAATTTTAAGATCATATTTGATGCTGTCTATCGGCTTTAAAATTATTTCTGTTTTGTGAATTTTTTGATAAATTAAAATTTTTTATTAATAAAATTTTTGGGAATTTAAATACTAATTATTTAATATTATGCTAATTACCCATAACGTTTTATAATAAAAATGCAATTTATTTGTTGGGGGAAAAGAGCTAGTCCCTATACGTATTTCACTTGTTGCTCAGTCCAGATCATCAGGAAATCTTTTTCCTAATTTTAGAGAAGCCAAAAATACTCTATAAGTAATAAAATTCTACACAACACAATGAGAATTATGCATGTTAATAGAATAATATTACAGAATATTAAAGCTTCAACAAAAGCTTCGATTTTAGTTTAAGTTTTTATCTTTAAATTTCCACATTTTGGCAAATTTTCGGCATTTTTAAATTTCAAGTGTCCGCGGCACTTCCCAACTATAACGTAAATAAATATAATCGTGTTATTTGGGAACTGTAAAATGTGTAGAATCTTGAAATTTTGTACAAATAATTCTCTTATTAATTGGCATAGTGTAGAAAAAAACTGGTATAGTGGGCGTGCTACCGCCCATACAAAGTGAAAGAAAGTTATTGTGTACCGAGACAAGTGTACTAGCCAGAAGCTTGAAAATACATATACCTCATAATAACTTGTAACGTCCAGCAAAACCCAGACTAGATTGGAACAGTGTGCGTGGAACTACCCATACAAAGAGAAAAATTATTATCGCGTACCTAAGGCACTATAAAAAGTAACGCCTTGAAATTGTTATCGAATAAAAGCATATTAATGTGTAAAGTCTAGCAAAATATAGGCGTGGTACTTCCTATACAAATATAAATATTATCAGGTACCTAGAGAACTATAATTTTGTACTCTGAGAATAACGTCATTTTTGTATGGCTTCTCTGAAAAAAAGAATTTCCGTTTTCGTGTTAAAGCTTGGCCGTACTTTTACTTATAATTACTTATTTTATTTTTTAACTAGCTGTACCCATACAGCTTCCTGACAATATTTTGTTCTAATTTGCTTTTAAAGTAATCCACACCAAATTTTAAGACTTTTACGTATTTACTTTATAGAAAGGTATCCATCCCTGGATAAAATCTAAAATTCGTCATTATTTTAAAACAACAGTGCTTAAAATATACTGCTTTCAAAAATAAAAGATGCCTTAAAGTATGCAGTACATTTGGCGTACTTTCACTGCTTTTTCTCCACTTCCTCTTCCAAATAATTTATTTTTGCGGAAAAAGGTATCCTATATTGGAAGCAGGATACTAAGGTAGCTCCTCACAAAATTTTGTTAAAATCCATCCAGTTGGTTTTACGTGATGCACACACAAAGGAAAAGACAGACGGGAAATGAGTTACTGTTTTATTATATGTACAGATAATGAGGTAGCGTAGCGCACCGGGGATGGCTAGTTTTACATAGTCGCTTTTTTCTAAATAAAGTGTTTTAGATGAGTTATGAGAACGGTCCAACCATAATTATTTACACCTTCTAAACTTTTTAATCTCTTTCTATTTGTGTTGAAGGGCTTAAATTTTCTATTAATGCGTACACCTGGAAACAAAAAAAAATTTTTTCCCAACTTGTAAATACATATCTATTCTCTTTGCTGATAATGAGCCATCACTGTAGCAAAATTATTGTCTGTCAGTCAGTCAGTAAAAATACATTCAACCCCAAAAGGAAAACAAATAAAACATACGCCAAAACATGACAACCCAATATGATGATGAGTATGATCAAGTACATGCATTTAAGACAAAATAGTTTGAGTTGTTGGGATACCACTACTAAATGTCAGTTGATTTTTTTCCAGTTAATACCACAAAATGTTGCACAGTTACAATAATGCATTGTCAACTGCAACATATACATTTATAATTTCGGTTTATTTTTTCATTCATTTATTTGGGGAATCAACCTTTTTTCACCCATCATGAACTATAAACAACAACAACAAAAAAATGGACATTAACTGGATTTTAATTTTTCATATAGAAAATATTCTGGCCAACAAACAACTTTTAGTCATCATTAAGGTTTCATACAAAAAACTAAGTTTTTTTTGTTTAATTTTTTTTAACTGAAATATAAAACTTCAGGAAAAACCAAAATTGTGGGTAAAGTCTTTAGAAAAAGAAAAACAACAACACCAAAAGTATGGACAAATGCAAAAAAGCTTCTAAACAACAAGTGAGTAGAGAGAAAGAAAGAAAAATACACTGCATTCTAGTCTAAACACAAAGTGAAAGAGAAGTTTTATTATGTGAAAAAAAAGAACTCAAAGGACATAAATTGCTAAACACACAAAAACTATGCAATTACAGGCTTGTCATAGAAAAGTGCGTGTCAAAACGTGACAGCCTTTGAATCAGAATGTGTGAGAGTATCAATTTGTCTATCTGTGGTTGATAACATGAGGAGTTTGAACAGATAACATGCCTTTTAATGCTACAACTCATATCTATTAGTCGTATTTTTTTTCTATGTGTGCGTAGCATTGCGTAGTTTAATTTTTTTTACCATTTCCTATTCCTGGCAGCCATGTTTTTTTTTTTTAATTGTGGTTTAAATGTTTGCCTTGTTGTTTTTGTTTTAATGGGTTTTATTTTGATTAACTTAAATTTAGTTTAGAAATATCCGTTAGTGTTGCAACATTGATTTGTTTTAATTAAAAAAAAAAATAAAACTAACAAAATTTTAGCTTAAAAATCAAAATGTAGACAAATTGTGAGATAAAATTAGAAAAAGGTGAAGCCTGAGTCAGGATCAGAGAAAAAAATTTTTTAAAAAGGTAAAGGTGTTACAAAAACATTAACATTAAACATTTAAAATTTTCTATATTAAGAAGATTTTTTAATTAAAGTTTTAAAAATTTTATTAAAAAAAATGGCAAACTATAACACAGTATAACAGTTACCAGTGACAGTTACTTTGAAATACAACAAAGCTAAAATAATTGTCTATCATAAATAAAAATTAAATAACAATCAGCAAAACTGTTATATAAATATAACAGTGCAATTTTATTCAGTATAAAAGTTTGAGCCAAAAAATTCTCATTTAATTTCATATAAAAAATATTAAAACACCAAAATTGTTACATAATTATGAATGTACAATTTTAACTGTTATCAAATACAGTATAAAAGTTTAAGCCAAAAAATTAGCAAAATTTTAAAAGTTTTGTAAATTTTATTTACAAAATATTAAATCTTTATTTAAATTAAAAATAACACCAGATTACCAAATTTAGTTACCATTTCATGGACACAACCTTTCTCAACACTTTGGAAGCGGTATAGCAGTTTCACAAAGAGTGCTCTAAATAAAAACACACATGTACATAGTTTCAAGAAAAAATAATTTCTTTCAAAGTTTTATAAAATTATAACAGTTTAATTAAAAATTGTTAATATCTACAAATGATTTCATACAAGTTAATACAAAAACTTTCTTAAATTATAAGCAATTTCAATAATTTTATTCGAAAAAAATTAGTTACAATAGTATAGCAGTTTTTAAAGAAATTTACTGTTTAAAAAAATTACTTAAAATATATAGCCTTTTTAAATAAGAAATTTGGAAATGTTATAAGAAACATTCTTTAGTGGGAAAGTTATGCTATTATAACAGTTAACTCTACGATTTATTATCTACAAAAACATTGATTTTAATAATTTAAACTAAGACTTCCTGATAAAATACACTTCAAAACTTAAATAATAACATCGCATAACTCATCGCAGTATAACAGTTTGAAGCAAAATGTTAAACTATAGTTGCAAATTTAGTTTATACTTAAAATACGAGAGATTTCCTGAATTTAAACTACAGATTAACAGATATTGGAAATGTGTTATAAATTTTTGGATAAAAATATAACAATTAAGATTCATTTGTTATTTTACAACAGCTTTTAGAATTTTTTATGTTAAAAATGTATTAACCATTTTGGTTTTATATAAAGAAAATAATTTAATTGCTTAAAAATTTTAGCAAAAGTATTTTAATTAAAACAAATTATTTATATTAACTGTCATCATATAACACTTAGTTTTTGAAATTAATTTAATATTATAAAAATTTTCTTAAAAACTGTATTCAAATTTTAATATTTTTGAAATGATTTTATAGTAGAGAAATAATTTATAAATGTTATATAGCGGTTTATATAATAATAGTTTGTTTTCAAAATGTAGTTTATCTACATTATCTACATACATGCCTTGGAACATAGTTTTAATACAAAAAATTAACTTATGTTAGTTGCAATAGTATTAGTTGATGTTAGTTATCCTTATATTACAGTTTTCTTAAAAGGTGTTATGACGTTCAAATAGTTATTAAAAAATATATAACTTTTAAATATAGTTTTTAGTTTTAAACAGTTTATTTTCATTTTTTTAGTTTGTATAACAGTTTGTTTTCCGTTACAAACTTAGATTATAACACTTCAGTAATTTCAGATATAAAAAAATACTAATTGGCTCAAAACTCTTATATTTATGTTTAAAGTATTATAAAATTATTACTTTCATTAAGTTTTGTAAATATTTATTGGCTTAGTTGGAAAACAACTGTTATACAGATTTATTTAATTGGGTGCAAAGATTTATGTACTTTTTTTTAAGATCTTATTTAGACAGTGTCATTATTTATGAAACTCGTAATATAATTCATTCAGCTTTTTGTAGAAAATTGGGGAATTTTGGCCAAAATAATTGGTGCAAAATTCATACTCAAAGAGTATTAGAGTACATACACGAGACTTATTCTAATTAACTAATTCCTCTTCTTACTATTCAAACAAAATCGTTAGTGGGTTTGATCGTCTAAAATAATGTATGAGTAAATAAAAAAATCTGTTTTCGGAAGTATCAGACTTTTAAGGCAAAAATATAACAGTTTATTATTAAGTTTTTATTTTCTTATGTTGACTTTAATATGAATTATTAAGTTGTATAAACATTTGTATAAAAGTGTGCAACTGTTATACAAACTGTTGTACGCACTTTTAGTACAACAGTTTATATAATAGTTTGTATAACAGTTTGTATAGCAGTTTGTATAAAAAGTTTTAACTATTTATTTCAAAACTTATAGAGGTTTATTTTAAAGCTGAAATATAATTAAATTTATATAAATATTAATAATTTCTACTTAAATTTTATTATTTTCCTCGTGTTGGACTTTACGAACACAACACATTACACACAAAATTCAAATTTCCAGGAAAACAAAGTTAACCTCACAAGAAATAGGAAAAAAGGATACAAAAACAACTAAAACCTTAACAAAAACATACCCTTCCTTAAAGTTCATTGATGTTTTGGCGGGAATTTTGTTTTTAACAAGAATTTCCTCATAATTTTCATTAGATGACGTTGTTGTGTATTTTGTTGGTGTGTTTCTATTTTTCCCCATCGAGTTACAATCATGTTGCCATGGTTTCTTTATTTTTATTTGTCTAAATGTGAGTACAAATATTTTAGTCTTGTTTTTTCTTTACACTGCTGCTTTATTTGCAACTTGTAGTTGTTTTGATATTTTGCGCCACATTTCTGTGTGTCGGCAAATTGTAGTGTCTTGAATGAAAGTCAAAGTAAAAGCTAAACTTCAAATAAAAAAAAATACATATTAAACAACAAAAATAATAACAAAAATTTATTTAAAAAAAAGTACAATAAAAACAGTAACAACAACATGATTCTAAAAAGTGGAAAAGGAAAACAAACAAAAGCCACTTCATAGATGATTTCTTTTTCTACTTTTTGTTTAAATACTGTTCTTGTTTTTATTATTATTTTTTTGTTAAATACATGTAGAGTAGAGAAAAATACTCATAGTTATGTGAGTACGTGTATTTGGTTTTTGAATGGTAAATACTAGTACGTATACGTACTATAGAACCATATCTGCTGTTTGTAAAATAGAGCCAATAAGTCTAAAAAGTCACTAACAACATGCATGCAGACAGGCACTCATACAATTTGATTTCTTTTTTTAATTGTTATTTTTGATTAACTAGCACACTGTGCAGCCGAACTATAGTACGTTTCACATTTCTAAGAAAAAAATTTTGTATTAACAAATTATATATAAGTAAATGATACCAATTTTAATTCTGTAGCAAAAACATTACTCCTCTAATAGTATAACAGTTTGGCTAAAATCCATGAAAACCCTGGATGAAGGACAACAGGTACAAATAATAGTGAAAAAGGAGGATCATAAAATATCTTCTAAGCCACCGCCGGGTTCTATATAATGATAGGCCGGCTTCTCTGGACATTGTAGGATCTTGTAGATTTAACCAAGTATAACATTACCAACAAATTCTTTATCTAAGCTTCGGAATGACTTATCATAAAATCAAGCCGATATTTGAGGGAATCCTTAAGATACCTTTCACTTCACCGCCACAAAGAGTTCATAAAGGACTCTGGTTTTCATAAGATGACAGCTTTTGCAACCTAAGGTTAATAATCGTCTAGGAAGGATGCGGAAGCTGACCACCTAAGTGACAAGTGAGAAAATCGGCTGGATAGACTTTAGTCAAACTGAGTCCCCTCACAATCATAATGCACATTTTCAGCTTTGGTGATTATGGCTGCCGAAAAGTAACTCTCGACCTAGGCCTGATGCGTATTATATCCACATTCAGTATATGCCTGCCTGTGATCTTTAGTCTAAGGTAGCCAGAGTTTGAAATTCACACATTAGTTGTCTTAGCCTCCAGCAAAGATCGTCTTTCTCGATTTTCATCTCTTTCAAATAATAATTGATGTGTTTCATAATCCGCCGAGCTTAGCCACTTTCCTGTCCCCGTACGTATACGTACTGACAGTTTTTTCAATCTACATATAACTGTTTTTGGGTTCTTTTTGACCCACCTCCCCGTAAGTGACAGATGAGAAAATCGTTTGGATGTAGTCGACTGCTTTACTCACACTGATTTCTTTATAATTATAACGCTTATTTTCAGCTTTGTTGATAAATGGCTGACGAATAGCAGTTCTCGACGACTTTATTCCTCCTTTGCCTTTAGGCAGAAGTCCTCTAATACAGCCACATTCAGTATATTCTTCCCTTTGACTGAGGGTCTAAGGCCATACACTGTATCACACCTAAAGTCCGCTGTTGAATTAGCCTCTAACAAAGATCGTCTTCCTGTAATCAAGCATTGTAGCAGTATAACAGTTTTTTTTAATATTTAATCGAATTATAAAACTTTCTTACGAAACTGAACTAAAAAATATAACACTTGCTATGATTAATAGTTTTTAGAAAAACATATACAGCGCGTTTTTAAAAACCTTCACGTAAGAAATACATTTATTTGTTTGAAATGTATAAAAATTATTAAGTGTTATACAGTACTAACAGTTTATAATAGAATTGTTATAAACAAATTTAAACGGCTTAAATGAAAAAAATTTAACTAAATTATAACACTTTAACTAATTTTTAAATTCAAAAATAAAAAAATAAGTCGTACATTTTTTATTATATATAACAGTTTTAT
Organism: Phasia obesa; assembly: GCA_949628195.1. NCBI lineage: Eukaryota > Metazoa > Arthropoda > Insecta > Diptera > Tachinidae > Phasia > Phasia obesa. Next base: position 122,967,863 of record OX451217.1, read on the forward strand.
TATATCGGAAGTTATGAAAACTGTGTTTATTATACGTATTTTCCTTAGTTTAAATACAATATACATATATACACAATATATGTTATAAAATTTACTGGCCAGTATAACAGTTTTACTTATGTGGTGTAAACTTATAACAAAAATTACGAAATCTTTGTAATCATAGATTAGCTGCCAGAACAAAGTTTGAGTAACTGGTAGTAAAACTGTATAACTGTTTTTAAGTGTTATAAGACTATTAAAGTTTAACTAGGAAATGTAATGAAAAAATAAAATGCATTCATTACGTTGTACTTCAGTAAATTTAACTCTAAAGTTTAGGTATTGAATTTAAGTACAGTCTAACATTTTTAAGTGTTAAACAATTATAACAGTTTTAAAAATTATAAAATTCTGAAAAGAAAAATAAAAACAGATATAAGCAAAATTAAAAAAATATAATAAAAAAATCTTGTAGAAAAAACAAGTTATAAAACTATGCTACAGTATACAAGTTTTTATAATATGTTATAAAAAAATGCAAAATATTGCATTTCTCTAAATTTCTAATTTTAGATGCAGTTTTGTTGCAAATTTATTCTAGTATAACAGTTTATAAGTGTTATAAAATTGTAATACAATATTTGAATTATACTAAAATAATAGAATTTTTATTGTTTATCAAATGCAAAAAATTACGATAAGTTTTCTCTTTAATTAAACAGTTTTTTGGAGTTTTAAAAATATAACAGTTTAGAACAAAAGTGGGAACAAAATTTTAAAATTTAAAAAAATCTATATAACTGATTTTGTTTAATAAAACTATATAAATAAATTAAAGTATTTTAATAATTTCAAACTTTATAACAGTTTTCGAAGGTTTTGCTTCGCCTTCTAGCCAGAATAAATTGTATATTTATATTTCTAAAAAGTTCAAAATTTGTCGACACAGTACAAATTTTTGTTGTTATATGGCCAGGGTGTATTCGGACTATGATGGGAACAGGACATGTGTTTTATTTACTGTTGTATGGCAAAGTATACGGCTAGACAAGGTGGTCCAGGGTGCATGTACGCCTCATCTTATACACATTTTACTCGTATCATACAAACATTACAAGTGAGCACAGTACGTATGTAGAACAAAGACAAAGGCACGAGGTGAAGTATGATGATGATAGAAAGTTTTTTCTTTGTTAAATAATTTGCGTATATAGTTTAAGTAAAAGTGTGCTTTTGTGTGTGTAAGTGTGGCAAGTATTTTATACTCACTGCACATGTCAAGTGGAAAAGTATTATTTTTATGTGATTTTGTTGCTGTTGGGATGCAGCAACCGAGCAGCAATATTAATATTAATCTCTTTAAATTTTGTAGCCATGTATAAAACACATTCTCAAAAATTATATTATGTTGACTGGAGTACATCACCCTTTTCAATAACACTAACAACAACAGCAAGTACAACAATATGCAGGCACCAACAACAGCAACAAATTAAGTAGTTACTATGTTAAAATTTTAAGCGAAAATAGCAGCAGGATAGCAACAGGAGGAGGAGGAGGAAGAGGTGGTGGAGAGTGCGGACTAGGAGTAGCAGGAGTAAAAACCTCACATGTTTGTTGTATATAATAGAAATATATTTGATTCAAATATATAAATTTTATGTATCTATATGCAAACACTTTTTTCTTTTTAATACAAATGACAGGTGCAGTTTTTATTTATTCCATATCATTTCCGTTTACACACACTCGCGCACACACACACTGGAGCATAGTTAGTATGGAATACATATTCATACTTCTGATTATAGACATTTTTGTTTGATTTGTCTACATGGCTTTCGATGTCGTTACATATGAACTTCATTTAATGATCCTTAAAAATACACACGTTTATATGTGCAGAAATTTGTTGGAAATTTCGATGATTAATGAAAACTCATTTCCTTTGATGTTACATTTCATAAGTTGACACGGCACGGCAAATGTCGATATTGATGTTGATGATGATGATGACGTTGATTTCTATGATGCTTTTAATTCGCATTTCAAAATTTGATTATTCAAAAGGAAGCTGAATAATAACCAGAGAAAATGTATATAATTTTATAGTTATTATTATTAATGTAAAGTGGACATTGAAGCAGAGCGCTTCCTTAATGAGGCCCTTTCCGACCCCCTTCAATCCTCAATGATTATGGGCAAACGACTTTTAATTTACGGCAACCTTACTTTTATTGATTTATGTGGTACCATCAGCCTTTACTTTTTACTTTAATGATTATTTACGGAGTCTCCAGTAATTGCTAAAATTTGCCCAAGGTTTAGAACATAAATAAACTCCACATTTAACTAGTTTCTGCCTGTGGTCCTAAATCTTAAGCTAGCCAGTGCTGCATATTCACTAACTCAATATGTCCTACCATCCCAGCCTCTTCCAGGCACAGTCTGCAAGTATCATATTCTTCGATTTTCATCTGTTCTAGATGTTACTTGAAGTGTCCATGACCTTTTACTAAATCACTTATTCAGTTTAAGGTACCTTTATTATATCTGAGCAGCCCTGCAAAGTGGCTCTTTGGGCACCATTCGAGCCTGCCTACTGTGGCCTCACTCCACCTTTTTAGGTTTACAGAGTTCACTTATTGTAGGACTTTCACTAGCATTAGCGCATTTCTTAGTGCTATTCTGGGTTCTGGGTTCGCTAGTTGGTCTGCTGCTTTATTCCTAGCTGTGCCCATGTGGCTTTTACCTCATAAATCGAGGTACATCTGTTAAGTTTTAAAACACATTCGAATACTAGTTTGGAGTATATTTTTACCTGCCTCATGCGTTTTATAAATGACTGATTCTCAAGTGCAATTAAAACCTTTCTTTTATGCTCCCGACTTTCCAGCGGATGATCCAAGGCATGCAGCAGCTGACAACGGAGATAGGTAAAATCTTTAAAACCTTTTTTAAAAAATAAAAGAATATCTGTTAAAGTATCTTAATCAATTATTTTAATTCTCCATTAACAAAATATATCAAATACAGAAAAAAAATTTTCACCAATTAAAATTTTAATTGTTTTCAGATTAAAATTTAATCAAATAAATAATTGATTCAATTATTTGTTTAATAAGGATTTTTTTTGTTTTGTTCTAAAGAAATATATATTTGAATCAGTTAAAAAACACTAAATGAACTTTAATTTAAAACTAATTAAAACCTTTATTTGGTGCAAACAACTTTTTCTGCGAATAGTCGCAATATGTATAACACTTTTTAAACTATAAAGCTTTTGTTTTCTTAAACTGTAAAGCATTTCAGCCTAACCTGTAAAAAATACGATCTTCTAAAAAATACAAGTATAACAGTTTTAGACAAGCTGATGTAAAGTTATAACAGCTTGGTGTGATACAGTTTCATACCACATATCCAAAAAATATGACAGTTTTAAAAATTATAACATTTTATTACATTCAACAATTTTAAAAATTATAACGTTTTTTTTAGCCGAACATTAAACAAAATTGCTCAAACTTTTTTCGAAACAATAGCAGGGTATACTTTTAATAGTACGACTCTTTAAACATCATTGGCATGCACAGCGCCAACAGAAACTAGGGGAATCGTATGCGGAGTCTGGATACAAGTCAACCGCCAGTTGTAATACATACTTTCCTGCGCAAGTAAACATGTAAAAATCATACAAGCCGGTAAATGAAATATCGTAAGAGACAAAAAGGTCATTCAGACAAATGGATCGTTCATATTAGCTTTAGAGAAGAGTACGCTCAAGAAAGTGTAGTAGAAACGTTAGTTATAATAACGGAAACCCCATTAACAGTCACATAAATACTAAGTCAAATGAAAAAATGGAATAAATCTTCAAAGCTTTTAACAGTAACAATCTCTCATTATCGGAAAAGTTTCGAACGAGACATACCAAAAAGCCACACGAGAGACGAAATGGTTTATCTCTGAGGTAGGCCCAACGAAAATTAGGATAAATACTAGCGAAACGTAGGAGTCTGCAGAAACGTGCAGAGTCGTCCTCTACTAAAACAAAAACCCCTACAAGTGTCAGATAATAGAAGAGAGAAGTCCAAAAGTTGGAGGGTATGAAAAGACATTTAAGGTGATAATTCGTTATTCATCATAAGGCAACTCCTTGATCTTCGAGCAGCGGTTGGTCTAAAATTTTAGCTTAGAGAGAAGAAACGGCAGATATAATGTTTAACAGCAGATATGGTGATTAATGCGTATTTTCGAAAGATATAAGTGTATAAGTCATAAAAACTGGAATGAAGCAGAAGCAGTTCTAAAGAAACCAACAAACTGATAAGGCAATCGCTGAACCTGAGCTGGATAATTGTACTGATGATACGACAAAGTAACTTTAAATATAATCCGACCCAGGCAAAAGGCACGGTCTGGCATTAGAGGCTGACAACTAGAGATTGCGCGGAACTCCGTGCACGGCACGTTTCTGAAAAAATTAAAATTTTCGATTATGAATCGAAACCAAATACTAAGAGAAGACTGAGATAAGGTATAAAAAGAGGTGAGAACCGAATAACTACTCTTAAGACTAGGTACTTTAAGACATTTTCGGAGTTATCAAAATCTTCTTAAGATGTCCGATATTAATTCAGTGCATAGCAGAGAGAGTTAACTCCAATTTTTATAGTTTTTGCAAAAATAGAAAAAAAGCGGTTCAAAATTAGAGAATGAAATTAAATCGCCTTTGTCTTCGTCCAACTATTTTTATTTAAAAATTAATTTAACTCTTTGTTAACTCTTTCGTATTAAGAAAACTATAATAAACTTTAGTATTAAGAAAACTATAAGCGCCGCGTTCCAAGAGATCTTTTGTACAACCTTACATTTACCAAACAAATTCTAGGTTGCGGATAAAGCCAATGATCTTATATGGTAAGAGTTTATTTATATCCCCTAGATACAACAGAATGCCTTCTAGGAATTTAGCTCTACGCGAGACCACAAGGCAGGTCACGCACAAAGTACGTGTTCCGAAATTCACAGTACTTGGGTCTCAGTTTGTTCTATTGTAAAATGATGGTAACGAGGACTACAATACCTGGTAAGCCATCCCGTAAGGTCACTCTTATTGAGTGTTAGTATCCCTTGGGATGTACACTGAGATCACGTTGATAACGCTTTATGCTTGTCTGAGCCCTGTCAAAACTTTCCAATGCCGAGTATACTCTGCTTCAAGTGGATATGCCAAAGAAGGATTCTGGCCTATAGGTTTACATCGAGCCCCTAGGTTAGTTAAACGCTCGTTACCATAGTGTCCCAAAATATTGGTAGTAAGTGTAAGAATCCATAGAAAGGTCCAGTACTATCTAGCCAAGATGAAAATCGAAGATGACAATTCCAGACTGTGCCGAGTATATGCACATGTTTACCATGGGAGAAATAAGCGTTAAACAAATGTGTTAAGGCGTAGTAATAAAAATAAATTTATATTGTAATTTAAAGTTAACAACTTTGGTGAATTATTATAAATAGAGTTGCATTTTATAATAATAATTAATATTTAATAAGGCAGAAGCCCTAACTGCTATAATAGTATACATACAAGTTGAGAGTAATTTTCTTTTGTAAAATTAAAGTAGTAGTTGACTGGCATCAGAAGCATCCAGAGCCATCATTATTTGTAAAAAATATTAAATAAAGTAAATTCTTCTAAAAACAAAATTAAGCTGAGTTATTTCTGGTCCGTAAAATAACGGACTCAACATTTTGGTGCCGAAACCCGGGATAGTGATCCCAATAAATTTATAATTAATTTTAAATTAATATTAAATTCTTCGAGAATAACAACAACAAGGAGTTAAATCTGCATTGTACTAGAGAATAAAGATTATATTCACCACATCTGTATTCGATAAATATTAAAGTTCATCACCGCAGTTATTAGCGAAGACACCACCAGTGATTTTAAAACTGTTTGGATGATTATCAGCGGCTCTTAGATCTGTTATACCATAAGAAACAGAGAGCAAAACAAATCACATCAATAATTGACAAGTGACAACAAAGTTAATTGTATTAATGTTTGTTGTATTTGTTGTACAAAAACGTAAACAAAGCAACGTTTAGCTAAAAATTTTACTAAAATAAAAACATTTTGCTAAAATTAGTTACCACAGCGGAAGATACAGTTTGTGTTACAACCTTCAACTACGTAAATTATTTGGTGAAGATGGCTCCACATGAGGATGAAGCTAAAGATGCAAGTGATGCTGGCGCTGGTACAGAGTCATTACAGAAAATGACTGAGATGAAAGCGTTAAGAGCCAGTGCTAAAGGTAATATGACCAGAATAAAAACACTTATAACCAAAAAGGGTGGAAATTTGTCAACAGAAGAACTACAGTGCCGACTGGAAATTTTAGAGCAGTACTTCAAGCAGTGTTGGGAGGTGCAGGCAAATATCGAAAAGCTCTCCACTGATACTTCAAGTAACTTAGCAGCGATTACTGAAATTGAAGATATTTATGTTTCAACAAAAACAAAGATAATGAATCTCTTAACAGGCCGGAAGTCATCGGTAGCAGATGTTAGTGTACTCAATACATCTGCTCCAGCAGGCCCCAGACTTCGTCGGGAAGTCAAATTACCGACATTTTCAGGGAAGTATAGTGAATTTCCAAAATTTATTACACTTTTTAAGAAAATTATTCATCAGGACGAATTGTTGGACAATTGCGAGCGCTTTTTAATACTGAAAGAGCATCTAGGAACCAGGCCTCTGGCGGCGATTGCTGATTTTGATGTTACTGATGAAAATTATCCCAAGGTGCTTGATAGATTAACAGAGTGTTTCGATAAAAAGGCTTTGATGTTCGAGGAACACGTGAAGGCGCTTTTTACTATTCCCAAGTTAACTAAACCATCTGCTGCTCATCTGAGACAAGTTCTAGATGCAGTAAATGCGCATTTGAGTGCGATGCTGTCGCTTGGCGATCATAAAGATGTTGCAAACGCCATGCTAATCCATATGGTGATGGAGAGGGTGGACGAAGATTCGCAAGTTAAGTGGGAAGAAACAGTCGACTACACAAAGCTGTCATCGTGGGATGAATGTTCTGCCGTTTTGATGAGACGCTGTCAAAATCTTGAGGCTCGTGAATCAAAATCGGGTCTAGTGGATACCAAGCCTACAAATAATCAACGGGATTATAAAAATAAGCGATTTAATAAGACTTCGCTGTCTGTGACCAGATCATTATGTACAATCTGCCATGGCAGTGGCCACGAGTTGCCAGATTGTACCAAATTTAAGAATTTGGCTTTGAGAGATCGCTCCAACGCCGCACGTAAAGGAAAAGTGTGCTTTAGATGTCTTAAAGGAGGACACTTATACAAAGATTGCTCCGCTGCGAAGTGTTCTATATGCAACCAACCTCATCACGTACTTCTACACAAAGATGTTGTTCGAGAGATTACTGTACAAAACCGCAATGAATTACCATCAGCATCAACTCAATCTACTTCACGGTCATCAGTTATGAATTTGACAGCGGAACCTGAGGTTTTTCTGGCAACTGCCAGAATTTTAGTGAAAGACAACTGTGGTAAATTTCATCATGCACGAGCGATATTGGATTCTGCTTCGCAAGTGAACTTAATGAGTGAAAATCTAGCGCAGAAGCTACTTCTAAAAAAGAAATCTTGCAAGCTGGATGCCAGTGGTGTAGGCGATGTTGAAACAATTATTAAGAAGCAGACAGTCGCTACGATTGGGTCAAGGCTAAACAACTATGAGATCAGTCTTGAATTTTATGTATTACCGAAAATTACCGGTCCAAAACCAGATCAATATTATGATGTCACTAGTTGGAATATACCCAAAAATATACAGTTAGCGGACCCAGTATTTAATAAGCCAGCTAGGATCGATATTTTAATTGGAGCAGAAGTATTTTTTGATTTATTGTCTGTAGGTAGAATTCATCTTGAAGATACATTGCCTAAACTTCAAAAAACAGTGCTGGGTTGGATAATTGCTGGCAAGGCCAAGGATTGTGTGGCCCCATGCCAACAAGTGAGCAATCTGTTGATTAATAGTGGATCCAATGAAGATAAATTAGATCTTTTAATGGAAAAGTTCTGGGAAATGGAACAGATTACACCAAAAACACAATTTCTTACTGAAGAAGAAGAAGAATGCGAGCGGCTCTTCCTAAAAACTATACAAAGGGATGCTTCTGGTCGATTTATTGCAAAAATCCCATTCAAATCATCAGTGAAGGAATTGGGTGGTTCATATAATGCTGCTGAACGTAGATTGCTATCGCTAGAGCGCAGGCTTAGCCGAGATGCAGTAACTAGAGTGGCATACAACACATTTATGGATGAGTACCTATCCCTATGTCACATGACTGTCGTAAAAAAGGCTGAAATGGGTAAAATAAAATACTTTGCGCCTCACCAGCATGTACTACGGCCAGAGTCAACGAGTACGAAGCTTCGAGTTGTGTTCGATTGTAGCTGTAAGACAGAAAGTGGGTTGTCACTCAATGACGTCATGATGAAGGGACCCCAAGTCCAACATGATTTACTATCAATAATTCTACGATTTAGATGTTATAAATACGCAATTACGGCCGATGTAACAAAAATGTATCGTCAAGCATGGGTTACTGATGACGATGCGAATTATCAAGTAATTTTGTGGAGGTCTTCCCCTGAAGAAAAGTTGAAGGCATACAAGTTGCGGACCATCACGTATGGTACAACTTCAGCCCCTTATTTGGCAACGAGGTGCTTAAAGAAATTGGGTGAAGATTCTGCCGTTGAATATCCGATAGGATCAGAAAAGATTTTATCCGATTTCTATATGGATGATTTGATCAGTGGATCAAATGACGAAAATGAAATTTTTGAAATTTATAAGCAGGTGTCTGCTGTTTTAGATACTGCCAAATTCAAATTGAGAAAATGGTTCTCAAATAGTAAAAAATTCCTTAAATATGTACCAGATGCTGAGAAAGAAAAGACTCTTCGATTGAATGATGAAGAAATTATAAAGACTCTTGGCATCACCTGGGCTCCAGTGGGAGATACATTTAGGTACGTTTGGCCTTGTTTAGATAACAATAAGGCTATAACAAAAAGAATAGTGTTGGCAGAATTGTCAAAGTTGTTTGACCCCCTCGGTCTCATAAATCCTTTAACAGTAAAGGCAAAGATTTTTATGCAGGATCTATGGATTTTAAAATTAAACTGGGATGAATCCCTACCAATGAATCAACATTGTCTGTGGAGTGAATTCCGCAAGAAATTGAAAGAGGTTGAAAATATAAGTGTCCCAAGATTTGTTTTAGCCAAAAAGAAATTTGTTCGAGTGGAAATGCACGGATTTGCCGATGCATCAAAAAGAGCCTACGGATGCTGTGTCTATATTCGCACAATATGTGATGATGATAGCGTAACGGTACATTTGTGGAGTGCCAAATCAAGAGTAGCACCACTAAAGACACAATCTCTACCAAGGCTGGAATTGTTGGGAGCTGAATTATTATCAAAGTTATTAACCAAGACAAAGGCGAATTTTCCCATTACTATTGATGGTACCTATTTGTGGACTGATTCGGAAATCGTACTTGATTGGGTAAGTGAACACCCTTCAAACTGGACTACTTTTGTTGCCAATAGGGTATCGTCAATTCAAGAAAAAACAAAAGATTGCATATGGCGTCATGTCCCCTCCAAATCCAATCCAGCGGATATAATATCTAGAGGTGCGTATGCGAATGAATTGCTTGAGTCTGTTTGGTTCACAGGTCCTAGCTTCTTAACAAAAACGTGTGATGAATGGCCAGCCAACAAATGGAAAAAACGAGCTGATATAGATGAAGAAAGAAGTATAAGAGCTGTTACATTGCTAGCTACTAACAAATTTCTTCCAGAAAAGGCTTGCGATGATGCTTACACTAAACCATCATTCATTATGTGGATGGAGACTTATAGTGATTTTGAAAAGCTGCAAAAAGTGTTTGTTTACCTCTTAAGTTTTCGTAATCGTGCGAAGGAAATGGTGGAAAGGTTAGATGAAGCGCTCATTCGAATAGTATACTGTGTGCAACAGCATTACTTTCGTGAAGAAATTTCTTTGCTGTTAAAAAATCGTGAATTGCCAGCAACCAGTAAATACAAATGCCTAAGCGTTTTTATAGAAAATAAAGATGGTATACCCTTGCTTCGTGTTGGTGGTCGACTGGCGAATGCTGATTTACCTTATGATGCAAAACATCAAATTCTCCTGCCGAATAATTCAGAAACAGTGAAGTGTTATATACGATTTCTCCATACGAAATACCTACATGCAGGTACCCAAGCTTTAATGGCTATCATCAGGCAGCGGTTCTGGGTCTTTCACGGTAGAAGTGTCATACGTTCGGTAACTGGTAGCTGTCTTCAGTGCTTTCGATGTCGACCAAGACTTAGCAATCAAATTATGGGTGATTTGCCTCATTCCAGAGTAGCCGTAGCGAAGCCATTTACTGTTACTGGTGTAGATTTCTGTGGTCCTATTATAACAACATATAAACTAAGAGGTTGTCGAACGACGAAAAGCTACATAGCTGTTTTTATATGCTTTAGCACAAAAGCTATACATATGGAGGTGGTATCTGATCTGACCGCAAATGCCTTCTTGGCATCATTCAAAAGATTTGTGGCTCGTCGAGGTCTATGCACAAAGCTGTTCTGCGATAATGCTACAAACTTCGTAGGTACCCGCAGGGAGTTAGAAGAAATGAAGAAAACGTTTTTTGACCAACAGGTGCAAGGTAAAATTTCGAAATATTGTGCTGCTAATAGTGTTAAATTTTGTCACATTCCTCCACGATCCCCCCACTTTGGCGGTTTATGGGAGGCTGCAGTAAAGTCGGCGAAATACCATTTAACTAGAATTTTGGGTCAATCCTATTTGACGTTTGAAGAACTTACAACGGTGGTTACTGAAGTTGAAGCTATATTAAATTCCAGACCGTTGACAGCCATATCCAATGATCCTAATGATGAAGGTGTTTTGACTCCTGCCCATTTCTTGACTGGTGGTCCGTTAGTCGGTATAGCAGAACCAACCGTAGATAGTAAAGACTATTCGCACATAGATAGATGGCTACGAATTTCTGCTATACAACAACACTTCTGGAGGAGGTGGTCAATAGAATATTTGCACGAATTGCAACAGAAAGTCAAGTGGACTAGAAAGCAGAAAAACTTAAATGAGGGTGATTTGGTTCTCGTTGCTGAAGATAATTTACCCCCGAAGCAATGGCTTATCGGTAGAGTTTTCAAAGTCGTTCGTGACCCTCAAGGTATAGTACGTGTCGCTGATGTCAAAACGAAGAATGGAGAAGTCCGTCGAGCTGTTCATAAGTTGGCGCCAATTCCAATTAATGGTTGATGTATTCCTAGATCCATCAAGGGCGGCGATATGTTAAGGCGTAGTAATAAAAATAAATTTATATTGTAATTTAAAGTTAACAACTTTGGTGAATTATTATAAATAGAGTTGCATTTTATAATAATAATTAATATTTAATAAGGCAGAAGCCCTAACTGCTATAATAGTATACATACAAGTTGAGAGTAATTTTCTTTTGTAAAATTAAAGTAGTAGTTGACTGGCATCAGAAGCATCCAGAGCCATCATTATTTGTAAAAAATATTAAATAAAGTAAATTCTTCTAAAAACAAAATTAAGCTGAGTTATTTCTGGTCCGTAAAATAACGGACTCAACAAAATGCTAGCAATTACTACCGATAGTAAAGGTTGGTGCTAGCACGTAACTCAATGAAAAGGTAAGGTTGCCGTAAATTACAAGACGGTTGGGGTCGGAAAGGGTCGAATTGGGACTCATTAAGGAATTGGTCTGCTTTGATATTCCCTCTACATTAATAGTAAGTATGACAACCTATTAGCTCTTCTTTACATTTTTGTTTCGGTATTCTCACCAGTGGTTATAGCTTCAATGTAGGCAACGTTAGTGTCAGTGAGACAAAGGGCAAGTACTATTCCCTTGCACCAGTAAAGTTGAGTGGAGAAAATATTACCGAATATGGAGACTTGGCTACTCCTTAACAAGAGAACAAGAAAACTGTATCACAAAATAATATTTGACAATATAACAGAATGTAATTCATTAATAATTTATGCAGATAATCCTTATACACACATTTAAATTTTCATTTCCCTTTCCTGTTCAAAGAAAATAAAATTCCATTTAACAACTCATTTTAATATTAAAACAGCTCTTCTCATCTAATCAATGTGTTAATTATACAAACAAACTCAAATACATACTTACTCTATGCCATCAGAGATGATATTTTCTAACTGATAAACTGTTATCAAAATCGCCTATTGACATTAAACAAAACCCCCCTGAGCAGCAACAACAAAAACAATCTTATCAAAACATTACGAAAAGTTTCGACATTCGACACCCACACAACAATTCCAAAGACCCAATAGATTTACTCAACATTTTATAGCATTAAAATTAAAAACAATTTTCAACTGCAAACAAAATGTTTGAAACAAGGAAATTTGACAACACAGCACAAAATTAAATGAATACAACAGCAGCAACAACGGCAACGACAGCAAAAACCATCATCAATAGCAGCAACATTTATACAACAAACATTTCCTACCAACCATACAACACAAAAACGAATGAATTGAAATAATGAGGCAACAACAGCAGCAGCAGCAACAAAAATGTGTTTGATGTGAAATAGATTAAAATGGCCACAAACAGCATTAAGAAACTATTAAAATCAAAAACCTTAAAAACAACATTAACGATAAATGGGCACTCCAAAAAATACTTTTGTTTTTGGCAGGAGAGTTGTGAAAAAGAACAACAACTACAACAAAATTTTGAAGTAGTTTTTTTTTTTTGTATTACACTTAAGAAAGCTTAGGTAGCCCACTAAACAATGAGAAGTTAAGCCACAGAGTAGTACCAGCAACAACAACAATGGAGAGAAGATGTAAACAAAACTCAATACACTCAAACAAATCCCAAGAAATTCGTTAATGGAGCATCGTCAAGGAAACAAAAACCAATTGGAGAGAATACAAATAGATACAATGTTGCCAATATTAAGAAAAATTAGAATAAATATATTTGAATTTCACCGGTAAAAACCATCGGGTTTCTGCAATATAGTTTTCAATGTTAAAAATTAGTTTAATGAACATAATGTGATCGTAAGGACAAAAGTTGAGATCTTCCAGAAGAAGTCGTCACGATTGTCGATAGCATCAAAGGCTTCATTATACACGTTTGGAGAATAAAAAAGCGTAAGCTGGCTGAGTTTATAGGCCTCTCCATTTAGCGGCTACATTTTGCTTGGAATAAAAATGGTTCAAAAAGATTTGTATAACTTCGTGACTTTTTGTATTTTCAGCAACACTGACATCTATTATGGGATTACTGTCGAGCTTAAAGCAATCTGTGTCTGTTAGTTTGACGCGTTCAAAAAAGACCAAAAATAGTTATCAAGCCAGAAATAGTAAAAAAAAGCCATGGAATGACATCGAACGATCAGAGAATAAAAGAGCGTTGCAGCATCGCAACCGAGCAGGTACACAGGTGCATATTTGAATAAAAAACAGTTATGGCCAAAAAAGGCTAAGGTGGTTATTTTATCGAAAAAGGTCGTGGCGACAGCTTACTAGAACGTATGCACATTCACATCGATTACTTTAAAAAGGGTAAAAAGATTACCAGCGATTGTCATTTGGAGTTTTTGGACACATTCAATATTGTTTTAAAGTAAAAACACCCCCATCTAGCGAAGAAAGAAGTGCAATAAATTGAGTTAAAAACTGCTCACATCATACTCTAGAGGATTAGATCCTTTCGTCCACTTACTTTTTAATTCAAAGAAATGGCTGGGTGGTAAGGAGTTTGATCAAACGAAGGGTCTTGAGAAATCATATTTTTTTAGGAGATTAAAAAACTAGAAAGATGCTGAACTAGATGTATCAGGGTTAAAGAAGACTTTGTTGAGAAATAAGTGTCAAATAGAGTCGAGCAGATTCACTGGAGATACTTAACCGCTTTACTTTTTGCAGGGCTTTCTTTTCGGTCTCATTGGTTTTGTGTTGATACTGGAGGCCACCTGGTATACAGAATCTACACTAACCACTATGGGAACAAACTTTACTCGATCTTCATGGGAACAGGTTCACCCGGAAAAGTCCACTGCTACTCTTTAGTTCTTGTTGAGTTGTGCTTTAATAAATTCATGTTATATTCTCGGTTACTTCTTCGAACTTAGGTTAAGGTTAAGCAGGCAGCTCCAATACAGCTCACTTGGGTCCAAGTATTGGTCCCTTTGTGTTAAAATCTTCGGACTTGGTTAGCTTTAAATTTGTTGGAATGCCTTTAGCTTCAGTCACCTCACGCAGTTCATTCTTTGCTTACAATTTACAAAAGCAGTGTTGAATTTTAAATAACGATGTAGGAAGTTTAAAAAGCTACGGAATTTTTAAACCGGAACATGAAATAGTACAAGCACTTATGTTGACATCATCAATTTTACTAATAATTTTCTCTTTTAAATCTAAAGTTTTCAAAGGCCTTATAAAGGGTGTGTTTTTAAAGGCATAGAACTTTGATTTGGATATACTGCTAGATATCTGCGCCATTTTGACAGATGTTAGTTGGTTTGGTTTGCCATTTCATCATAAATTACGCTCTGGTTTTTTACGAAAAACATGGTTCAGCGCGAAAAACTCGTAGCGCTTCGCCAATGATGCTCTGTGTTGGTTGTATAGATTCCTTAATAAGCAAAACTGCTGCAGTGGAGTGAATATAATCAATCCAGAAGCCATTACCGAAAAACGATTAGATATTATGTGCCTCCATATGCTGATTGCTAGTGTTCTATCAGTCTAGGGATTGCAGGTTCGATTCCCGCCAACGACTTTTGATGTTTTCTGTAGTCAGTTCACAAGCTTCGCAGGTAGCTTGTCTTTAAAAAAAGGGTGGAAAATATATAGGGCGATTCCGAATCAAACCAGATACTTTAAGAGCCCCTTTTTGGCAAGCTTTGTTTTCCAATGCCTTCTGATACCCGACTGGTCATTTACGACTGCCTTGCTTTAATTGAGCATCATGTTGTCTTTACTCTGGACAGTAGTGCTTTTGGACTGAACTGGTAACCGTTAAGCAAGTTTTGGTAGAATCTTCATAAACTATGCCGGCCAAAACGTTACTATTGCTGGTGACAACTGCTACTGATTTTTTTTTGTATCCCATTTGAATTCCCTTAATAAAGAGGGGCTGTGCCGCATAAAGAACGAATAATTTTTAATAATGCTACCGTAAATTGACTTTTAAGCTCATGCGATTTAACACTGCTGTACTATCATTTGTGGGAATATGTGAAGTTTATGGTCTACTCCAATGAGCAACAGACGATTGACGCATACGTAGACAACATTCCCCTTGTTATCGCTTTCATATTCTCTACATTGCTATCGGAAACTGCAATCAAAAATTGGGATTTCCGATTGATTTTCTTTCTAACAATATTCAAATGAAAATTTTCTAAATGAATCACCTGCTGGAAACGTGGGTGCATGGCAGAATGGTTCTCATAGCATTTGACAACTAATCGGTAAAAAAAAAAAACGCCAGAGGTAAGTAAACCTGTACTCCTGATGTGGATTAAAGGAGACATAGGCTCAGCTGGGAATAAAGCAACATACCAACTGACAAAAAGGAGATCTGGAAAACTCAGAGTAGCACTAGTAAATGGCCTAATGCGGGCGAAAGTCCTAAAATGGTGATCTCACTAAACCTGAAAAGATGAATAAGCTAGATAATTGCGTCACGGACACTTCTAGACAATATGAAAATCGAAGAAGATGATACTTGCGGATTATGTTTTGATCAAAGATATGAGCAAAGGCTAGCATAAGGCTTTGGACCACAGTCAGAAACTTGTAGAGGCCTTGAACAAATGCTGGCAATTACTGGAGACTCCGTGATGAGAAAGAAGGCCGACATTACCAGTCGACAGTATGAAATCATTTAAGTCAAGAGTAAGGGCTAGTGGTAGCAGGTGACTTAACGAATATAAGGTTGTCGCGTAAATTACAAATCATTGCCTATAATCATTAAGGACGGAAAGAGATTCCAAAAGGGAGCCATTAAGGAAGCAGTATTTATTATTATTGGGGGAAATATTAATAATAAATGGTATAATTTATGGCAATTGACATCATTATCATTTTACTATATTTTATTTCAATTTAAAATAATATTTTATTAAAAAAAATCACTCTTTACGTCCGAATTTCGTTTATTTTTATACATACGAGTATATACCGCTTTCTAAGAATCTCGCAAAAACTGTCATTAGTATCTTCATGGCATGGCCAAGTAAGTGAGAGTGAGTTTACGTTTTGTATTCATTTTTGTTATAGATTTTGCTTAAATTTTTTTTAGAGGGTATTACTTTGTTTAGAGAGCAAATTACTAGTCGACCACAAAGCAAAAAAACATTAAATAACTAGAAATGAGAAAGAGCAATATTACTAACATTTTAGAGAAGAGTTGTTAGTTTTAGAGAATTTGCTCCCACGCATACTATAACGCGCCAAAATATTTTATATTGCTTTTTGCTAAAAATTTCCCAAAAACAATTAGTTTGAGGGATTTTTGTTGTAGATATAGTAGTAGTAGTAGTTGTTTTGTTAGTTTGTTTTATTGTTGTTGTTATCGCTTTTTTTATTTCGCCTTTTTTTTTACTTTTTGCACTATATTACTGTGCATTCATATCTAATAGGGACTAGTGTTTGTGCATTCACCCATAGATAATAACGCATACAAAAGCTGTGTTGAACTTTAGAGCAAAAAAAAAAAGAAAAAAAACAGATTTAAATAAAAAATTAAAGAAAAACAAGAATAAAAAAATAATAATAAATAAAAATATGTAAAATCATCATCGATGTTGATAAATTTTCTTTTTTGCTTTTTAGTAAAGTGTAGTATGTGTTGTTCGTACAACTGTGTGCTTTATTGATTGTGTTATATTGTATGATTTTTTTCTTTTCGCCATTTTATTCGTTTTGCTCATATTGTTCTATTATTCTCTTGAATTTTTTTTAATATAAAAATACCCAAATAGGTATATGTTTATGTGTAAAATATAATGTGAACGCGTGTGTATGTGTAGGTGAGTATGTATTAAATAGCTTTTTATTGTTGTCATGCTGTGTGTGTTTTTTATACATACAACTAACGAGGATGGTCCCAAAACTTTTCCACTTTAAATATTTTACCTCTTCACGCCCACTGTCAGTTATTTGTTCTTTTAGTTATTTAAAATTATTGACTGCATTTTTTTTAAATGCTGTATGATTATTTATTTTGCAAAAAGTATTTAGAGAGTGCTGCACTCAATGTGTTAACTCATGTAGATAGCATGTTGACTACTAAAGTTTATGGTCACAAGTTCGATCCCCAGCAGTTGGTTGAACCATCGATTTTTTGATATATATTAATTCTATTTGCAATAGTACATACCACAGCGCCCTTCTTCACCAAGTGGATAGTGCCCATCGTCACAACTTAAGCTGAGGTACTCCTCTGCTAAACTCTTAACTCCAAAGGAGTTAGGACGGTTATTATCGGCATCAATTGACCTATTAATGCCTCTTTTAAAAAATATATATATCGTGTGTTTTTCTTAGCTGCATGAGAACTATCTATTACTATTAATGCAAAACAAATTTAGTGACAATTTTATTTCCAGAGGTCCCGTTCACTGGCCTTATGGATTACTTTTTAGGAGGCTAAGTCAGGTCATTGAGTTATGTCGACAAACCAACATCTCGTGAAGACTTGAAAGCCGACATTCAAACCACCATTAAGGCCATACAGCCAGAATTGTTATAAAATTTGGATTGATCTTATGAACCATGTAGCTCGTAGTCGTGGCGAAAATTATTTACGAAAATTATTTATTATTACTTATTTATCATAATAAAAAAAAATTTATTCCAGCAATATTTCAGTCTTGTATTATGATTTAAAGCTCTCATGCAGCTAAAAAACAACACCCTTAATACAGATTTCAGAACTTCTAGCTCTTTCGAGGTCAATTTATCTTGGCAAAAATTCATAACTTATCTTTGGAATCAGCTAGAAGTATAAAGTTTCGCAAGTTTTTATTTCTTAGGCGTTAAGTGGGCCTGGCACTTTAGAAGCTTATTTAAACAAAATATTTGAAGGTAACCTAAACCCTGATTTTTTACAAGTTTAGCACGAAGTCCCTTCAATGACACTAATTAGGTCCTCTATAGACAAAATTAATATCAAAGCTTATTATGAACCTCCTTTATTGGCTGCTAATGGTTACGAATATCGCAAGGCCGGCCGTTTTTGCAAAGAAAATTAAAAAAAAAATGTTCCGTCCTGGTAAATATGTCTCAGCAGATGTGAAATCAGAACTAATACAAAAAACTGAAATTATTAATCTTTTCCATTACTTCGAAGCCGAAGTTGATGCATAATAATAATAAGAACACCTGTAAGCAAATGTCTAAGTGATGAACACATCGACCTGCATTTTATATTGACTTTTTATAAAAATTAAATCGTGCTGTAACTTTGTATTTATTTGGAAGATAGGTATGAACCTTATAGGCGACAAAAAAATCTTGTAGAACGAATCTCTCACAAAGTAGTCATCCGACAAGCCGCATTTAAAGCCTTCAATGTACTCCAACTGATTAAAAGTTTGAAAAGACTGCAGTTTTTGTCCAATTTATTTGTAAGGATCATTTTAAAATGTGTATTACATGTCATGAGTGTAAAATATAATAATGATTAAAAAATATAATTAGTCAATATTTGTTCTAGCTTAAGTTCTTTATTAAAAATATATGTGACTTTTTTATATTAGGCAAAATTTACCCATACTATATTAGTATAAGCATACTTTTAGGGTTTGAAATTAGTTTCAGATACAAAATTAAATTAATGTTTTCTGGATTTATTTAGAATTTTATATCTTTCTTTCTTAGTTAAACATATAATTAAATCAGGGGAAAAATTAATTAAAATTGTATCTGAAATTAAAACCTTTAACTACTGCAAAAAATTTCAAACCCTAAAAGTATGCTTATAATACTATTGTTTTTTTCCGCGTACATTTAAAGACTTCGTTAACATTACCCAAGACATCTTGCAGCATGTACTTGTTATAGGTTTTCGTCTGTCTTTCGTAATTTTAAGCCTGAAAATAGATGCACATAAAAATAGAAAAAAACTTAAATAAAAATTGTTCAGAGTAACAATAACTAACTTTCAGATGTTAACCTATCACGGTTTAAGGGCTACAGCTATCAAAGCGATATTATTAGGACCCCATTGCTATTCTTTTAAGGCGAACCCCTAACAAAGGACACGTATTCCCTAACGTATGCGTACATGTTGGGAGGGTACCGAAGCAGATTACTACCCCTAAGGAGTCTATTTACGATTCCCTTCACTCCACAATGATTTCTGGTACCCGATTGGTATTTTACTACTACCACACTTTCATTGTATCTCGTGCAGCTAAAAGGCTTTAATTTATACTGTAGTGATTCCAGTCTACCGACTGGTAACTTTCGGCCTTCTTTCTTTGTTATTACAGTCTTTTATTATAGTTACATTTTATATAAGGCTAAGGTTCAACACAACATTCACATTTAATGTGCTTCTTTCCGAAGTGCTGGGCATTCATGTCTTAGCTTTTTCTATGTACTATATCCAAGTATCGTCTTCTTGATTTTCGTCTTGACCTTATTATACTTCTACTCCCATTACCTGTCTCAAACGCCATCCTCCTAGCAGAAATAAGATATAACTAGGATCCTATTACTAGCCGCGTATTTATAAGCCGGATTTCTGACTAAACACTGAGCTATACACTTCTGCATGCCGCCGAAGCGTAGATATTTTACAACTTTCCATGAAAAAGTTTGTCACTTTAAAAGAAACTTTATGGTTTCTAATACAAAATTTTAGTGAATTAGTAGGCAAAAAGTCTTATTCGAATAGAAAATATTATTCGAATAGAAAATATTATCCGAATAGAAAATACTATTCGAATAAAAAATATTATTCGAATAAAATATATTATTCGAATAAAAAATATTATTCGAATAAATATTCTGAATATCTGAATTTAATTGCTATTAAATTGCTTCATATATAAACTGCAATAGATTTAAATAGTTTTGAAGAATTTTTTTGACACTTGAGTCATCTAAGGAACTCCAAAATTTAATTTAATATTGACTTGAAAATTGAAGGTTTTAAAATCAGTTTATATTCGAAACTCTCATTTTTCGGTTAAAATATTAGTTTTTAATGTTATTCAAAATTTCGAACTTATTTCGAAAATTTAGTATTTATGCAGAATATAAAATTCAACGCATTGTGAGTTATAAAATTTAATTTTTATAAGCAATAATTTAAAAAATTTCATTCGAAAATTGTTTGGGGAGGAATTTACGGTGACCACTATATCCTAGGTCACCTTGAGTCGAAACGATGCTAAGTGTATCCTTAGTACACTAGTCTAAAATAAGTTCATGTCAAACTAATTCTTTTTGTGAATGCAACGAACCACCCTTAGCCACGAGTTCTAGCCATGCTAGAACTCCAGTGTAGCATATGATGAAAAGAGAAGAAATTTAAAGGTTAGTAACCATCCGTTTATATAAATATTAGTTTTTCTACATTAAGTAAAAGGCAAAAAGCTGCAAATGCAGAAAATGGCAAAAATCATGTTTTTAATGCGCGGAAAAATAACAATTTAATATTAAGATTTCATAATAAAATAAACTTTAGTAAAAATTGTGATTGACTTAAGAATAAGAATTAAATTATCTAGTATGTATATATTTACATAATATTAAAAAGAAAAATCCGCCTTTAAATCCCAAATATACCCGCAATTCAACAATTTGAGACTAAAACATTACTTTTTAAAGTTGTTCGAATTTTCGAACTTAATTTCGAATTTTTATTTTTAAGCACTATATAAAATTTCAAGCCTTGCTTCATATAAATTTAGCTTTAGTTTGCAAAAAATGCAACATTTTCAGGCTGCATTATGTTTTAGCCAAAAACAACAACGATATAAAACAAGTATCTAATTTGTTTTCGGCTATTTCTGGGATCATCCTCGTATATATTTATGTATACAAATATTATAATTTATTTTTTTTTTTTCGGTGCGATTACCTTTTGGCCTCGGCATTCAAAAAGTAAAAACTTTGTATGTTTGAATTTTTGCACAACTTTTATTTCTGCTCTTTTTTATTCAACTTGATATGAGTGAGTGAGTAGGTGTACTCGTATGTAATTATTTTTATTTTTTTTTCTGTGAATTTACTCTGTGTTCAATATATTTTGTGTGGTATAGGTTAAGAACGAAACTACCCAAAATAATATTTTTATTATATGGCCTTTTTGTTGTTTTTTATTTCATTATATTTGTTATACTCATCATCTGTTATAAATTAGACTAGGTGAGGGGAGTTCGTGTTACGTACGTCCATATGTAAGTTTAAATTTGACGAATATTATGCGGGTTTTATCTGGTTTTTGTGTTTTTTACTTTAAATTTTATTCGTATTTTTTTTCCTTCTTCTATTTACTTTGCATCAGATTGAAATACTTATATGAAGGAGGGTTGGTGATGGTCAGTGGTTATGTTTAAATTAGTTTGTTCTACTACAACTACTAGTACTACACTTGTAGTCAGTCAATTTGTAATTTATGGATACATAACTTGGTTATGAAAGATTTTTTTCTGTAACAGTTTTTTTGGTGGGGCAGCACAAAGTTTTATTATGCAAAAAATGTTAAAATTGTGTGTTGTTTTTAACCCATAAAGATAATTATACAGGTATAATTCAAGAATCATCTCTATTATACTTAAAAATAAAATACGAAGGTCGACTTTAATACTTCAATTAATGTTAAAAAAAATTTAAAGCATATTCTTAATTGAATTATAAAGTTTCTTTTTGTTACTACAGTAAATAGGTTTTCACTGAAAGACCTTTAAATTAAAACTTTGTCAGGGATGGAAATCAAATCATAACATAATTTTAGTCTATTGATCAATTACAATTTTTAACAAAATTTCTTATGAAAACCTGTTTTTAGCCCTTTCGGTTTATCCGTGATCGCTTATATACATATGTACATATGTATGTACATACCATAAATTTAATAGATACCACGATATGTGATTGTTATTTTAATAATAATTTATTTTCTCTTCAAATAACTTTTATAGAGCAATAGAATACCAGTAATTATTCAAAGTTTAATTATAAAATGAATTCTACAATAATAAAGATGAAAATCTGTTTAGATTTATTTCAATTTATATTCAAAACTAACGTTATTAGGCATAAAATTCAATTTTTGAAGTTGTTCGAAATTTCGAACTTAATTTCGAATTTAGGCAATAAATTAAATTTTAAGTCTAGTCTGTTATAAAATTTAAGTTTGTATACAAAAAAAAAATAAAATCGGCTAGTCTTGTTAAGTTCGAAAACTAAACTAAGTTAAAAAAGCCAGTTACAGTTGAAAGCATAATATCGATGTTAAATAATAAAGAAGAAAATCATTTTTAAGTTCCATTTTATAATTGAAGTAAAATGTTTTATGCATTTAAATTTTTGAACTTGTTCGAAATTTCGAACTTAATTTCGAATTTTCGTATTTAAGCAAAAAATTAACTTTTAAGTCTAGTATATTATAAAAACTAATTTTGTATACAAAAAAATTAAAATCTGATAGTCTTGTTAAGTTCCAAAACTAAATTAAGTTAAAAAAGTCAGTTACAGTTAAAAGCATAATATCGAATTTAAATAATAAAGAAGAAAATCTTTTTTAAGTTCCATTTTATATTTGACGTAAAATGTTTTATGCATTTCAATTTTTGAAGTTGTTCGAAATTTCGAACTTAATTTCGAATTTTCGTATTTAAGCAAAAAATTTACTTTTGAGTCTAGTATGTTATAAAATTTAATTTTGTATACAAAAAAATTAAAATCGGCTAGTCTTGTTGAGTTCGAAAACTAAATTAGGTTAAAAAAGTCAGTTACAGTTGAAAGCATAATATCGAATTTAAATAATAAAGAAGAAAATCTTTTTTAAGTTCCATTTTATATTTGACGTAAAATGTTTAATGCATTTCAATTTTTGAAGTTGTTCGAAATTTCGAACTTAATTTCGAATTTTCGTATTTAAGCAAAAAATTAATTTTTAAGTCTAGTATATTATAAAAACTAATTTTTTATACAAAAAATTCAAATCTGATAGTCTTGTTAAGTTCGAAAACTAAATTAAGTTAAAAAAGTCAGTTACAGTTAAAAGCATAATATCGAATTTAAATAATAAAGAAGAAAATCTTTTTTAAGTTCCATTTTATATTTGACGTGAAATGTTTTATGCATTTCAATTTTTGAAGTTGTTCGAAATTTCGAACTTAATTTCGAATTTTCGTATTTAAGCAAAAAATTTACTTTTGAGTCTAGTATGTTATAAAATTTAATTTTGTATACAAAAAAATTAAAATCGGCTAGTCTTGTTGAGTTCGAAAACTAAATTAGGTTAAAAAAGTCAGTTACAGTTTAAAGCATAATATCGATATTAAATAATAAAGAAGAAAAACTTTTTTAAGTTCCATTTTATAATTGACGTAAAATGTTTTATGCAAAACTATTAGCTGTTGGGGTTGTTCGAAATTTCGAATTTAGGTATTTAAGCAAAATACAAAATTTTAAGGAGAGTACTCGTATGTTATAAAAGTTTATTTTGTATACAAACATTTTATTATCTGTCTTGTTACGTTAGTAACAGTTACAGTTGAAAACTTACATTAATTACGAAGTTAAAAATAAACTAGAATAGCCGAATTTAATAGCAAGCGTTTATATAAAAAGTGCAATACAACCGTGTAAAGTATTAGAAATTTCAATCGACTGGAGTTGTCGAAATTTGTGATTAATATCGTATAAAATTTAATTTATTTAAGAAATATATAAACTTTAAAGGCTAAAATTTTATTTTGTTTGCAAAAATTATAAAATCTCTAAGCTACCTTGCGATTTGAAAATTAAATTAATTTCTAAAGTTCAAAATCAATTAAAATTTAAATATTGCAATAATTATGCAGAATATTCGAATTCAATAGAAGATGTTTGTATATAAACAGCACTGGACTTAAATAATATCGTGTGCAAAGTTGTAGAAATTTAAATGGACAAAGTTAGGTTCTCTAAAATTTGTGCTAAACAACGAATTTAAATAATAAATAAGTAAATCTGTTTTTTTTTTTGAAGTTGTATGAATTTTCGAACTTAATTTCGAATTTTTATTTTTAAGTTCTATATTAAACTTAAAGCTTGTAATCAAATAAATTTTGTATTTTATTCAAAAAATGCAACATTCTTAGGCTTTATTATGTTCGAAACTTCACATTTTATTTCGAAATTGGTTTTAATTATTAACTGCAAATTAATAAAGTTTTTAGTATGTTGCGCATATAATTACATTCATTGGCATCTCTTTACTGATATGCTTTCAAAGATATTTAATCAGTTGAAAGATTCCAATGAATGTTTTAGAATGTTTTTATTGGCTAAAATTGTCTATAGTTGTACTTAATTACGAGTTTACTACTGTAAAAAAGAAAACCTATTTCAAAATCTACATTAGACAAAAAAACCATAATTTTTAATATTTTGAACTAATTTCAATTTTCGAACTTAACTTCGAATTTTCGAGCTTAGGTTAAATAAATTTTTTTAAGTTTAAGGTCAAAAACATATATGTATATACATATGTATGTATATATTATGTCAAAAACATATTTATTTCTGGAAAAAAGTGCAAAATTTTCAATGTTCGTAAGTTCGAATTTAATTTCGAAGTTCGTCAATTGCAATTGAAAATTGTGCGTTAAAGTCCTGAAATTTTGACGAAATTAAACATTTTGAAGAAAAAATATTAGTTTTTGAAGCTATTCGAATTTTCGAAATTAATTTGGAATTTTCATTTTTAAGCACTATATACAATTTAACATCTGTGGTCAAATAAATTTATTTTTTGTATTAACTATAATTTTATAAAGCTTTTAGTATGTTGCGCATATAATACATTTTTGAAAGCATACTAATTGTAGCATGCCAATGAATGTTTTAATTGACTAAACTAGTCTCAAGTTGTTCTTAATTACGAATTTACTACTGTAAAAAAGAAAATCTATTTTAAAATCGACATTAGACAAAAAAACATATAATTTTTAATATTTTCAACTCAACTTTAAATTTCGAATTTTCGAACTTAACTTTAAATTTTCGAACTTAAGTTAAAAATAATTTTGAAAGTTTAAGGTCAAAAACGTATATACATAATGTGAAAAACATACTTATTTTTAGAAAAAATGCAATACTGTTAAAACTTTTGATGTTCATAAGTTCGAATTTAGTTTCGAAATTCGTCAATTGCAATTAAAATATGTGTATTAAAGTCCTAAATTTGTGATTGTGTTACAAAAATCGTCTTAAACCAAAAATTACATTTTATTTAAAGTTTTGTAATTTTTTGCCGACTGCTAAATAAATTATATTTTGTCTATTTAAAAAATTTTACAAGAGAATTTTATAAAAGTGTATAAAAAATAAACCAGTTTTAGTTCTTCCAACCTCTTTTTTTTAAGTTTGTTTGCCATTATTTTAGAACTAGTCCAAAAATATACTCCGTTTATTACCAGTTTTTTTTTTTTTTTTTGTATAGTAATACAAAACAGAGTACAAAAATTTACTTTGATCTCTAAAAAAACCAACAACAACAATAAAACAATATGTACAATTGAATTGAATTTTGGAAAAATAAAATAAAAGCTATGCATGTGTGTACGAAAAATTTACAACAAGAAGCAAAACGAACAGTAAGACCAAAAAAAATAAAAAAAAATATTTATAGATTTTTGTACAAAAGCAAACCAGCATAAAGGAACTAAAAAATAACCAGTATAAAGGAAAAAAAGCAACAACAAGGAAACTCACACGCACACACACTTGAACAAGTCGTAATAATTCCTTAAGAATGTTGGTGGGGGGAAGTAAAGAGCAAAGAGAAAGAAGAAAAGAACTTGTAACGAAATTGCAAACACCTCCACTGTGGACAAAGTTAATACAACAACAACAACAACAACAACTATAACATTACAATTTTGCTTTTGTATTGAAACGTTGTTTTATCGAAATGCCTTTAGTTTAGTTCAAAGATGATGGTGATGATGACGATGACAACGACAATGTTGATTACGACATACATATGAATGTATGTACATACATATGTATGTATTTACATACACACAAAATAAGTAATTTTTATTTTTTTCTACAATTTTTTTCTTGTTTTTTAAACTTTTACAAGACTTGCAGGGGGGGGCAATAAAAAAGGGTTAATATTCATTATCTGTTGGTAACTAGTAGCATCAAGCCCAAAAGCCAAAGAAAAAACTCTTTATTAATGATTATTTAAGCGCGTGCGCTTAAATTGCAACAATAAATACAACAACTACTATATAAAATAAAATCATCATAAAGAGTTGGAAGTAAAAGAGTTTTTTTTTGATTTTTTTGCCGGCAAAACACAAAAACTGCAATCAATACTTGTACAACAAAACACTGGCACACAAACAAACGTGCTTTCATACTTGTTAAACAAATGCAAGAAAGTATAAGTGAGATGGTGAGAATTTATATTTTTTTTTTTCGAAAAAAGTTCTCCATTTTAGAGAACGGAAAGAAAATCATGAAAAAGAGGGTGTGTGGGGAGTAGAGCAAAAAAATGCAAGGAGTATGATAGCAGGGATGGAACATTCAGTACTATTGTTATAATCAGTAAAAAATTTTGAAGTAACAAAAAAATCAGAGCACTTTATGGAATGAGCTTGGAACTTTTCGTTCCGAATATTCATCGTAAGAAATAAAAGATATTTGTGAATATACAAATATATACAAAATACAATACAGATATACCTACGTCAATTTAACCCAGCGGTAGTCTTATCACTGGGTAAAAATAATAATTCGTCGCCCATGTTGCGCATAGTCAAACAAGAAGTAGCAATTGTAGAAGATGGCTTGCAGGATCGTGCTCATTTCGGAAACTCCATTGGTGTCTCCGTTGAAGGGTTAGGTTTAGGTAGAATTTAGGTACAAACCAGTGCCACCACATTATTTCCCGAAGATCCTTACTAATAACCGGTCACAAGGTTTGTGAAAATCCCTGTGAGGCTGCAAATTCCCCTGGTACCAGTCGTTTGGACAGACCTCTAGTTTGAGGCCCCAGCAAGCCTATGGAACACTTCATCAGTGTATCGCACAGAGAACTGCTTAATCCAAATTTTCGATCAAAATTAAAAATTCTATTCTTTAATTGTATAGGGTTTTTCAATAAGAGCGCTACAAAAGTTTTTTTTTTTTTTAAATAAAACAAAAACGGTTTTGGATATCAATGAAATTCTTTATTCCTGTAAAAGCACGTTCGATGCCATTATGTATGGAACTCGATTTTGCATGACCACCACGGGCACGTTTGCAGAAGTCCAGACGCTGAATACAATTTTCCACGGTTTTCAAACATAAATCGCCCGATACTGATGCAATTTCACGTTTGATATTCGTACGAAGTTCATCAATCGTCGCTTGCTTGTTGGCATAGACCATAGACTTGACGTAGCCCCACAGGAAATAGTCTAACGGCATCAAATCGCACGACCGAGGCGGCCAATCGGCTGGACCATTTCGTGAGATAACATTTTCTCCAAACTTGTTTGAATTTCGGTAGTAAAGCTTAATAATTTCGACTCGTTGTTGGGTCGTATATCTTTCCATCATGAAATGACAAACCTTACTGAAGAGACATGTCAAAGGAGCGGAAAGAAATATGCTTTCCGTGTCCCTTTACTTTTGTAGTGTCCCTGTTGAAAAACCCCTTACTTTTAGCAATAAGTTACTGTTACTATACCAAAACCTTGTTGAATTTGTCCTGGTTTTTAGACTATATTAAAAAAATGGAATAACATTTTTAATAGGTAATTAATTTAACTTTTTTAGTTTTATACAGGGTGTCTGCTACCAAAAAAACGATTTTTTTTTGTGACCAACCTGTTCCATTTTTATTTCGTTTTATGGATTGATCTTTAGTTTTAACGAAAATGGAGAATGGGACAATTATACAAGAATTTCACTTGTCGGGCCCTACTTTTTCGAAGAAAACGGTCTTACTGTTACGGTCAATGAAGACCGTTACTTAAAGATGTTGAAAGATTTTTTATTTCCAGAACTACGCCGAAATAGAATTCCTTTCAACTCTGTGTGGTTTCAACAAAATAGGGCACCATGTCACATAGCTACGCCTGCTATGACAGAATTGCGGCGAAAATTCCCCAATGGCCCACCAGGTCTCCTGACCTTACTACACCTGATTTTTTTTTAGTCGAGTTATTGAAAACAGGAAGTTTACAAAAGAAAACCAATAAATTTGGATGATTTAAAGCAATCCATTCGAATGGTAATTGATTCAATTCCCTTAATATTTGTTTTTGATCTCTGTCTCTTTTGACAGAATCTCTATAGGCAAAACTGCTTGTTGTATTACTATTGGAGCTTGTACAAAAATATTATGGATGGCTGGGATCATCAAGTCTCAGGGATACAACTGAATGCAAAGCTTAGCCATATCATTACAGTAATTTAAAAATATTATTACTGTTTGGTCATCTGTAAAAATTGTATTCGGGGTTAAGGCCATTTTTCACCATCATACTTAGTCGTACGATCTGTTAAAAACAGCATGTATGCTCAAAAAGTATGATAGTGTGGAATAGAAATGTATGTGTGTGACAGACTTTTTGACAGGTCTGTACGATTTGTTAAACTTTTGAAAAAATTCATATAATAGTATTTTTCCATGCGATCAGAGTTGCAAAATCCTATTTTGTATGATAGTGTGGCATCTACAACGGCATTTTGAAACGATTTTTTGAGTAGGACAGATTTCTATCAGATCTTTTTGTGATTGAATCGTACGATTGTGTACGATAGTGAATCCTGGCCTTTACCAGGATACATCTGTGTTAGAGGTTGGCCGTGTCTCAAAAGTATTTCATCTATTTCAGTGATAATTTGGCCATTTCCGTTTATGCTCGGCGAGGTTTTAAAT
Source organism: Phasia obesa (assembly GCA_949628195.1). Lineage (NCBI taxonomy): Eukaryota > Metazoa > Arthropoda > Insecta > Diptera > Tachinidae > Phasia > Phasia obesa. The sequence goes on from OX451217.1 coordinate 122,997,157, forward strand.
TTACAGTTGAATCTTTTTCTGAAGCTGCTATCGCCGACGTAAATAGTTTGATTCCTTTATTTTTAATATTTTACGAAAAATCGTATTCGTGCAAGTAAAATCAAATGCCTAAATTTCATTTAGTTTTTATTTTAGATTTAAGGTGCGAACATGTTTTAAAAAATTGTACTTTTGCTCAGAGAGCACAAGCAATTATGGCAAATTGTTTTTTTTTAGTTCGTATATTCATTGTATCTTCAATATTTTTCAACTAACAATAAGTACTCACATCTCAAGTCTAAGTTACTGATGTCAGAGTAGGCGCTACAAGCGAAGCGAAGCTAGAAGCGACAATAGTTCGTGCTATACACGTTCTTTTTGAGTGTTAACCTTCTTTTCGAGCAACTTTAATGTTCTTTCTTTAATAGCCAATATCTCAGAAATACAACTAGAACTGTTTCTATTTCCTTTTTCATTGTGACTTGTGCATCTTCTGAACCTAGAGAACAGTTGAAATTTGAAATAAAAGATTCATCTAGGCTTTATTCTGTCAGTGTTGGTGTTATTTCTGTAGAACATGTCAAATTGCCGAAGGATTTTGAGACTTCATTTGGCCCCTGAGAAGAAGGAAGGATTTAAAGTACGGCGATGTTATATACATACAAATGTGTTATATTGCTCTTCTGTTATGCCAGAATCTCCTGATCTAGCAATTGGAATTTTTAAATATATGGGCGATAGCAATACACAAAAATATATACAATTTCAGATATCTCGCAACTGGTGCATCCTTTTCGTCCTTGGTATAATCATTTCGAATGGAGAGATCTACTATTTCAAGTTAAAATTAAGTTAAAATTTTCCATCTCTGTTTTATGATGTTTACAAAAATTTCTCTAAAATAAGTGATTGAGCGAGAGAGAGAGAGAGAGCATAGTTTCTTTGGTCAAATAACTAAAAAAAACTTTCAATAAATTTGCTATCTTTTTCTTTTGTTTGCACATATTGCACATTGAAGCTTCTCTGTTGCATCTCAAGTATGCACTTTTGAATTTAGCGCCGTTTTTTGGCTCTGCTGCAGTTGCGGCTTGTGCTTGTTCGTACAAACATACAAACCTGCAAACATGCTGCATGTTCAGGTTGATTTTTTATTTCTTTTTGCTTGTGTTTGGGAGTCTGTTTAGTTTTATTTGCAAAATGCAGGGTTGGGGGTGAGTAAATTCTTTATGTATTTTTGATGTACAAATATGTATGTATATATGTGTGTGCATATTTGCTGCTGGTTTAATATGACCAGAGTTAATTTTATACTTATGTACTTTTTTTTTAATATAATCAGTGCATAATGATGTTGTAAGCATATGAGTATAACAATTTTTGTAAGGATGAGTTTTACAAAACTTTTGCTCAAGATAATCATGATAATGACGTCGTCGTTGTTGTTGTTGTTGTTGTTGCTGCTGCAATAATTTTTTTGCGCGGGCTATAATAAGTTTTTTACGTACTTTCCTTGGGCAACATTAGTACGTCGCTCACATTTCAACTGTTCGGTAGGGTTATTTATGTTTTTAGTGTGACGTTTTTTTGTGTATTTAAAAAAAAATTATACATATAATATTTTCTGTTTTAAAGCTTTAAAACTGTTTGCCATTAATTATTTATTTAAAAAGCAAATGCCAAAATAAATTATTTAAAATAAAAAAATTACATTTGTTTAAAAAAATATTTTTTAATCCAACAAATTGTACAAAATTGTGAAAAACCTGTGTGAAGTTGGTTACAAAATAAAAAGAATAATATGTACCCCACCCCCTCCCATTTTTTTTGTTGGACTCGAATACTTTTTTGCCAACATTTGTTTATTTGTTCTCATGTAGTGATAATTTTTCTCCATAGTGTTGCAAGTGATGTTGATGTAAATGTGTTGTACTTTTTGAGGCCGGTATTCCACTAAAGTTTCTTGCCCATTGTTGTTGCTATCTTTAGTAATGCATACATCAGGGATGGAAAATTTAATAACTAAGTAGTAAAATTCAAAGAAATTTCTTAAAAAAAAAATCCTAAAATTGTATTTTAGGTAAAAATAAACAAACATTAATTAAACAAAAAATATAAGATAAAAATGTCAAACAAATAGGAAGCTTTATGATCGAAGCAGACCGCTTCCTTAATGGGTTCCCCCTTTGGGACTCAATGATTATAGACAACCAACTTGAAATTTACGGCCACCTTACTTTTATTGAGTAGCGTGCTACCATCATCCTTTACTCTTGACTCTCTTTACTATTAGTTCGATTAATCACTCTATTTGGAGAATATAAATGGACTTAGGATTATTTAAAATTATTTAGAATAATTACATTTGAGGTTTGAGTCATTCTCTGTTTAATATTTAAATTTAATTTAATAGCGCGATATTAATCCAAATTATTATAAATTCCCTTAAAATTATTATTACCGGGTAAGCTAGTTTCTATGACCATTTTGGTAAGTGTTTAATTCAGCTCAACAGTAAAACTTAACCCAAAAATTATGGTAAAATACTAAAAAAGATCTTTTACTAAATAAGAATTAGGCCAAAAAATTCTAACAAAAAGAGCTCAGAGCTTAGAAAACCCGATAACAAACACACAGTGTCAACGGGTGAAAACGGGGTACTGAGTTAAGCTACAAAAATGTATGCAGTTTAGTAAAGTGGTTCGGCTATAGTTTGGGGGTGCATTAGTGCTGATGGTATCGAAAAAGTAATATTCAAAGAAGGAATATCTATACAGTCGCGGTTATTTAGATAGTGCTAGAAATGATTGTTTGCCGTGTGTCGAATAATTGAAACTAAAAATTATGCTTGCTCAACAATGTAAGATCTAAGATTCCACATACCCCCAAAAACTCCAGAAGTAAATATCTTCGAAGATTTATGGTCCCAATGAGAACAAAAGCTTTGCAATCAATATAAAAGCCATGTCCATTTCTCAGTTGAAAGTGATTCTAAAGGAAGAGTGCAAAATTTTTCTATAACTGTTTTTATGCCTACAAGGCTTAATTTGTAAGTGAATAACTGTTCTGGAATGTTAAATCAAAGCTTTTACTTCTTCCACAAAAAAAGCTTATAAATAGAAAAATCCGTATATTTTCCAGTTGAAACTAATTCTGAAAGAAGATTGGGAAAATATTTCAGCAAAAAAAATATTTACTACCGCACTATTGTGCACCCAGATGGCATTATCATCTCGTATCCTTGGAGTTTCATTATTTTTAGAAAGTTTTTCGTTTTTAACAATTCTAATTCTAATTTACATAAGTTACTAAAACAAGGTTCCAAAGTTCCACACCTACTCCATGATGAAACATTTCCATTTGTGGTATTTTCACTTTACCTTACAACAAACAAAACAAAAAATGTGAAAACATTTCATTTTCTTCTGGTTGTGATATTTGGACAACATGTGAGATGCTACGAGTTGTTGAAATAGTATGTATGATAGTAAACCATAGTAAAATAAGCCAATTAGTTGCCATTCAGATTCACACACGCGGGGTTCCTTACTATGTTCAATATACAACTTTAAAGGTAGAAGATTTTAATCTTTTCACTTCTTTTATGGGGTTTCTTTAATTTTTATTTTATGTTGTTTTTGCTTACCTTTAAAACATGCCTGCTTATGGGTCACATTCATGTCTTCTATGAAAATACTCTTTTACTTCTATTTAAATTTTATACTTGTTATTACAGCGAGCATAGTAATGAGTTTTCCAGTGTCTAGCTATAACATTGCCAAATTCATCAATATCGCCACGTCTAGAACACCCTTCACATTTTAAATACTTTAATACTTGTTGTAATAGTAGACATTGTAAAATATATTCCTGGTAAATTTAATGTGTCTACCTATTACGGTTCAAAAATATGGTCGTATACATAAAATAGAATCACTATTGCAACTCCCTTTAATTTCTATTTTTGTATTTGTTTTTATATCGAACATAATCTATGCAAAGTTAGTGTCAGTTAGGGGCCTCGGTGGGGTGTTTTTCTATCAGCCCGGGCTTGTGTGTTCGATTCCCACAAAAGACTCTGGAATTTTTCACTACAAGTTGGCAGGAAGACCAAGAAGGAGCTTTGATAAAATCTGGGTGATTACAAATGGTTAACTGCGTTAGTACAGGTCAAGGACTCTCCAGTATTATCTAGTAGTGCCGGCAATTTCTACTACTTTCAATTACTCAATACAACGCAATTCTTTTCAATTGGACCGTGGCAGACACATGTTGTGGAGACGTAGCCTTAAGCAAATATTAGCAATTACCACCAACTCTTTGATGAGGAAGAATGTCGACATGTGCCAGGTTGAAAACACAACAGTCGAGTGTAAAAGGCTGGTCACAGCACGAGACTTAATGAAATTAAGGTATTGGTAAATTTCCAGTCGGATACCAGAAATTATTAAGGAACGAAAGGAGTCGAAAATGGACCCATGTGGTCTGCTTCTGCTAAAAAAAATAGTAAAGTGTCTGACTATTACGGTTAAAAAAATAAAACCATAGCTGCCACAGTAATGAATCTTGTGTGAAAATTGCAAGGGACTACCTCTTACGGTTCAAAAATAGGGACGATATACGTAAATATCACGTCACTACCGTGGCATCATTTAATTTTTATTTTTTTAAATAGTGATGTCACAAACACATCTCTACCGGAATATTCTTTAATGATTAGTACCTCTTGTAATAGCCGCCGTGTTAAGACAACTTTTGTAGAAATTTCAAGAGTCTGACTTTTGCGGTACCAGAGACAGAGGAGCTCTATCAGACGGGCAGACATTGTAGCGTATACAATAGGGTAACGTTTTTATCCTTTGGGTATCGGAACTCTAAAAATAAAAACGAGTGAGAAAAGAACTGTTTTATAAATCAATTCAAAAATCATTAACTATCCCCGGTGCACTTCGTTACAGCCATCCACAAAAAATACAGTAAACATTTGGAAGGAAAGTATGATTAAAATTTAACTCGAAAACGCACTCTATTCTCACGACAAATCTCTTTCAGTACGACGCCCACTGTTCCAAAATTTATTTCTTTTTATGGGAGGTTTTACTTCCACTATTCTAATCCAGTCTGTATTTTGCTAGATTATGCATATTAATATGAGGGTTAGTTGTGCAAATGTTTAGGACTCTACATATTCTAGTTCTCTAGGTACACAATAATAATTTTTCACTTTGTATAGGAGCTACCACGCCCAATGTCCCAATCTAGTATAAATTTTGCTAGACTATGCAGATAAGTATTAGGGTTACTTGTGAAAATTTTCAAGACTCTACATATTGTAGGTCTCTAGGTGCAGAATAATTTTTACTTTGTATGTGAGGTACCACGCCCACTATCCCAATCTTGTCTGTATTTTGCATATTACTATGAGGGCTACTTTTGCAAAGTTTCAAGACTCTACCTGTTGTGGGTCTCTAGGAACACGATAATATTTTTTTCACCTTATTTTGGAGGTACCACGCCCTCCGCCCCAATATAGTCTGTGTTTTGTTACACTATGCACATTAGTATGGTGGTAACTTGTACAGTGTTTCAAGATTATATCTATTGCTGAACTCTCACATCCGTGGATTCACTCTTGACATACTGGGTAGACGATTGTGATTAAACGACATATTTTTGCTGACAATACACTAAAAGCCTGACTCCTTCATAGACGTTTTGCCTAATTGCAAGTTAAATAAGTATTTTAAAGTGGGCGTGGTCAATTTTTATTCCCGTAGAAACCTAAGTTGGGTTATGATGAAGATCTAAAAAAAAATTAGAGAAATAGGTGCAGCCTTCTTAAAAATTAGCTAAACTAAAAAATTGGGCGTTGAAGTGGGCGTGGTAAATTTTTCATACCGTAGAAACCTAAGTTGGGCTATGATCACAATCTAAAAAAAAAATAGTGAAATCGGTACAGCCGTTTACAAAATTAGATAAACTAAAAATTAGGGCGTTAAAATGGGCGTGGTCAATTTTTCATACTATAGAAACCTAACTTGGGCTATGATAAAAATTAAAAAAAAAATAGCGAAATCGGTGCAGCCGTTTTTCAAAATTAGATAAATTAAAAATTGGGCGTTAAAGTGGGCGTTGTAAATTTTTGCTTACCGTAAAAACTAAAGTTGGGCTATGAAATCTAAAATATATAGCGAAATCGGTGCAGCCGTTCTTAAGTTATGCAATTACCAAAGAACGACATTTAATTTTATTTATATAGATTTTCAAGTTACTTTACAAATCGCTAAGTTAATCGATTTTCCATCTCTGTATATAAATATCATTCCTGTCGTTTCCCTTTACAAATGTGTGCACATATCCATACATATATGCGTGCAAGTGTGAGTGCAGTGGAGTTTTTTAAAGGCTTTTTGTAGTTTTATTGTGCTCTTTAGCTTTTTTCCTTTTTGTTTTTTTTTTTTCTTTGTAAGACTCATCATTATCATCTCCCTTGTTTATAACAGTAAATGTAATAGTATTTGTGTAAGAGTATTACATGTATCTATGTATGTGTGCATATAGTAAAAGTGTTAAGGTATAAGTAAATTTTGTATGAAGTTTTTGTATACTTCTTTCTGTACATTGTATGTATACTTCTTTTTTCTTTTTGTTTTTGTTCTTGTTGTTTTATTTTAAAACTCTGTCTGTCGCGTTGTTTCTTTATTTATATTTTTGTGTGTGAGTATTTGTAAGTTGATCCCTGTACTCCCAGTTTATTCCTGTTCTTGTTTTTTCACTCTCTTTTAGTAAGGTGGCTCGTTGAGTGTGTGTGTGTGTGTTCCCCCTCATTTTGTACTCATGTTGTTTTGGGGATTTTTTTGTCGTTGCCTTATGTTGTTCCCCAAACATTTCTGTTGCTGTTGGTTTGCATGTGTGTGCTGCCTGCCTGCTGCTGCTGTTTTGGTTCTTGAACATTTGTAAAAGATTTTTGCCCATATTCATCTTTTTGGCCGTTTTCGGTGCGTTTCGTGGCGCTTGTTTTAAGCAATTTTTATAGTTTTCTTGTTGTTTCTAGTTTTTTTTCTTCTTTTGCTTGTTAATAAGAAAAGATTTTGTTCTTTTTGCTGTTAAGAAAACAAAGAACAAAAAAAAATCTCTTAAGACAAAACAACCGAAAAAAACTAAAGGGATTTTTTTTTCAGTTTGATTATCAAAGTATCAGACAATTTTCTTTTTGTTGTTGCTGTTAAGAAAAAATTTTCTAAAAAAACAAGAAAGAAATGCAACATTAATTCTTTTGATTAAAGGCTTTTGTAAGCTTGAGCGTGTGTGTGTGTGCATGTGTGCGTTAAAGAATGTGTGTTTGGTATTGTTAAAAGTTTTTATGATTTGTTTTTGTTTTGTGTGTTTGTATTACTGCAACAAAAACTTGCATGGTTTTGCTTGTTTTTCTATACTTTTTAACCGGCAAAATGCAAAAATTCGTGACGTAGTTTTGCGTGCTTTGAAATAAAAACTAAAAAAAAAACAAAATAGTTAGAATTTGTTGTGAATGGTTTAGAAAAATAGATAACAACCAAAGCGTTAAAAATTTTGAAATTAGAACAACTGATACTATAGCAAATATGTAAAACAAAAGAGTAGTATGGCGCTTTAAACTATTTTAAAGAAATTAGAAAAGGTTAAATGAAAAAAAATTTCAAAAATCATAAAAATTAATTAAATAATTTTTAATATTAAAATAATAATAATAAAATAACATTAAAACAAATTAATAATATATCATTAAAATAATATGTATTTTAAAATAGTCTATAAAAATAAAAAAGGACCAAGTCCTCTAAAAACCGCTCCTATAATTGTAATTATTTACTAAATAAAAATAAATAAATCATTAAAGACACAAAAGACAAACAAGTGAATAATTATAAAAGATATATACATAAATATGTACATATGTATGTACATATTTGCCAAAAAATGTTTTGTTATGAATTCTGATAAATATTTAACTAAGCAGACAAATAATTTAAAAAATTAAAAAAATTTAATTAAAAACTATTAAAATGCAAAAAAAAAATTGTTTTCATAGGTACGAAAAATAAATGTGGACCGATAATAAATTTAACACGTAGTGAACAAATTTATAATAATAAATAAAATATAAAATAATAATAAATAAATAAAAAACTTTTTTATTCATTCTATTTGGATTTAAATACCATAAAAGAAATAAAAATATATTAAAATTACAAATTTTATATGCAAAGACAGACTTTAAAATATTTATTTAAAAAAAATAAAATTATAAAAATTAAAAAATTGTAAATAAAAAAATATACAAAATTTATAAACGGAAAAGCCTTCAAAATATATATATATATTTTTTTAATTTTAAACTAATTTTTAATTAACAAATTTATTTAAAAAAAAAAACTTTAAAAAATTTATTTTTTTTATAAAAAATAATTTTTAATAAAAAAAGATATAAATTTTTTATACCTACGGAAAAAATATTTTTTTAAGTAAATAACTAATTTTTAGTAATAAAAAAATACAAATTTATATATGAAAAAATTTAAAACATTTATTTTTAATATGTACATTAAAAATTAATGTTTATATTTATAAAAACAACGGTTAAAAATGTTTAAATAATTTTTTATAACTTTAAAAAAATTATATTTTATATATAAACGTTAAAAAAATAACTTTTAATAAATAAAATAATTAAAAAAATGCCACATTTATAAAAAATAAACTGTGTAAAAATGGTAATTCATTTTTAAAATATTTATTTATATTTTAAATAATTTTAAATAATTTTTTAATAAATTTAAAAAAATTTTAATAAAATGGCGTAAAAAAACGCGACAGCGATTTTTTTTATATCTTTAAAAATATTTATATTTTTAAATATGTATGTACATTAAAAACTAACGTTTAATAAATAAAATAATTAAAAATTACATATTTATAAAAAAAAAAAAACAGTTTCAAAATGTTCAATTCATTTTTTAATATTTTGAAAACAAATTTAAATAAAAAATGGAAGAAAAGAAAACAATAATAGAAAGAAGGATTTTCTGTATATCAATTTTGTATATTTTTATAATAATAATTAGTTTTTATTAAAAAAAATATATATTAAATATTTTAAAGTTTATATTCCTTAAAAAACAATTTTATATTATTTAAAAAAAATTAAAATAAACTTAATTTTAGCAGAGCTATTCAAAAAAATATTTAGTTAATTATTTTAATATATTTTAAAACTCTTTGATGTATTAATTAAATTTCAATTTTAATTAATTAACATTTTAATATAAATAAATAATTTAAAAGCATTTAAATATCTGTGCACGATGTGTTTTAAATACCTTTAAAAACCTTAAAAAAATTTTATTTAACAAAAACAATTTGTTATGTGACTAAAGTGCTTATGTGGTTTGGAAAAAACATATAAAAAATACTAAGAATTTTTAAACAAAATTTCTAAAAATAATATCCTTTCAAAAAGGAAATTTGCTGATTAAACTTTTTTAAACGATCCTACAATTATTTATTTATTAGATCTTAAAAAAAAATTAAGTTTAAAAAATAAAATACCGGTAAACAATTTTGAAGTTCCACGTTAGTCATAAATAATTAATTAATAATAAAAACTCTTAAGTAAAAAAATAATTTTTATAAACATATTTGAATACCTTCTATTAATTTGTGATGTGCCTTAATTTCAAATATTTTTTATAAACAATTAGACACTACTTTAAAGTAAAATAAACAAAAAACAATAAAGCCTAATTTTTAAAAATAATTTTAATGAATATTAAAACAAAAAAAAAATAAAAATAAAAAAATTGAAATTTAAAAAAGTGACAAAAACTTTTCAAACTTAAAAAAAATAATTTTGTAAAACTACAAAATTTTCAGAAGAAAAAAACGGAAATTGAAACAACAAACATTGAACAATATGTAAAAATAACTTTAATAAATATTAAATATAAACTTCGGATTGTATTTCAAAACCAATAAAAAGCCAATTTGTTGGAAAATTTGTGTGAAAAATAAATCTCGAAATGTTATCTAGTGTGTTGTCTATCGTCCTCAATAAGGGCACTATATAATCAATATTAGCGGTATTCAGTGTTTGATGCAAGTAGTTTTGCGAAATATATGCGTTATATCGTTCAAATTAAAAAAAAAAAAAAAACAATAGGAATTTTTTTGTTGTATTTCACAAAAATGATGTTGTGCACTTGCACTTTTGCAAGACCATTTGCATCGAACACTATTGTTAATTTTATTTATCGATGTGTTGATTTTTTTTATTATAAAATTATTGTATGAAAGACTGAGAAATGCATCTAATCATAAATGAACGTAACAAATCAAATTAGTTCCACTTCGCTTTACTTATACATATGTACTTAAATTGGGTAAAATTTCTTTGATCAAAGCAAACACAACTAAAAACCGCAACCAACAAAATGGATTTTTTTTTTAAACTTTTAAATTTAAATTTGGCTGCAATTTCTTAAAGAAACCTAATTGAAAGAAAGAACAGCAAAAAAATCTCTTTTCTCTTAGTTTGTTTGCATGCAGAAGACACCCAGAGTCTTTGGTGGGGAGACTGTGGCGCAAATTTCCCGTGGTACCAGTCGTTGGGACACTGGTGAGACCTCAAGCCCCGTAAAAGCTAAGGTGACTGATACACCTATATATCCTGGGAGGATTGACTTTAATATGTTTAAAGTCCCTTCGTAAACCCACGAAGGCAGTGCAACACTGCTTTCGTTAACTGTTATCTATGTGACCCTTATTTTTTTCGAAACAAAAACCATCACCGAAACCAAAGAAACCGATTTACTGAGTTCCGTTGTGGTCCTAGCAACACAAATGACGGCAATGGTTTAAGTCGTCTGAAATGGTCATTACGCCAATAATAGTCGATAAATCGATATTCTGATTGAATGATATTGAACAATCGGAGAATGAAAGTTCATGAGGTGGCTGATTGAAGCGTTAGGGTTCTTAACTTAGCTGTAATATATCACATTTTGCATGAATATTTGGGTATTAAAAAATCTTTAAACCACAAACCGGAGCAGTTTTCAAGTTGTTTTGCAACTGTGAACCAAACATGAATCCACCACAACACACTAAAGAACAGATATGAATCAGATTTAGACCAGTGACTTGCGTGTGGCCTTAAAAGTAGCAATTTTAAAATATGACAGGCGGGACAATGCACATACCCGAGTCTAAGATTTGTAGACTACCCGAGGTACAACAACACACCGAATTAAATTGGACTTCATGCGAGCTAGGTCCCGCCTTCACATTTATCCCCGAAAGGCCTTACCAATAATTAGGGACGGGGATTTGGGAAAATTCTTGTGGGGCAACCGATTTGAAGCAAAAGCTACTGTAAAAAGTGGTGTTCCATCCAGCCAATACTTGAATTGGGTGACGACCTGCTGCTTCATCCAGCTTAGTCTTCAGATTTAGCTCCTTGTGTTTACTTCCTGTTTTCAACTTAAAAAAAATGACTGGGTGGTAAGGGATTTGGATCAAACGACGAGGTCATCGTTGAAACAAACGTCTATTTGGAAAATATAATAGTAAGGAAATACTACGATAGGCTTGGGTATGGGTAACGGTAACCGGAGGAACCACCTAAATTCCCCAATTTAATACGACAGTTATGTAGATAACCTTTTGTTTTTTGTAAATACAATTGCTGCTGGTTCTTGCTTGGGCTTGTATGAGGGTAGAGAACACCGACCTCTAGTTCTCCCGAACTTGACTTAGTTGGAAAAACTCACCTAAGTGCTGTAACCAAATCATGCATTGTAATGGCTTTTTCCTAGAAAAATACTCTTTAATATTGTTCTCGATGTAGTAATGGAGAACGCAACAGAAAACTCCACCGGAATTCAGTGGGGTCTATACCCCGATGACACAAGAGTCAGCGACAGTGGGTTTAAAGATAAACTTAGAAAAGACTAAATCCATGCTTGCGACTGACACCAGACGGCCTCTTCAGCTAAGCGGTAATATGCTTGAGGATATTGACAGCTTCTGCTATCCCGGCAGTATTATCATCAACAATTGAGGATCTAGTGCTGATATCGAAAACCTCATCAGTTGTGCCCGACGGTCGTTTGGTCTTCTAAGTCCTGTATGGTAGGCTACCCATATCTCTAGAGAAACGAAAATTAGCATATTTAACTCCAACGTGAACTCAACTCTATTGGTATGGTATGGCAGCGAGACTTAGAATGCAGCTGCACGCGACAATAACGAACTCCAAGTATTTGCCAACAGATGTCTGAGGAGGATTTTAGAATTATTTTTGTCCAAATGTTATATCCAATTGCAACCTGTGGGCAACCACAAAACATGCTCCTCTGCGCATTGAAATACTGAGACGTAAGTGGAAATGAATAGGTTACACACTACGCAGATGACCTAACACGAGCAGCCATTGAATGGAACCCGCAGGGTAACAGAAGAAGGGAAAGAACGACACACACGTGTAGAAGACTGATGGATTATGAAGTAGCAATCACAAAGAAGTCCTGGAATGAAATCAAACTAATAGCATGTAACAGATCACAAGGGAATGCATTTGTAATGGCCCTATGCTCCAACTTAAAACGACGGGAATAAATATATATATATATATATATATATATATATATATATATATTTGTGGTTTTATATTGTTCTCTATACCGATTTAAAGGAGTTGTTCATTGGTTACAACTTTAGGCCACTAGATTTTTAAACTGCTTCACAGGCATCAGTTTGTACTTTTTTGTTTTATGGCTCCGTTAACCGACCATGTTTCAGAACCGTACAAAACAACGCTTTTCAGACAGGAGTTGTAAAAGTGATTCTTTGTCTTAGGGGAGAGTGCGTTCGAATCGAAATATATATATTTTTATTTTTTAGGGGGATACCGAAGCAGACCACCTACTTCATGGGTCCCTTTCGACCCCTTCGAATACCTTACTTTAATTGAGTCTCGTGTTGTCAAAAGCCTTTTACTCTCGACTGTAGTGATTTCCGACTGGCGGAACATTCTGCCTCATCCCAGTAATTGCTAACATTTGCTTAAGGCTAGGTCTTCACAGCATCTCCATATAAATAATATGTGTCTGCCCGTAGTTCAAAACCTTCAAAACATAAAGTTAGTCTTTTTCGAAGCACAGTCTGCAAGTACCGCGATTTTGTACTTGGCCAGATAATATTTAAGAGCCCATGGGCCTGTACTAACGCAGTTAGCCATTTGTATGCAACCAGATTATATCCAAGCTCCTTCTTGATCTTTCTGCCAACTTGTAGTGAAAAATTCCAGAGTCTTTGGTGGGAATCGAACCCACAACCCCGTACTGATAGCTTAGTACACTACCCTGGTATCTGTTTGGTGAAGCCGTTTGTGTTGTATACAAGGGGCCCTAGAACTTAAAGCACATTGTAATCGAATTTAGAACTCTTCCTGAATGAAAATCTTAAAAAAATTTCAATTAATTATTAAATTTTTTATAACGGGGTTCATTCAATTCACAGAAAAGATAAAATGCAAACAACCTCCTACAAAATGTATAAAACTTTTAAACAGATTTTTTTATTATTCCAACAATCGTTAGAGTAAAAGGTACTTAGATACATATTCTACAAGATACATACATTTGTATATGAGTATGTATATATAAACAGCGGGTAAATTTACTTGCATTTGCATGTGTGTATCTAATAGATCTAATTCGCCCTCACGTGTAAACGACAAGTACAAACAGTAAAATTCAAAATTCGTACTACAACGAAAAATCAGTGAGAATGGTTGCATGCATGTTTGAAGGTGTGTGTTTGAGGAGAGTGTGTTGTGTGTGTGTGTGCTTGAATGAATCTGTTTGTTCGGTATCTAAAATCTGTCTGTTGTTTCTATTACTCTGTATCTAAATATGAAGCATTGTTTTTGTTTCTGTAGTTTTATTTGTTACTTTTTACCTTTTTTTGTTTTTTCTTTTGCATTTTGTAAATTTCTGCCACATATGACGCTGTTTTATTATCATCATTCCATGATATTTTGCTTTAGTTTTGAACTCGTATCTGCTGAATATATGTATATGTATATGTATGTACATACATATGTATGTATAGATCTGTGTGTGTGTATGTATTTGTACATATATTTTTTTGCGCAATTTATTCTAGTTTATGTCTAGCGGCGTTTTGAACTTGAAAAGTTTATTTTATTTTTTGCATTTTTCAGATACAAAACCATTCTTTGTTGTCATGACAGTAGTGTTTGATATCTTTTATTTTGACTGCAAACATTTTCAAAATATAGAGATAAAATATTAAAAAAAAACATAAAACAACATCCAACAACAAAAAGTTGCGTACTAACTGGGGTACTAAGTTGAAAACTAAAGAAAATATTAATTTTTTTATGAGAAAGTATTTCGGAGATACAAAGAATTTAATTGGAAATGCAAATGAGTATAGGTTTACATATTTTCATTGTTAACTTATATTTTGGGAAATTAAAAAATAATAAACAATTTAAAAATAAAAACTTTTTAAATCGGTACTCCGAGAGTAAAAATAGTTTTGAAGAGGGAAACTAAATAAGATCACATTTTTTTATAGCGGGATAGCGAAACAAATCATTAACTTTATGAGGGACTTTTTCGGCCCTCAATGAATGCTGGTATCCGATTCGTAATTTACGACTATCTTACTTTCATTAAGTCTAGTGCTACGACTATCTTACTTTCTTTGAGTCTCCTGCTGACACTAGCCGTAGTGATTTCAGACTGGCGAATGAAATTTTTCGATCTCCTTCCACATTACAAAGTCTCTCGTAATTGGTAACATTTGCCTAAGGCATCCCTTACCATACAAATTTAACATATGCCTGCCCGTGGTTCAAAGCCTATTGTAAGCCAGTTAACGTTTCAGCTTTTTTTCCAGACACAGTATGTACGTATCGTCTTACCTTTTCATTGTGGCCAGATTATTATCTTAAACTTTCAACAACCTATCACTAAAGCTTTTAACCAGTTTAAGGTACCCAAATTATATATTTCAGGTCTTCCTGGCAACTTGTAGTTAAGAATACCAGAGTTTGCGCTGGGAATCGCACTCACAATCCAGGACGAATAAACTAGCACTGTAGCTATCGACTAGTGCACCAAGGCACTGCAAGGCAACTATTATTGTTGGTCCCATTTCAACCCCCTAAGTTTCTCAGTTATTTCAAATATTTGACGGCCTGTTTACGTGTATCTTAATTCCGTGATGTTATCAAACTGGAAATAATTTCTGTTTATCGCTAGGTATTATCTTAGCTGCTCCATATCATCCAAGTCAAGTCATATCAACAAGGTAATTACGATCCTACAACAAAAACTTGATTTCTCGTTGTGGAAATATTTTTTTAAGATAGGTCAAGACAAAAATGAAATCCTCCTGGCTAGTGACCAGAAAACATCCACAGTCTTTTGCAGTATTCGAAATCGCAACCCCTAGACTGATAGACTAGCGTACTACGCATCAGTCTATGGAGTCTGTGCTTCACATTTTACAAACTACCAGCTGATGTTAAGCTGATCTGTTGAGATTATCTTGTTTGATATATCTTGGCATACACATTTAGTACGTGTCTTCTTGTAGTCGTACTTAGTCGAAATCCAGCTAGTGCCCGCAGTATTGGGCATCCATTTCAGTATATAGGGACTGCGGGTATGACAACACTGTCAACTTAAGTACATTGAATTTGGAGCAAAAGCCATTAAATTGGAGTAAAAGCCATTAAATTGGAACAAAACCCATTAAAATTCCCTTTTCACAAATATTTTTTATCAATATGTCAACCTACTTCTTCTCACACTTTCATCTTTTATTACCCTCGCACTAATTTATTGCTTTTTAATGACCCTTAACTTTGACATTTATTACGCTCCCACAAATTTTTTGCTTTTTAATGATTTTAATGGGTTTTGGTCCAATTTAATGGCTTTTGCTCCAAATTCAATGTATTTAGATTGACAGTGTTCTCATACCCGCAGTCCCTATATACTCATTTCTCAACTTTTTTCAGGTGCTGGCTACAAAATTGTAACTTGATTTAATCTCGGTTAAATGAGTTGCCGATTTTAGCTTAATCTACTTCGACTGTATCTAAGTATATGTTTGTTTGTTTGTTTTAGGGCATCTTCAGCAACTTCTAAACTTGCTATATAAAGTCTTTTACGATTAGTAAAGTCCATCGATTGTCCATCCTTAGCACCGACCATAGCACTGTCTTAAGTAACTCTTGGCTTAGAACCATAGAAAGCCACAGACTGCTGCTTCGGTTCTTTATTTCCTCTTCCGTCATTGGATTGTGTTGGAGTTTCATTCCGTTTTTTCGAAATCGCATTCATGCTCATCTATTACCAAAAAAAGTTTTTCTGTTGTAAAAACTGATGTATTTGCAACTTGTTGGGCAAATTATTTCATTTCGTTAACATTCCGCATCTTTTCCGCAGACATCAACCTTTTCCGCCTCTAGTTTTGGTTAAACGCCACGTTTGAAGCTATTCTTGTTCACGGTAAGAAAGAAAGAAAAGTGAATAGGCGCAGCGTACAATGTGGCGTATTTTGTTCAACCACGAGTTAAGATTTTTTTTAATTTACTCCGCCTGACTACTTAAGCTTTTGATCGCTATGTTATAAAAATATACCTGTCACTTGATTAACTGCCGGTTTCTCAATGTCGAAAGATTTCGTTCTTTCGTACAAGTACACTCAAAACAAAAACAAAATCTTTGAATTTGTTATTGTTTAAAATATAATTGCAAGAAAGAACGAACTCTGTCGACATTGTGAAACAGGCCCTAAGTATTTTGAGAAGCTTTTTGTGCAATTTCCGTATTCGAAGATTTGTTATCGATAACTTTATATATTTTTGTAATTAGCTATTTTCATATTTTATTTATTATTTTATTGTTTTTCTTACTACTCACTATCGATTAAATAATTTTTTTTCCAATTACCAATTTCCATATATTTTCTTTTTTTTCTGGTGTTATCGATTACTTATTTTTTTTGTTTGTAATTAAAGATTTTCATATCATTATTTTGTTGGTTTTTTGTTATCGATTACTTAAATTTTTATAATTAAAATAAATAAATTATATTTCATTTTTTTTTGTAATCGATTACTTATTTCTTTTTTCGAAATTACTGATTTCAATTTGTTTATTAGTTTTTTTTTCAACAAATTTGCTAACAGCAAAAACTTCAAAGATTTGTTATAACTTTATACATTTTTACAATTAGCGACTATCGATTAAATAAATTTTTTTACAATTAAGAATTTCCATATATTTATTTTATTTTTTCTGTTATTATCGATTACTTTATTATTTTCTATTGTTATCGATTTATTTTGTTTTGTTTGTAATTAACCATTTTCTTATCATTATTTTATTGGTTTTTTGTTATCGATTACTTAAATTTTTATAATTAAAATAAATAAATAAGATTTCATTGTTTTTTTTTTTGTTATCGATTATTTATTTCTTTTTTCGTAATTACTGATTTCAATTTGTTTATTATTTTTTTTTTTTCAACAAATTTGATAACAATAAAAACTTTAACATAAAAATTAATGGAAATTTTTCGATAACTATGATAACTATGAAAGTTATATTAAGTAATTAAAGTATATAATAATTAAAGTATATAATATATTTAAAGTTTATAATAATTCGGAAATATTGATTTAAAAAATTAAAATTTTATTTTAGAAATAAAAAATAATAATTTAATTAAACAAATAAACGAAACATTTCCTAGACAGAATTAAAGTAATCGATAATTGTTGAAAGAAAGAAACATTTAATATAAAACTTTTATTGGTTATCACTGCCTAAGAAGTTTCAATTTATCGATAAACAAAATTTTTATTTATTAAATAAGTTATCGATAGCTCAGGAAAATGCGAAAATTTAAGTAATATGAAACTCCGAACATAATATTATTAAAAAAAGTGACCGGTTATCGTTATCTTCTATTAAATTAGTTACAAAAAAATTATTTTCCTAAAGGTTCTTAAATCGTCGATAACTCCAAAATGTTTAGTTTTCTATGACTAAGAAAAATTTCATAGCAATATATAACTTAAAGGAAAATTATTTTAAATTTCTAAGTTGTTTTTTTTTTAACTCTGAAAAAAATGTATACTGGATACTTGTTTTTACAACGTTTTAAGTTTTTCGATAATATTAAATTATTATTTTATTTTTTAACTTGAAGAATATGATTTTTACCGATTTTTTTGATTTTTGATTTCAATAAATTAAAAAAAAATTTAAATGTAAAGTTATCGATAAATTCAAAAATTATTTTACATTTTTTTAAACAAATTTGTGTAAAAATTTTAATGTTTAAGTACCTTTTTCATAATTTGCGACAAAGTGTAAAAAAATATTTTTGATACCTATAAGTTAATATTGATTACTTCGATAAAAAGGTTTAAAACAAATTTTAGCTGCCGATTTGTTTTTATAAATTTTGTAGCTTTCGATTACTTAAAAATATTTTTTATGACTAGGTACCTACCTATTTCTAAAAAAAAATATATTTTTTTATCATACTTTTTTTTAATGTAAATTGATTTGATTAAAATTTTAAACAGTTGTCTGTTGCAATAATAAACTTTCTAATATTTCTGTTTCACTTCCTGTCATTCCAGGTGCTTTTTGACTGTTTGGAACATTTTTATAAACTTACGTTAAAACGTTGTTGATACTTAAAACAATTTTATTTGTTCATTTTTAATTTGATTAAAATAAAAAAATTAATTAACAACAAACACAAACAACCCGCAACAAAAACCTTCATCAGCAAATCATACACAAAACTCTGAACCCCCTCATCAACCGACAACCAAAAACCCCTTAAACACAACAAACAACAAGAAAAAAACAAGTGCAATTTTTATTTAAGTTTGACTTTAAGTTTTAATTATTTTAATTAATTTAATTTATTTTTAACAAAAATCACAAAAAAGAAAACGAAAATAAAAAAAAAACTTTTAGTTTAATTTCTCAAAATTTAACAAACAAAATTTCAACCAAAAAATCTAAAAAACTAAAATACAACCAACAACAAACATTTTCGGCAAAACAACAAGCAACAACAAAATTCAAGCAAACCCCCTCCCAGTAACAGTAAAACGAAGAAGAAGAAGAACAACAACAAGCATTAATAGTAACTACAACTACAATAACCCCTCAACAAAATTCGCAACAAATACAACAACTACAACCACAAACAACCGTAACAATAATAAAAAAGAAATTTATAATAATACAATAACAACAAAAACAAAAACAAGAGAGAACCGTTAATACAGAGAAATATTAATAAACACAACTACAACAATAAAGCAACTTAAAATCAAATAAAAACAAAAGCAAAGTAACATTAACCGTTAAACTTACACTCAACTAAAAAAGATAGTAAAAAAAGTAACGAATCTTTGAAACTAAATTTCGGCCTGAAAATTTTCAAAATTTATGCAGTAAAATAGAAAAAAATCAAACAATAATACCAAGGAAATAGTCTGATCAATTTAAAACTAAAACAAAAATAAAACCGAACCTCCTCTTCCGTCAAACCAAAACCGAAAAAAATTATTTCCCGAACAATAAAAAAAAAATAGACAAAATTTGTTAAATTTTAAACGAGAAAATCAAGCGGAAATAAAATCAAAATTTTTAAACAGTTTAAAACAAAATTTACTTATAATTTTATTTGAAAAATAAGTTTGTGTATTAAACAACAAAAAAAAAAAATACAACGTTCTGAACAAACGAAAACCAAAAAAACAGACAAATTAAAAACAGTTTTGAAAAATGTTAAAAACATAAAAGCTAAAGGAAAAAGCACCATAATTCCTGGCACATAAACTCTTAAAAAAAAACTTTATTTAATAAAAAAAAAATCAAAAACATAAACAAACCTTAAAATTTAAAAGGCTCTAAAAAATTAACCATTTTGGCTTTTTGAATCGAAAAGAAAAACTATTTTTTTTGTTAAAATCTAACAAAAGCAAATTATAAGTGTTTAAAAAAGGACCCTTAAAAACAATTATTCTAAGGTATTAAAAATAATTTAAAAACTAAATGTCATTAAATTTTACTGCATTAAAACTAAAAAGAACTTTAAAAATTAATAAACAATTACTGCCCTAATAATAATAACAAGAAGAAGAAAAAATCACAGTTTTTGGCAATAAATTAGTAACTCAGTTGGCTACTCGAAATTCTAAAATTTTTGGCTAAAGCAAAATGGTAAGTTCAAAAAGAATTTCAACAAAATCATATAAATTAAATTATTCATGTTATTTTTTTAAACACCAGTTTTAGAGGAAAGGAAATATACTCAAAATTATCCAACCTTACAAATATGAACTGTGACAAAAAAAAAACTATTTTTTTAAATATCTATTCGTTTTAAATACTAATGTTTTTAGCTATTGCATTTTAGATTTTAAAAGCAGGCGAAAAATATAAAAGACCGGCAAGATCTGTAATTTCTAACTGAACCAGATTACATATCTTATAAATTCCTTTTCGACTCTCTTTGCTTTCAAAGATTTCCGATATCCGGTATTTTTGTAACTTTTCACATGAAAATATCATTGTCATCTGTTTTTCCAGGTTATCCCATAGCTAAAGCCTAGTACTCTGTTCGAATTTGTGAAAAATGTTGAGCAACATTTATTATTTCACAAGGAAAATTTGACATTTAAAATGTGGTGTCTGTCTCGCGATTTAAAAAAAATTTACGATTTTATTGTTTTTAAGTATACCACATTGTTTTAGAAATGTTAACAAAAGCCAAGCGATCAGCTGTTGTTTAAAAAATTCCACATGAAATAATGCCCCTTTACTTTATTTCACAGCTTTGATAAAATGTTGCCAGAAACATTTCAATTTTTTCCGCAGTAAAAAACGGAGTACTACTTCCGCAACATTTTTTCATGATTTTTTCATAGAAATTTTTTATGTATGTAATTTGACAGCATTCCGGATGAAAAACTGAACAGAGTACCAGGCTTCATCCTCAACTTTGTAACATAAAGTAATGAAAAAGTTCGTTATTATATCTAGCTCACCCTTTGTAAAACAAGATGATTATAATAATTTCAAGTAAGAAATTTCTCACATAAGTTACAGAATCGAGGCAGTGATGAGTTACGCAACATATTAATGGCACTAATATTTTTCTGTGAGTGTAGTTAATTAAATTCTTAAGATTTGGATAAAAAAATTATTCTATAGCTAATACATACTTATAAGTTTTAAAAATCTTTCAAGTGAAGACTTCTCATGGAAATCGATAACGAAACTTTCTGCCAAAATGTTGTTAGTTATTGATAGTTACAAAAAATTTTCTAAATACATACATGTATGTGTGTACAAAATTAGCTTATTCACGTTTTTTATAACAATATGTAGTTATTGAAAATTCCAAAGACTTTCCAACAAAAATCTGTAGTTATCGATAACTACGATAATTTTTGTATTAACTATATTTAAGATAGTTTCTAAGAAAAATATGAGGGTATGTATTGTGTTTTTACCTTGGAAATGAAATCTACCAGGAGGCCGAGACTCTAATACGCTAACCCACACCTCCCCATGGAACTGCCACAAAGCCATCCGTCACGGGGTGGGAGAGGTACTAGACCGGCACTATACTACATCAACCCGATTTTGGATCTTCTCTAATCAACGTAGCTCCATAAGAACTAATTCTGCAAATTAATATACATACTCCCATTTCAGCCTAGAAGACAACACAGCTACAACTATTTTATCAGTTTTGTGATCAGCGAATCCCAAACCAAACGGATTCCAACCACGAACGAATAATATGTATATGCTCGTGTTGGTAATAGTCGCAATTTCCGTTAAGTGCTTAGCTACACTTATTACGGCTATATCATCAGCAAAACCAACCAACTCCATCGTACATCACATTCCATAGTAGAGGACCAAGAACCGAGCCGTGTGGGACTCCACCTGTTACATTCTAATGTTTACGACCTTCATCGGTGCGGTATAGTAAAATTCGGTTACGGAAGTAATCTTTTACTATGGCCAAAAAGTATTGAGGGATGATATCCAAAGATTCGAGAGAATTGACTATAATCTCCCAATTTGCTGAGTTAAACTCATTTATTGCTTAGGTCCGTTTTCCTTTCTTTTCCCTTTTACCACACTAATAGCACTAACAATTGATGTTGTTTTTCTGAACCCAAATTGATTATTTTATAGCCCTCTGGCAGCTTCAATGCTCTCTAATAGTCTCTTGAAAACTAGACTTTCCAATATTTTACCAAATTTATCTAATATACATAGTGGGCGGTAAGAGGAGATATCTTCTAAGAGCTGACCTTCCTTTGGTAATAGTTTGGTTTTTGTCTTTTCCAAATACATACATACATATATGGGAATGTTCCATGATGTAAACATTCAATTATTAAATGTACAATTTGATTGGAACAGTGTTCTTTACAACAATATTTGGTGTTCCATCCAAGCCAGAAGCATTATTGTTCTTGATTTACTTATAGCGGTCTCCACCTCTATGATTAGTGTCTGCTTGCCAAGATGCCCTTGCTTGAGAGGGAAACGTGCGTTCTACGATGACATGTGTATGTTTGTATATAGATATGTATGTATGTATGTATGTGTGTGTATGTATGTATGTACGTATGTATGTACATACGTACACATGTATAATATGTAAATATTTTCTAAAAAAATTTAAAGTTATCAATAACTACAAAAATATTATCTTAAAATTTTTTTATCGATAACTACAAAATATTTTCCACAAAATTTTAAAGTTATCGATAACTACAAAAATATTTTCTACAACATTTTTTGTCGATAACTACATAAAACTTTTTTTATAAAAATTTTTAAATTTCGAAACTTTTAATATAATTACTAACAAAAAATTTTGTTATGTATGTAGCTTTCAAAAACTACAAAATATTTTCTACAAACTTTTAAAGTTATCGATAACTACAAAAATATTTTCTAAAAATTTTTTTATAGATAACTACAAAATATTTTCCACAATATTTCAAGGTTATCTATAACTACAAAAATATTTTCTACCATATTTTTGATCGATAACTACATAAAACTTTTTTATTAAAATTTTTAAATTTCGATAACCTTAAAATGATTACTAACAAAAAATTTTGTTATAAAAAAACTACAAGAGAATATTTGATAAATGATTACTAAAAAAATGTTTAATAGATTTTGATAGTTATCGATAACCAGGAAAAATTTTCCAGCAATTCTTTAGCAAATTTTTCTGATAAAAATATGTGCATATGTATATATGTACGAGTATGGATGTATGTATATAAATATAAATAGATACGCACCACATCTATCATAAATGTTTAAATATTTATATTGCCCATTGCATTCCTTGCAATCCTTATTAAATTATATACCTCTCATTACACCTCAGGGTGTTCGTTGTTTTCAAAACTTCTCATGTCACATTTCGTTTTTAATTAAAAAGTCATTATTAATTGTATTAATTAGTAAGCCAAGGCGTGGCATAAAAAAGTGATGCAGTTACTTGTGAACAAACTGTACCCGAAGTTGTATCTACATAGGTATCATACATACATATGTATTTATATACTCTCTATATACAGATGTATGTATGTACATAAAATAAATATATAACAAAGTATTAAATAATATTATTTATTCCAACAAATGTCAATGTTTTCATTTAAATAACTGCCTTTTTTAAGCTGTACATATTTAAGTTATAATTACACATGCATGTCTACAGATGGATGTATGTATGTGTTTGCATATACATACATATGTACGCACATATATACATATTATCATCTGCCTGTCTGTATTATGAAAATTGATAAAAATCTGTTGCAAACGGAAATTAAAAATGTAAATTAATTTTTTTTTATCATTAATGCAACACAAATAGAATTGAAGTGAACTCGATTCAAACTACCAAAAAATTTCAGCAATAAGTAGGAGGAGTGCAAAATACATATTTAACGATAGGTATTGCATGCATGCATCACTGCAGTAATCGCTTTTTTATACATGAATTCAATACATTCACACATACGAGTATGTACTTGTGTAAATTTGTATGTATTGAAGGTATATAGTAATTTTTAATAATGTTTGTAAAATCTCTTATATAGTTCTTATACATATGTATATGTATATACATACACAATAGGTATTAATGTGTGCAATACATATGCAATCAGAATGGGTTCAAGGTACGCAATATTTTTTTTGTCACTTTTGTTATTGAGAATAGTGAGGCGATTACCAATATTTTTGGTAGCTACACATTTTCTATTTTCCTAAAAAATTATTCCTATCGATAACAAAAAATGCTTTATCAGAAAATTATTAAGTTATCGATAACTACAAAATTAGTTAGTTATATATTATAGTTATCGATTACTAAAAATATGATATAAGTATAAATTTTTGTCGAAAACTAAATTTTTGTTGAAAATGTGTTTATAGTTATCGATAAATATAAATTTTTGTAAAATTATTTCAAATTATTGATAATGTAAAAATTTTCAATCGATATCAGTATATTTGTATCTATCAATTACAAAAAATTATAATACAAATTATGTTTTGATCACTTTTTGTAGTTATTGGTGGAAAAAATTTTTCTATAAAGTTTTATATTTAGTTACTAACAATAATGTTTTTTTTTATAAAATTTTTTCGATACTTTTATTTAGTTATTAAGTCTATCGATCCTAAATCCTTACAGACTATAATAGTGTATACAAATAAAATTACTATTTATAACTTTTTACAAATTATAAACTTTTTAACAAATTCTCGTAGTTTCCGATAACTTCAGAAAGTAAATTAATTTTTATTTAATAAACTTAGCAACTTTTCAAATAATAGTTATGGTTATATAAATGTTTTCCAAACATATTTTTATTGTTATAGATAAATACAAATTTTTGTTAAAAATATTAATAATATTAATTATTAAAAACGTTCGTAGTTATTGACAACTAATTTTAGGCAGAGTATTTTTGGTAGCGACAACAAATTTCTAACATAAATTATATATTAAAAACTTTTTGTTAAAATTTAAAATTATATTTTTTTTAACAACTTTTTGTAGTTTTACTTTTTTAAAGATTTTTTTATAACTTTTAATTTTATGTGGAACATTTTTCGATTAATTTATATTTTGTTATCGATTGCTTATAATTTTTAGCGTAAAAATTTCCTAATTATTGATTAGGTGTAAATTATTTTTAAATAAAGATCTAAGCTATAGATAACAAATCATTTTTGCAACTTCGATAACTTTAGAAATTAAAAAATTTTTTTCAATTGTCAAAAACTAATTTTTTTTAGACATTTCTATAGCAATCAGTAACTTTTCAGTTTTCATTTATTGATTAAATATAATTTCTCACAGAAAATCAAAGTTATCGATAGCTACAAAATTTGCTTCGATTACTTCTTATGACCTGTAAAAACATGCGTTTATCGATTAATTTTAATTTACATTAAAATATTTCATAACTATCAGAAGTTGTCTTTAGAATGATTTTTTTGAAGTTATCGGTAATCACACATTTTACTTAGAACATTTCTGGTGGTAATTGATTACTGCCTTTTTTATTAGTTTTCTCGTTTAGTAATATTTTACAATTATACAATTTGTTGTATATATCTTTTGAGTACTTCTGGTAGTCATCGATATATTCATATTTTGAAATTAAAATTTTCGGTTACTTTAATGTTTATATATTTTATTTATTCTATCCGATAAATAAAAAATAACTTTTATTTAAATAAATTTTATTTAAAACAATTATTATCGTTATCGATTTCTTTCAGCAAATATATCTTTGTTATCGATAACTACAATTTTTTTTATTTAATATATTATTTAGAAAACTTTGTGTAGTTATCGATAGCTATAGAATTATTTTTTAATTGTACTTACGTTTAAATTTCAGTTCGAAAAATGTTTTTTATTTATCGATAACTCCTTCGATTTGTAAGGATATTTTTTTTTTTTTTGTTAAAGATTAAATCACTTTTTTACCACTGTTTGCCCAGTCAATTTATGCCTATTTTATATAAGGATGCATTTACTGTGTTGCACTATGGTTGCAATTTTTGTTGCTGCTTTATTCTCCTTTCTTTTTTTGGCAACAACTAAAGAACAATGAGTGGAAAAAAAATTCCGAAAAATTGCAATATTGCAACCGGCGCCCAATTGTTTTTTGCATTGTATGGGTGCGTGCTGCTGCGTTTGTAGTGTATTGTTTTTCGGAAATGCTGTTTGATGATGTTCTGACTGGGGAGCATGTGTGTATGAGTATGTTTAAGGGCGCGATTGTATGGTGGGTGGTAAAAGTGGTCAGATTTATTTGTATTTATTTATATTTAAAAAGGGTAGAGTTTCCATAGTATGTATGACCATATAAAAGATTTAACATTTTTATTATTGCAACAATGATGTGTGTACGCGAAAATTATGCTGGTTTTCGATTTGTTTGTGTATGTGTGTGTGTTTTTTTTTTAATTTCAAGTCTCCCCTTTATTATTTGTATTGTTTTGCTGTATCCAAAAAAGGGTTGGGCAGGTAATAAGGATGATGATGATGATGATGATGATGGTGATGTAGCTGGCGATGACAATGAGTATGTTGAAATGTTAAAATTTTGTCTGCAGCACTAAAGTTTTAAAAAATTTTGGGTGGTAATGAGTTGTTGTCTCCCCGCTCGTAAAACAGATAATTTTGTTAAAAATCCATAGAGTTGGTTAATGGTCGGTCGGTTGGTCATGTTGTTAGTAGCAAGAAGTACAAAAAATATCAATATAATGTTGGATGACATTGCTGTTTGGTCTACAATATTTTATGTTGCATATACATATGTATGTAAGTGAATGTACACACACACAGATATGAAGATGTACATATACATATGTATATGTAGCCTTATTACACAAAATAATCGAAAAACACAACTGTACTTTTGTTAAAAACAATTGTATTGCTGACTTTATGTTTGTAAGCCAGTATTGTTATTCGTATGCATCTGTACCACTGTACGTCTGTGTTTGTTTTTCATTATTTTCAATATACATGTATGTATAAACAAATATAAGTATTTGTTTAATAACTATTTACTGTTTTTTTTTGGGGTTTAGCTAGAAAGATCTGTGTATTTGTATGTGCTCGTTGGTATATTTGAGTTTTTAAATTCAATTACATTTCAATTGTTTTATCATCTCTTGCCCATTTAATGAGTTGCTTCAGCAAAACTACCAAAAGTATACTACTTTTCCATTTATAAATACCTAAGTACAATTGTACATACATACATATGTATGTATATACATATTTCTATATACACTTTTTTTGTAATATATTATGTACATACATATGTATGTATATATTTTTATTAACTTGCTCTTCATTAATGTAGTGGAATTAATGCGTTTTACTTCATAATGCAGTAAACCGAATATTAATAATTTATTGTTTTTAAATATATATAAATTAAATATGTATATAACAAATAAATATGTATCTTTTTTAATTTTTATAATTATTTATATAATGATATTATAACATCAACATAAGGTCTGAATTTAATCAAATAAATTAACTTCTTTTTTAAAGGCGGAGCTTATTTTAATCTATACATATAAACAAATAGTAACTCATTTCAGACTGTCTGTCTGCTTTTCATTTGTGTTCGCATCACGTGAAAACTACTGGATGGATTTTAACAAAATTTTTTGCATCCTGATTTCAATATAGGATATTTTTTTTTCCTTCAAAAATATCTCATTACCAAGAGAAAGTGAAGAAAAACTAGTGAAAAAATGCAATTTCCGGTTTAAAGGTACTGAATTATTCGGTTTAAAACTGGGATATTTTAAAACCTATTGCCCAACATTGGGCGCCAATTGAATAAAATTTGTATTTTTACTTTGTGGAATTACAACGCTATTTTAAACACCTTTTACAGAGCTTTCGAATAATTTTTAGAATTTTTTTAAATTTTACAATTTTATCCAGGAATGGGTACCTTTATATAAAGTAAATACATAAACCATAACTGAAGCAATATAAAAGTAAGAGTCATAAAATTTAGTGTGGATTATTCTTAAAGCAAAATTGTAGAAAATATTGTCAGGACGATGAGGAAGCGGCGGGCACTGCTAGTAACAACATAAAATACAAATCAAAGGAGGCCTGATAAAAGACGTGAAAAGAATTAAAATCTTGTACTTTTAAAGTAATATATTGAACGTGATACGGAACCTGATTTATTTTATTTCTAACTAACTATGCCCACACACGTTTCGATTTTGCTTAGGGTATTAGGGTATCTTAAAGTGATGATAATTGACCTAGTCATCAAAAATTAAATCGTATACAATTTTCTAAGATTCAGGTAAAGGAAATCTCGCAATTCCTAAAATAAATATCAAAAATCTCAAAATTGGAATTTTTATGCTTTGGCCCATAAAGTCCACATATGGACTAGAGTTCATGAAATACTTTCCGCAATAATTGGGAATATATATATTTTTTACAGCACTCTTCTTTATCCGATAGTTTGAAATTTTAGAACATATAGGCTAATGTCCAAATTTCGATGTAAAATAGATAAAATTGAAGGACCTCCATATTCTACTAGGATCATCACTTTTACACGAAATTTGGTTTAGAATATAAAATTTTTATAAACTCCTTAAAAATTTATTTTATTAAGAAAAGATTAAAGACCCCTTTTTTAGGCTAAAATACATTAAATGCAATAATTTTGAATTGAAAAATAAGATCACATAGCGGCACCGCTGGTAAGTGAATGATCCGTAGCTTTAAAATTTAAGCTCAGACACTCCTCTTATACGTCCATGTCAAATTCTGGATCAATCGAACTGGCCTTTTACAGATGTCCCTTTACACTGTGCAATGCTACAGTACAATTGCAATCAAGCGCTCGAAACTTCACCAAAGTCATCGGATCTTCATCCAATTAAATATGCCTGGAACTATTTTGAAAAACAAAAACGTCTTACATTTTCTTACCAGAAAGAATGACAAAATATATCAACCGAATAATGCCGGAAAGTGATTAAGGCGATACAAAAGCGTAACTAAATTACCTATCACTTATACATATGTGGTATAGCAGAGTAAATAATAAAAATCCTGAAAACAAATCAAGAATGTTGCAATTTAGAAAGGGTTGGAGAAGTATGAAGTAATAGAAATGTAAAACAAAAAATTTTTTGATTAAATAAAAAAATTTATTGAATAAATTTTATATGAAATTGTACCAAAAAAGCATTAAGTGTACCAGCGTACCACCACTGATGTGTCGATTGTACCAAATTTGGTACAATTGTACCACAAATCCTAACACTGGTTCGTGGTAGGTAAATTGACTTCTACGAGAAGTCAATTTCTCCTGCACATTTTAAGGGGCAGCGAGGACATTTTCACCAGATCTCGCGAATAAGTCGTTAATTAAAAAATGCATGTTGCCATAACTGCTTAATATCTGCTTGGCTGTCATTTATTTTCTCCTTGTGTGTGGCTCTTTTCTGATTTATTTATCTGTTTCTGTTATAAAAAACTGAATTTTCTTCCAAAATTATATCGAATATATCTACTTTATTATTGCAATAAACACTTAGACAACATGTTTATAGAAAAAAGGTTATTTTAAAGCTATCAAAGCTACAAGGTTACACGGCCACCGTTATGGCTATAGTCAACTTATGCTTTAAACACTTAAACCTCAGCGGCTACACCGCTACACGACTACAAATGCCGTTGGCTACAATCGTCGCCGTCTAGTCTACTTAATTATATTGAAGACAACACCTACATCGTAAACTCTGACATTGTTGTAGAAATACATATTTTATTTTTATAAAAATAAAATAACTTTTTCAAAAAAATTCGTGATAAAAACGATAAAACAAATAAATTTAATTGCTCAAAACCTCTTGATTGTAAATGATTGTAAATGATTTTATATTTTTTTTTTTGTGACATTCCCTTCTGTTGTCGCTTACAAAAAATAGAAATTAGCTAAGTTGGCTACAGACACAACGGTGGTCGTGTAGCCATGTAGCTATCATGTTGTCAAAATAATCGTTGTGATATAAACGTGAGTATTTTAGCTTTGCAGGTTGTAGTCGGCGACAATGTTATTATATTCAACAGAAGAAAATATCACAAAATTAAAAAATCATTAAAAATCAAAGGGGTTTGAGTAAATATTTATTATTTTTTGAAAAGTTATTTTATTTTATAAAATTAAAAAATGTATTTCCTCAACAATGTCACAGTTAACGATGTAGCTGACTACACGGCGACAATAGTAGCCAACGGCATTTGTAGTCATGTAGCTGTGTAGCCGCTATCGTCTATGTGCTTAAAGCTTGTATATGTGTGAGTAAATACCAGTTACCTTGAAAACTAAAATGTCTAATGCTCTCCTTATATTTTGTTGCTTTTAGCTTAAAGTGAAAGTTTGAACAAAACGGATACAAAATATTGTCACACAATCTAAATCACTAAATGTAACAGTATTTTGTTTGTTTGTTTAAGAGACAACAATGTTGCCAAATTTGTTTTTCATGTAGTTTGTTTTGAAATCTTTTGGATTTTACAAAAAGAAAATTAGAAAAAAGACACTCTACACAAGCCACAATAAAACAAACAAAAATCTAAAATTTTCTGTTCAGTCGAACATAGACAAAATAATTTTTTTCTTGTTGCACATTTAACACCAAATAACAACGCACATGTTGGAAAATGCAAAATGCCACCCACATGTTGTTTAAAAGTTTAGCTGGTAGAAAAACTGGGTGGAAAACAAAATGCAACAACATTTGCTAAAACACTCACACACACACAAAGTCTCAGAAAGTGAGTTGATTTATAGAGAGTTTAAAGTCTAGTAAAGTTTGTAACTTTTTTTTTCGTGTGTCTGGCAAAATGTTTTGTTGAATTTAGAAAAATCTACCTAAAATAAATCAATTATTTAAACTGGTGAGACAAACAAAAACAAACTAATAGGGAAATTCAAAAAGTAAAATATTGCCTTTGAAAAAATATTTGTTGTTTCGGGCCAATTAATTATTTCCTTGTTTTATCTTGCGATGATCGGATGACGCTTATTTTACTTGGCCGTATTATTCACTCCAATTGTTATTATTATAAATATATAGGGGCATATCGTAGCACACCGCTTCCTTAATACATCCCTTTTCGACCTCCTTCCGTCTTCAATGATTGTAGGCAAACTATTTGGAATTTAAGGAGAACTTACTTTCATTGAGTCGCGTGCTACCACTAGCCTTTTTTCTGGACTCTAGTGATTTCGGACTGTCGACTCGTAAGCATGTCTTTTTTCTCATCACAGAGTCTCTAGTAATTTCGAGCATTATTCCAAGGCTTAAATTCCCCATGTCATCACATTTTAGAAGTTTCTGCCCGTATTTCTAAGCTCTATGCTGGGCAGTTCTGCACATTCATACACTATGTGCGTTATTGTCTCAGCCTCTTTTAGTCTGGAAGTATCACCATCTTCGATTTTCATAGTGACTAGATCATCTAGTCTTAAAGTTTCCATGACCTGTGATTAAAGCAGTTATCCAGCTTAAGGTAATTATGTTATTTCTGGTGACTTTACTGACCTTCCTGCCACGGTGCTCATTGGTTTCATTGGTTTCATTCCCAGCTATGCCTATGTGTGCTTTAACCCTTATTAACGTTATCTCATTAACCGAGGTACATATGGTAAGTTTTATAACACATTCTAGCATTAGTTTGGCACGTATACTTGCCTTATACGTTTTATAACCGACTTGTTGTCTAATGCAATGACAAAATTTCTTCCATGCAACCGACTTACGAGATAGTGATTCAACGCATACAGAGACTCTAGTAATTCTGCATGGTAAACGTAGACGTACTCCCCCAAACTCTTACTACAGGACAGGTTCAGCTAAGCTGAGTATACAGCTACTCCTGCTCTATCGTCCATAAGAGAATTATCAGTAAAAATGATTATGTCGATCTTCATACACTCATTGTGTATAATGCCTTCCGCAATGATTTTCCTATGCAGTCTTTCGACTATCTTACTTCTACTCATGCATTCCATCGGCGTTTGAGCTTCCCTATCCTCCTTACTGACTAGAATCTAAAATACTCTTAACCCCGATGTTCAGAATTGTCATTAAAATAAAGAGGCCTTAGCAGAACTTTTCCGGAACACCTGGAACGCCTACCAACAGAAGCGTGGGTAGAAGGTGCTCTCCACAGTAAACATCTTTGTAAAATATATTAGAGTATGGAATGCTACTAGGATTCCTTGTGCCTACTAAAGAATGAAAAAAGAGGGCTTCTAAAAAGTCTTCATACTCCTCCTTTTTATCGCTGGGTATATTAGGTTTCAGCAGCTCATTTCGTGTTAGTTCCATCATATACGGAACAGAACCCCCTCCTTGATCTCAATTCTTACGGAAACCCAAATTTCTTTAGAATCATTTTCAGGTCCTTAACGTGTTTTATAATTTATCGATTCAATTGCAATAGTCATGGCAACTTTTCTGGACTTTGACATGAAACTTCATCAACATAGTTACCTTAGCACTACATCTGCTAAAACCATTCTCTTCTTCTGCTGTTCTTTGATATAAATCCCGTCGTTTTTAAATCGCTCATTACAGATTCTAACAATTATTCTTGACATCAATGATTATTAACGCTGAAGTCGACGTATACGCAAAGAAAAAACATGGTTGAGGTAACCATAATCTAAGAGCAACATATTATGGTTGTAGTGAAACCATATTATTGTTGAACATTATTATATTATGGTTAAATTAACGATTATAGTATGGTTAAAAAATATGAAATGTCATATGAAATGGATATGCCAGTTTTTTACATTTTAAAATATAATAAATAATTATTATTTTTTATTAATGATTTTATGTAAAAACAGATGATTTTATTAAGACATATGTAGATACAAAAATTTAATTAGCATTTTTCTTCTTCCAAACCGAGTATCAAGGATACAAGGGAAGGAACACTTTGGCCATCGATTTAACTTCATTCGCACATGGCCCATACCATCGCAGATCATAGATTTACCAGTAAAGAATTGTTCTTGAAGACATCAATTTCGGGGGATTTCTTTTTCAATTCAGCCAACACCTTTTTCATGTAGTCCTTCAAGTACATCATCAGCTTCTTCAGCTCAGGTATAGAAATCTTCACTTTTAATGTCACCTGGTAAATTACAACACCGACCAATTTCGTTTTGTATCTGCGAACATTTCATTATCAATAATATTATCCCAGTTGATTTTCATGATTACGAGGTTTTATTAATTTTTCTGGTCTAAAAATTAAAAATAAATTACACCTCTCAGACGGAGAGGCCTCGAATTGCGGGTATTCAGAGAAGATGGTTGCCACGCGCTCAATTCAACGGCGAAAAAGAAATAATTAAATATTTATTTTTAAATTGAATTCCCGAAACAATTGTTTATACATTTTTTATTATTTTTTTAAAGCACACAACAATAAACTCCGATGACATAAACAAATAAATAATTTTTATTTTTAAAAATCTTTTAGTTACCTACGAAAAAACTTTGGTTGTGGATTAAACATTAAATAGTTAAAAACAACCATGTTGAATTTTTTGTACGTAGTAACCATTTAATGATAAAATTTTAAACAAAACTTTTTTACGGGGACCAAAGTAATGTTACAAACAACTAAAATGTGTTCATCGCAACCAGAGAACATAATTTGGTTCCTGTGACCATACCATATCCATGTTTTTTGTTTGCGTGTAGTAAATTGAATACCCTTCGCAGCAGGATGTCTAGGAAATCCCTTTTTAGTCGTCAATTTTATATCCATTGGGAAAGGTTAACCATTCGAGATTTTTCTGGAGGCTAAAAGCGGGAGGAAGAGGTCTATCGGGTCTGATCAACGACTTTGACTTAGCACAGAATTCGTTAGTGCGAGTTAATAGAAATCCTTAAGCGGGGGCAGTATATTAAAACGCTACGTTTTCGTTTTACTGTTACAAAGCAACAGACACCGCCAATGGTGCAGGGGGGTTTAGAGTTAAGTTTCAAAACGATGTATGGACGAATTGTATTATCCAATGTTAAAACCACCCTACTGATGAAAATATGCATTAAATCTTTGTTCAAGTTAGCATATCTATGAATGAGATATTGAGAGCTTTAAATGTAATGTAATTTAACTTCATTGTCTTACTAACTTTAACCAAACCTTAACTGGCTATTGTACAACAGGCCTTGATTATATGCAATCAATTTAAAGTAAAACAAATAATCCAATAATAATTTTAAAACTGAGCTCAAATAAAAAACCATTAAAAATTAAAATGTTGTAACATGGGCATGTTGAACGTACAAAGACTCTAGACATTATGGATTTGAACGCCTGCTGAGCCTTCATCCACATTTGTATTGTAATGTTTTCAACTACGACAACCTAAAAAAATCAACAGGGAAGTACATTGGACTAACAACATGTTAGGACACACACACACACACACATGCAGTCTATGCCATTATGTCTGGTATGTTGACAATTTAAAAAAGAGAGAAACTAAAAGATGAAATATTTGACCACCCATGTAAACACTTTTATTTCTTCCTTCCTTGCACAAACTGTTTGCGGCAAATAAAAAGGCGTTTTGTTTGATAAAGTGGTCATTTCACTATGAAAAATTTTTAGCGGAATTATGGAAGAATGTAGGCAAAAATGATATAGAAAGCAAAATTTTTATTTAAAATTTAAGAAGAGAAAGTATTGCATCTTTCAGACTGAAGAACGGTCAATAGTGTGAGGCACTACCCTTTATAGGAAGACTATAACCGCATACAACTGGATAGCAACTTCACTAATGAAAAGAGCAAATATTTTGCCTGAAGGGTTTTGTCATTTTTTTTTAAATAATGAACATTTATGAAAATGAGGCCAACGATTGAGTAATTAAGTGTTTTCGATTTAGTGATTAAATATTTTCGATGACTTTGATGATTGTCCAAAAATTCTTCTTTCGGATTGTACGATATTGATAAAGGAGTCCAACTAGAACTGAAGTAAAGAGATTATTGAAACATTTTCGGTGATTTTAGATCCACTAGTATTTGTCCTAATGATCACAGCCTTTAGTCTGTGATCAGTTGTGATCGGCATTTGGTCCCGGTTCTCACTGCAGCCTATGCTGATTTTTATTTCAATGATATTTGTATTTGAGTGCCTCGATAGACTGGTTTATCAGTCTGGGGGTTGCGGGTTCGATTCCCGCCAAAATCTCTAGATGATACTGCGGACAAGTAATAAGCTTCGCTGAGAGTTGTTGTCTTTTAAAAAATGTAACTATTTACCATTTCATTTCGTAGTTTTAGATATTACTCGTAATCAAAGGGTACGCCGTTTATATTTAGGTATCTTCTTTACCCTGAGATATGCGGTTTAGACTATGCACGCTTCAATTTTTTTCTTTGTGTGGTTGAACTGGATTGGTGTTTTCAGCTCTGACCCTTTCAAGTCTGTTGCTACTTCTGGAGACGTCTACTTGTTATTCGAAGGCTAGTTGAAGGTTTCCGCTGTAAGACCTGACGTCTCTTTGCCTTCTTGAGCAGAATTTTTCATTCAAATAACATTTACCGCTTTTTTTCCTGAAGATATATCAAAAGTTATACTCTTCGTTTCGTCTGCACAAATCTGCACAGTTGCACTTTCCTTCTACTATACTGTGTACTGGAGGGAGAAAGTCCAACTGCGCAGAGTTGCACATTATGCAGGTGAGTTTGTATTTTAATCAGAGGTAAATAGGTATTCAGAGTCCGCATACTAGCCAGAAGGTTCTACTGACATATGCTGTTCTGCCGTTGATTAGAGAAGAGTACTTCTCTTCAAACAATTTTTTAACCTAGCAACCCTACCATGTATTTATCTGTCTCTCTTTACTTCTTGGAGTTAGGAAGTAAGTAATCTCTCTCAGAAACAGGCATATCTCTACTGTTAGTAACCCCATAATTTGTGTCTTTGACAGAGACTACGTGCTCTTTTCCTATCACACCACCAGTGAAAAATCTTGACATGGTTATAATTATGCTGACCTAATATGCACGTTTTTCACCCAATAATGACAGAGTTTTGCGAACTATTTAATGTAGTGGACTTCGAATCGCACCCGGTTGTGTTCAGATGACTAGTTCGGATCATCTGCATGAAGAGAGACCAAGATACATAATGAACTGCTGAACAGTCACTACTTGATGGCATGTCATTTGCCAAGTTATTGTTACCATCGTACAGTTACTGAAAAACCCCTTTCCTTGACATATCCGTCAGGACTTTCGTCACTATCTCAGTAACTTCGATGACTACAGTCATGAAAGAATATTTAAAGGCACTAAAGCCTTTAGCCTCCTTCGATTGGATATAATTTTGGATTGGAGATAATTAGCGGCTACCACTCAGGCAAACTTCATCAACGTGCTAGGGAGCCAAGCACATCTTCTGTAGCTATTTCAGTGACAGCCTAAATTTTATTTCACTTAACGTCAACCGGATGTCCATAGCAACTGTTCAAACATCAAGTTGCACTAATGTTTTAATTAAATATTCTCCTACGATTGTATCTCAGTTGAGATACAATTCCACTCTCAACTGAGCCGGACACTTAAACTTGTTATCCAGACTGTCGTCGAAGTCTTCTTGATTCCTTGAATTTATTTTATTGTCTCTCTCTTTACTTAAAAGAAAGATCGAATGAGATTCCGAAACTTCTCCAGCTCAAAGTGCCACTAAATGACATAAATGTTAAAAATATAATATCAATATTTTCACTAACGATATTTCGATAGTCAAGAATGTTTAAACAACAACTACTAGGTATGCTATACCGGGTAGCCCAAATATAAAATTTTTTTTAATCATATCCCAAATATTAATATTATTATACTTCCTCACTCCAAAATGAGCCGCTTTAGGCTTAAACAGTGTTGGAAAATATTGCAAACTTATCGGAAGTTAGCTATTCCAACAAACGAAATTTACTCATCTGGATGATAACGCATCCATAGAGAGAGAGGATAGAGAGAGTTTAGTGCGGATATTGAAGCGATGGCATCATTGACAATTTTTTTTATTGTTGCTGGATATGCAACAATTCAGTCAACGACAAGCATTACACAATTAAGATTTTGGGCCTTTTATGTCCTGAACATGAACTTGTATAATCTTTGGTTTCAATAGGATTACACACCATGCCATACATCTCATCAAACAGTACATATTTTGAGCACTTAGTTATGTTATCAGGTTATTGTGGAACAAGATTAACGTGAGTACCTGCCTATTCGGCCTAACCTCACGGTGGTCTTACCACCGAGTGAAACTTAGGCGTAGACTTTACGATTGCCACCAATAGCTTTTTGTGTGTGATACAGTTACAATGAGTAGCAATTTATATAATATGGCAAGCCTTTCCAAGGCAAGCCTAGATCCACATTATAACCTCTTGCTTAGGGGTTTGGAGACTCCGTCTGTTGAGAGTGCAACAGCACACTTGATCGACCTTGCACCTTACCTACTTAATCGATCTTAAACCACAACCACCACGTGTACCCCCGAAGGGGACCTCACCAATAACCGGTCACAGAGAGGATAGGCTCACTGTGGGGCCACCGATTTCCGTGGTACCAGTCCTTTGGGCACTGGTCGGGCCTCGAAGAGGACCCACAATGTTTATCGCAGACCTTTTCTTCCAGATTTAGGCCTCTAGGAACCCTAGCGTCTGGTGCCCCTATTTTCCCCGAGTGAACCGCGTCAAAGCATTTGCCATTCCTGCAGTGACAATTGGAACCCCTGGGGGGAAGAGTTATCAGGTTATCTGCCATCTTGGTTTAGATATTAATTGGTAACTTGGATCTGTGATTTGACTTTAAACTTTTTCTTGTGGGGTACCCTTAAAGACCGCTGCTATTCGAATAATCCGGAAACGTTGTTAACCATTCGTTAAAGCCAACAGAATTAGCCAAGAATTTTCAATTTGGAAATCATTGTTTTCTTTAAAAATAACTAGTTGCATAAATTTTGGAACACCCCTCATTTTCGATGTTGCTAAAAGAATAATTGTTGTTCAGTGTATTTATGTCTGTATTGTGAATGTTTAATGTCCTTTCATATTTATGCATGTGTACATTTGTGAGAGTTGTTTTAAGTTATTTTTGTTTTGTTTTCGTAAACGTCATTTACATTTTAATCAAAGCACCATGCACACACATACACA
This sequence comes from Phasia obesa, assembly GCA_949628195.1. Lineage (NCBI taxonomy): Eukaryota > Metazoa > Arthropoda > Insecta > Diptera > Tachinidae > Phasia > Phasia obesa. The sequence continues at coordinate 123,035,615 of OX451217.1, forward strand.
CATGCATACACATATAAACGAAGGAAATTAAAAAAAATCAGACTGCGATTTTTGTTTGATTTCTTTTTCTAGGTTATTTGTCTTCTTTTTTAGGCTTTCGGCCGGCCGCCTTTATAGGAAAACAAACACACATACAAACATTCATATATACCCACCCATACACAGACGTGCTGCAGGATCTCTTTTACATGAAAGAAATAATAAAAAATCATGTATTTTAATTCTTTTTGATATTTAAAATGTTTCTTATATTTATTGCAATTTTTTGGTCAGTCATGTATGTACATTTCCATACATATACAAACGTGCATGTACTTACATACATACAAACATATATAAGTTTTGAGTATGTGGAGGTATGTGTCTGTTCATTTATGTACATTAATCTTGGCTTGGTATTGGCCAATAACTTTTTTTCTGAACGATTTATTTAAAGTGAAGACACTTTTTTTCCCTTTTATTTTTCAAGGATTTTTCTCTTATTTTTTATGAAGCCTCGCAAAAAAATGCGTTTGTAAAACATGATTTTCAGTTTTTGTTTTAAAATGCCAAAAATAAAGGGGAGTTTATATTTATTTTAATGAATTTTATATACAAAAAATATTCTTAAAAATACATATGTATGCATAGTCACATATAGTCATATGTATGTTTATAGGTGTATGTTGCGGCTACATAAAAGCATGAACTATCCTAGAGATGTTTTTAAGTTGAAGACATGTAATGCCTTTTAAGAATTTTCGATACATGAGGTCGCATTTGCCTAAAATCAATATTGAATCTGTCCCAAAGCTTTACCGTATTCAAGGTAACCGATTTGAATGGCACTGCTTACATCTGGAAAAGTGTGCCTTCCGTGGTGCACATTCATTCGATGAAACCCACTGCTTTGATTATCCTTTCGTCTCTGTTTTTTTATGATGGATCCAGAGTTAAAAAAAAGGACAAAAAATCGATTGATTTGTGCCTGAACATGGCCGAGCACTCCTTTGAATTGATCACACAATTGCACACGAGCGAGTCTGAATAATCGGGACACTCACTCACAAGTGAGCAGCTTTTTTATTTACAAATCTGTAAATGAGAGGTCCACTAATGTAAATAACTAAAAAATTCTCCCAGCATTGTCAAGGTGTATACTTTGAGTGGCAAGTTTTCTCGTATCTAAACTGCTAATGAACGGCGTCATAGCCAATGTGAATTTATTGTATCTGTCATGACATGACAGAAGTAAATTCATATAACTTGAATAACAGATGTATACCATCATAAAGTACGAATGTTAAAGTTTTCCTTTGCGGTACAGAAATATTCATGCAAAGTGTTATAGTCCCGCTTGGTGGAGATGCCTCCAGGCTCTGCATTATTTTCTGCGATCGTTTTGTATCATTTAAAATTTACTAAGAATTTTTTATAATTTTACTGAGAAAGTCCATATTGGAAGACCCTATTCGCTGTGACATGGTTGTAATAGAGTTTTAATTTTTTGCCTCCCGCGGTTTACTGGTATTTTTCTTCAAATGATAAACATAACTTTAATAGCGGTAAGCGTCCCACTAAGTTGCTGTAAAGCAAATTTTGACAAGGAACTACTAGAGGGCGCGCAGACCAGATGACCCAATGATTTTATATCCTAAGTATGAAGACATAGAACAATTCTGTTGAGAACTCCTTGAAGACAGATGGGCATAGTGGTGTGTATGTTGGACTGGTGTAATTGGAGTCCATGTTAGGAAAATATATTTTCTTCTACAGAAGTCTTTGTATAAAGAAGCACCTTATCTACTGATGTCCAGGTCTTTCTGCTGACAGGTCATTTTTTCTGGTCAGTACCATGTTCTATCTGCCTATGCATAACTATGGTAAATTCATTTATCTGGACTTCGAAATTGTTCAGCTCTAGATGTAGTGTGGATTTGCAGGAACTCTATGGATCTCCTAGACATCCGTCTTTTAACCATCACCAAGGGAGAATTAGGGTCAAAGTGATCCAAGAAACCTACCTTTAGCTAAGTCTAAGTTAACTTGAAATTATTTTAATGAAAAGAGATAAGTTATATCACTTAAGCCGTTTCACACTATATGTAATACTGAGTATTAAGATTTTCATTGGATTTCTTAAGACAGAAATCCAATGAGAATTGCGTGATTGTCAAAAAATCTAACGTAATATAACATTTCGTTTCCACACTATCACACTTCAAATAAAATGAAAAACATCAGCAAAGGAACAAGCCGTGACGAGACATTGAACGGCGTCTGCTGAGCAATTTTATGTGGACGGCAGAGGTGCCGGATCTTAAGTTTGTTTGGCCGTTAAAATTTTCGGTTAAAAAATAATACATACATTCAACAATTTCTAGGCATGGCAAAAAGAAAGTACATATGTAAGCGATAAGACTGATGGCAATTTAAGGCAGGTGCAGGATAAAGATAAAATATCATCTTCGGCGGCAAACTAACAGCTGAGACTCAATCAACTTGGTTATTTGCTAAAATGTTATCGTTTAAAAAATTTTCTAAAAATGGTTTAATTTAATGGGATGTCAAATTTCTTTCTGTATTATTTCACATTTTGATAACATAGTGCTTTCACACTATCAAACCTTCTCATTGGATTTAAGTCTTAATACTCAGTATAATAGTGTGAAAATGGCTTTAACTGTAAGTACTAAATCTAAGCACGAAGTCTATATTTTAGAAATAAATGTAAAACTTTATTTATATGGGATATTTTTGCACTAAATTTGAAAGCTAAATTTAGCCCTAATTATTTCAAAATTTTATAAAAAAAATTGGTTCTAAAATGGAACTCAATAATATATTTTTCATAAAAAATAAATTAAACTATTTGTAGTGCTTTATTGTAGTACTGAACTAAAAGAAACATTATTACTACGTTTTAGTACTAAAACTTTTAAATTATTTTAGTACTAAATTTTTTAAATTATTTTTAGTACTAAAAAATTTTATATTATTTTAGTACTAAAATTTTTTAAATGATTTTTATATCCAATAAAAAAATTCAAATCAGTTTTCTTTAGGATTGAGTAGACTTCATAATTTTTGATTAGGGATCAGCTGTGTGGCACGAACCTGTATTGTTCAAATTAACTCCGTAATCAGGAGCGATAATTGGTTTTAATAGGAAAACCAAACAGCCGTGGTATTATGCCAGTATCTAAATACATCGCAATTTTTACATAACAAACATAATCTCCAATTTTGTAGAGTTAAGCTTGCTCTTTTTTCTATTTTCTTTCAAAAATCTACTCTTTACACGCAACACAATTTATAAGCCTATAATTGCAGTGGTATTTATTGCATACCTCATGTTCTTCTTAAATGAGGATGTTCTTTTTATGTGACAACCGTCAGCCACCAGTTTCGAACTAGTACTAAAATAAATTTATTGCTAAAGTGGGTTTGTTTGTTTTATAACTTAACTATTAGTACTTTATTTAACTATATAATTTTGGTTATAGTTTTTAGTACTCTATTCAACTAAATAAATTATTTATTTGTAACGCAATACTACTTAGAATAAGATAGTTATTGAAACAGAGAAACTGAAGTTGAAGCGCATTCGAGCTAATCACGTTCATGCAAAAATAAGTACAACATATTTTTCACTCGATATTTTTACATAGTAAAAAAATATTTAGTGTCTTTATAAAATGACTCTACATTACTACTTAGATAAGTTTACAAACATATCTGTACAATATTTTAAAATCTATTACTTTTTAGTACCAAATGCTAAAAGCAAAATTCTATAGAATTTATTTAAACTTCAGTAGTTGTTTTTGAAAACTAATACTTCTATCTTCAGTATATTCCATTTTACTTTATTTGTTTAAAAATTCTATATTTTTGTTCCATATAGTATTTATTGTTATTGTTTAACTTGTTGATTACAAAACTCAACAGTCCCATTCTCTTCACACTACTTTCTCGTTTTTCCAATCAAATGATACAAAACAACAATTTTGCCAGCCAAAACCGAAAGTAAAATCGTTTTGTCAACAGCAGCAAAAAAAAACTATTCAGCAAAAAATCTAAATCAAACAAAAATATGCTCTACTCGAATGAAATTTTGCCAAGAAGAGAACAGCAAGAAAAAAATTGTTAGTATTTTTAGAAAAAAAGAAACAAAACGAACAACGCAAATTGCAAAAAAAAAAGATAAAAATAGTTTCATACAAGCGAAAATTCTAAAGGTTAGTGAACCGCATTCAAATAAATAATTTTTGTGATTTTTGAAATTTTACAAAAAAAAATATTTAGAATTCGAAAGCAATAGTGTTCTAAAACATATTGCTTTGTGGCATTATCTTAGGTTTTGTGGCTTATGGGATTTAATTCTTAAAAATCAATATTTTTATTTTTCTTAAAAAATTTCACTCTCTTTAGTTTAGTACTAAATTTTTTTTTCTAGATATTAAAATATAAATTAGATTTAAGAATTAGCCAAAAGTAACACGAATATATGACACCATACTCATGCTTACTTAAAGATTGCTTTATGACATGTTTTCATACAAAATTTGTCTTCAGATATGATAGTCATAAAAAGTCATAAAGTTATAAAGTATACTTCAAGTAAACTTTTTTTTTAATACACGCAATTTTCTTTATGACTAAATTTGAGTTTAATATTGGATATTCAATATAGTATAGTATAAAATCTAGTATTAAGAAATTGTATCGAAATTACCTAAGTACTAAATTACATTTAAAGAATTTTTTGCTAAAAAGTAATTTATTTACTAAAATTTAGTACTAAAATTTAACACACAAATTGAGTTCCTAAATGGAATACAAAAGTTTATAATGAAATATTTTTTTATTACATTTTAAATTTATTACGAAAATAATGTTTCCAAATTGCTTACAGAAATTTAGCACCAATTTTTTTTTAATTGACTAAAATTTCGTGTCAAAATTGTGCCGTTTATTTTTTTTATCTAAACAATTTTTTTATTTCAATTTAGTACCTACAAAGTCCTACAAAAATATCAATACTAAAATTTCAGCAAAAAATGTATAACTAAATAACTGTTAAGTAATTTTCAAGTAGTACTAAAATTGCAATAAAATTCAAAATTTCATGAAATCTGTCAATTTAGAACCAAACAATGAAAATTTTATATTTAATTTGATACCAAAATTAAGCTTAACTAAGGACTGCAACTCAAGTGCTTAAATGTGTTTCTAAAAACATTAATGCCGATATTTATAATCAATTGAACTTATTTGAAATATATTTTAGAATGAATTTTGTATGAAAAATTTGTCCTAAAATAGATTTGAAATCTATTTTATTTATTATGACAATTAAGCTTTTTGCAAAATTTAGTACGAAAATTTAAAACTAATATATATAACTCATATTTTATATTTTGTACTAAAATACACATTGAAACTTAATTGAATACAGAAATTTAACACCAAAGTTTAACTCGGGTGCTAATATGTAGTTCCAAAAACATTAAATCTTTTAGCAAAAATTTAGTACGGAAATGCAAACCTAAAATATATAACTCATAATTTATTTTTTGTACTAAAATATATCTCGAAACTTAATGAATACTTAAACTTAATAACAAAGTTTAATTCTAAGTTATTGGAAGTTAGTATTAAAATTGTATAGTGCAACAGCAAAATGCGGCTCAATTAAGCATTAAAACTTAAAAAAAAAAAATTAGTACTAAATTAAAAAAAGGAGGCAATAAATTTCATTTATTTTAAAGGCTTATACTCTTCATGAAAAATAAAATATATTTGAAATTTATTTTAGAGCAAATTTTTCATACAAAATAAGTTCTAAAAAAATCTCAAGTAAGTTTTATTTATTATGAATATTATTATTTATTAAAAATTTATTATAAAGAAGAAATTTGATAGAAAAATTTAAAACAAAAATGCAATATAGTACTAAAGTTTAGTTTTAAAATTATGTACAAGAATTTAGTACTTTATTTGAATTTATAACATCTTTTAGGAAAATTTTAGTACGGAAGTGTAAACATAAAATAAATAACTTATATTTTATTTTTTGTACTAAAATACACCTCGAGACTTATTTGAATACTTAAATTTAATACCAAAGTTTAAATCGGGTGCTTAAATGTAGTTCTAAAAACATAAAATATTTTAGCAAAAATGTAGTACGGAAATGCAAACCTAAAATATATAACTCACATTTTATTTTTTGTACTAAAATACACCGCGAAACTTAATTGAAAACTTAAATTTAATACCAGAATTTAACTCTCAAGATAATGGGTGTTAGAATTAAAATTTTGTAGTGCAATACTAAAATGCGGCTCAATTAAGCATTAAAACTTAAAAAAATAATTTAGTACTAAATTAAAAAAAAAGTAAAAATAATAAGAAGATAATAATTTTAATTTATTATAAAGATTTACATATATGCGTATTCATGAAAAATAAAATATATTTTAAATTTATTTTAGAGCAAATTTTTTATACAAAATTAGTTCTAAAAAAATTTCAAGTAAGTTTTATTTGTTATAAATATTATTAGTTATTAAAAATTTATTACAAAGAAGAAATTTAATAGAAAAATTTAAAACAAATATACAATACAGTACTAAAGTTTAGTTTTTAAATTATGTACAAGAATTTAGTACTTTATTTGATTTTAGTACTTAATTTAGTAGTTTAAAAAGCATCTGAAGTGAAAAAATGATATTAAACATTTAAAATTTTAAGTCAAGCAATAAATGGCAAACGATGGTAATACCACAAAAATCAAATATTGTTAAGAATTCATGACAGTACCAGCCTCTTCGCCCTAACATTGCTGTGTTTTTACCACAGGGTGATTTCAATAGGTCCATTTTTATTCCTTTCAGCACTGATAATTTTCGCAATATAGCTACTTATCTATGGACTTAGTTCTGAATGCTTGAAAACCGCGTGAGTGGCTGGTGTTCATCTAAATTTCATAACCTCAGTGACGGGTACACTTATTACCCTTATATAAGTACATTAAGGCAAAAATAAGCGTCAAGTAATAGTCAAGATTAATGCCAGATAATACTATACTTTGGACATACTTTTGAAAGCATTTGTTTAAATGTCACACCACATCTAGTGCATGAAATTAACTTCCCGCAAACGGCGTTAATAAAAATCTTCATTAAAACTGTCTCAAAAGTACCTACCTACTAACTCCTAGTTAGTGGCTAAGATCTTCGGGTATTTCTTTGAAGTCGCCGCATAGCAATAGTAATTTTTGAAATCGGTTAGTTTTACTTTTTAGCTTTGATTTTAATTTTACTTTAAAATATCTGTTCTAGTCTGGAGTCTCCTAACAGAATAAGGTCGAATCAATTTTGTTTTTAGTACCAAACTAACTGCTTAAATTGCTACACGCGTTTCGTTCTGCAAGTTAAGTGACCCTTATTTGTTTAACTTAATTTGCATAATTTCCATTTTATGATAAAAACGTGTAAATAATTTATAAAAAAAAAAATTAAAATACAAAACATAAATTCCTTTTAAATTTTGAGATAAAAATACATTATGGTAAATTTAACAATTTATGGTTTTTAAACAAATGCAAGCAATTGGATAAACGAAAATACGGAACAAAATATTTAAAAAAATAGTTTATTTTTAGAACAACCTCAAAATTATACAATAATTATATTTGTATATTTAGCAATAATTTGTTTATTTATAAACTTTTTCTCATCTCTTAATTTTGTCGCCAAAGTATTCCATTAATTGAGTTTTATTTTTAATTTTAATATAATTGTTAGCACGATTAATCGATTAACCCGAATAATTTTCAGTATATTTTTCCATAATACAACAATTCTTGAATTATTTAAAACAAAAGAAAAAAACAAATATTAGTATCTGATTCTATATTCCGAATGAAAAATTCGTGCAGAAATTTTTTTAAAAAGTGCGAGTCGGAGTTGTGTACCAAGAGTTCCCTATAGCTGTATAATATTTAGCTGTATAATATTTAAGACGGCAATAGCAGCTCGATAAAAAATGTCTGATATTTAAAGTAGTAAAACTTTACGCTGATGAAGTCTTTACGATTGAGAAAGTTTTTGACGTTTTTTTTTTGGGATAATTTGGCGATTTTTACTAAGTTTATCCGTCAACTATGAATGCGAAATTATATTAGTAAACTAAGTGTACACGTTGTGTGCGTCCGGATAATATTACATTCGATTATGCTTTAAAAGTAATGCTCACCAAATTTTAAGACTCTTACGTATTTACTTTATATAAAGGTACTCTTCCCTGGATAAAATTAAAAAATTTATATAAAAAAACTAAAATTTTACAAATTATTGTAAAGCTCTGTAAAAGGTGTCTAAAATATTTTAATAACAATGTAATTCGATAAAGCGCAACCGTGTTTAAAATATACTGCTTTCAAAAATAAAGGATGCCTTAAAGTAGGCAGTACCTTTAAATCGGTAGCAAAAATCGGCGTACTTTTACTCCCTTTTCAACACTTTCTCTTGGAAATAAGATATTTTTGCGGAAAAAATGTATTCTTTATTGGAGTCGGGATACTAAGGTAGCTTTCCTAAAAATTATGTTAATATCTAGCCAGTAGTTTTTACGTGATGCAAACGCAGACAGACAGGAAATAAGTTTATCGCTCTTGACACCGTATTCTTCAAGTTATGTTAGACCTCTTGTAGAAAAAAATGTCTTTTTGTCTTATCAATTCCTAGGCAAACAACTATCGTATTAGACAAAATTCTGTTAATCTTAGAGTCGGACATGACTCATTACATAAACAAGTGATGATTTGAGTTATTGGTTTTCGTAATACAAGGTCATTGGGAAATTGTGACAAAAGCTTTTTCTTAAGCAATCGATATATCTTTTGAACATAATTACCACTGAAGGGGTATTGCTATGACAGCAGGAATAAACAACAATAAAAACATAACTTTTTTAACAAGTAAAGGGTGTTTTCTCATACGTTAAGCGAGATTTTATATAAATTATAAAAACCCTTAAAGTATGCTTGTAATAATATACTTTAAATAACGTAAATATGGATTTACAATTGCAAAAACAAAAAGTCAAAATTTTTAAAAATGTTTATCAAAAATTAATCAGCTAAATTTTACTATAAAGTAAAGAACGGAAGAACGGAAAGTAATCAATATAGAAAAATGGAGATGGGCTGGTATAACATACCATATACAAATTGTGGTCCAGGGAGTACTTAATGGACCTATAATAGTGGTATATCTGAAATAATTTTAGAACGTGGAAAAAGAATCTTGGCAAGATTTGTGGTCAATATGTTGGTGTAGCATTTTTCCTTCGTTATGAAATTTTCGGTTAAAATTTGTAAAATCTCTGGTTTAAACGCATTAGGGATTCTCAAGTTGGTACAAATCAACACAAATTTAATAAGAGACATGCCTTAGTATTTTGTCTCTCTGATGTTTTGGAGTCGTAATAACAGCTTGGCTAGTAATATTTTGACAAAACATATCACTGAGGTCTACTGCAATTGCTTTCAACTGGAAAATCCTACACAATTGACCAACAGCTTCCTCCGTTTTTGTAAGCAGAAAATTGTTGAATGTACTCCACCAACGTATGATTTTTCTCTGCAACTCGCATTTTTCCAACCAGAAGATCCCCTGTTGGAGGACTTTTAAAACTGATTAAAACATTTAATTGGTACAACAAATTTTTGTGTGAATGTTAATTGTGCTTACATATTTCAATGAAAGCCTTCCATTTCACAATGAAATTCAAAATTCGTAAAATAGTTTCTAGAACATGGCAATTTACTACGAACTAATGTTCGAAAATAAAACAGAATTGAAACGTAAAAAGTAGAATGCAGAACACTAAAGAGTCAAAATGAAAAGAAAACAACTTACTTTGACTTCAAAGTAGAATCCAGAATATACCTGTATGCTAATGTAATTTGACATCAATACTTTGCCAAGTGTCTCCATTTTGTCCCCATGACCCTTGTCTTTATTTAGCCTCTACAACAGCTGATCATTTTATCATCAATAGCAAAAATCACAATTCTGTCATCAATTAAATAAAAACTAAATATCAATTTAATGACAAGTTGTCATTAATATATTAATAAAGAATTAAATATAAAAATAAAAGAATTTATCTATATATATAACAAAAAAGTAACTCATATCCGTCTGTCTGTCTGCTTTTGTTTACGTTCACATCACGTAAAAACAACTAGATGGATTTTAACAAGATTTTGTGAGGAAATACCTAAGTATCCTGGTCCCAATATAGGATACTTTTTTCCGCAAAAATATCTGAGAAAGTGGAGAAAAAGCAGTGAAAGTACGCAGTTGAACTAACCGGATATGAGTTTACTTTTTATAAAGTAAAAACTACATAAACTGATACGTAGCATATCTTAAGGCGGAACTAAAAATGCCGGTAGTACCACATAGCACTAAATCGCCGGCGAAGTAAAATAATTATTAATTGGTTATGCTAGCTTCAAACTAATTCGCCTAAAGAACACCAGAAGCGCTTGTGAAACTTTACTATCTCACTAACCATCTGTCTTATCTACTACTATCCCTTTCTAAAGGAAGTGACACAGTTAATATAGGCATTAATTGCCTGAGTGTTACTTCCCTTAAAAAAAAAAATCTAATATCGGAAGTGTCTTTGGTGTGGATTGCTTTCAAAGCAAAATCGAATAAAATATTTAAGGACGCTGACGAAGTGGCGGGCACAGCTAGTATTAAATAAAAGAATTTAGTTTATTTCTTTTTTAGGAGAAGTAACGCTCACTTTACTTCTTTGTAAACGGAAAGAGTAGGATGAACGGGTGTTAAAAGGGTTAAGTAACCTTCATTTTTTATATCAACTCTGTAATTATAATTTATGTCTATTTATAAAACGGTGTTGCAGCGCCTCTGGCGTTGAGTAAGCTAATAAATTTAAAGCTGGTGACGATTAAATGCTATTGATAGATACTGAAGAATATATATTTGTTCTAGTTGTTCCAAGATGGAGCATAGGGTCATAAGATACCCCGATAAATGATGGCTTGCAATTCAAGCTTGTATCAGAAAAAATTTATATATTGTTAATTTGCAACGGCTGGAATAGGAATGGCCGTCATATCAATTACATGTTTAGCAACAAACGTACTAAACAACTAAGCTATAGCATCCCTAAATTTTTTACATTAGCGGCACATTAGATGCAAAGTGTCATCAATAAGAAGACTAGGTGTCATGTTCTTATTTGCTCATGTGCCTTGTAATGGGTGATCCAAGTAGAGATACTTTTTTCAATAGCCCTTTTTTGACAGATCACGTGTGAGTCGGTCGTGCTGTCATGTTATATTTGTTTAGTATTGCTTGGCATTTCATAATGGAAAGACTTACGCCTAAACAACGTTTACAACTCGTTCAACTTAAATTACGAAAATTCACGTTCTGTGAGGAATGTGTTTCGTGCACTATTTTCTTTAGTTTTGTTTTTGTTTTTGGTTATGTAAACAAACAAAATTGCCGCATTTGGGACGAAGAGCATCCTGAAGAGATTCAAGAGCTGCCACTTCATCCAGAAAAAACAACGGTTTGGTGTGGTTTGTGGGACGGTGGAATCATCGGTCCATATTTCTTTAAAAATTATGCCGGTGCGAACGTAACCGTCAATGGCGACCGTTATCGTGCCATGATAAAGGACTATTTGATGCCTGATCTCGTGATCTCGGTGACATTTGGTTTTAGCAAGACGGCGCCACTTCCCACACATCACATCAATCAATGGATTTATTGAGAGCACATTTCACGTTTTGGGCCGGTCGATTGGCCACCAAGATCATGTGATATCACACCATTACACTTTTTCCTGTGGGGATATGTAAAGTCTAAAGTTTATGCGGACAAACCCGCTTCGATTCAGACCTTGGAGGAAAACATCACGCGTGTCATTCGCCAGTTACCAGTCGAAATGCTCGAATAAGTCATCGAAAATTGGACTCAACGGATGGACCATCTGTGACGTAGCAACAGTTAACATTTGATAGACATAATCTTCAAAAAATAATGACAAAGAATTTTCCTTCAAATGATAATAAACATATTCCATTAAATTTGAATTTTCTGTGTTTTTTTTTTTTTAAGTAGGGAACCTCGAAATGGATCACGCGTTATGTACGTTTATATTGTTCGGACTTTGTTTTTAAAAAGGCGTGTAGATTTAATTATATATGTACGAATATTGTCATAATTATGATGACGAATTTATATCAATGACATTTCATCTTTATTAATTGTAGAAAAATTCTTTGAAAAGCGAAAATTATAAATCAAACAATTCAATTTAAATTAAAATTATTTCCATTAGCATTAGAACACGTTTGCCTTTATTTTTGTCACATAATTTATCTACTGATAATGTACAAAATATGGCAACGAGTTGATGACATTGCTGTCATTACATACATGACACCTAAAATATGACAAAATTCTACAATGACTTCTGCCTTTATATTTATGCCAGTTTTCGCCTTATTAATGACATTTACCATGACACTGATTTCATAATTCCGATGATATTCCGGCATTAATCCGACGAGGTGTTTAGGTGTTTTTTTTTTTATTTTTTCACTAGTTCGAATATTTTAAAGAATTCCATTATGCACATTTTGGTGCTAGTAGTCTCTTATTTATTTTTTGTATGTTTTTTTTTGTCTCAAATTCTTGGTGTGAAACATATTGTTAAAAATATTTTAATTTCCTATTTGTTAACAATTATAATCACTTGTTATGCAACACCACTTCACAGGTGCAGGTGAACAAAGATTAAAATCACTACAGTTTAGTATTCCAAATAAACAAGACCTTTGTGGCCCATAATTAATAAATATTATAAAGCAGAACAAGCAGCAAGAAAAAAAACCAGACTAATGCAATTAACATTTCCTAAACGTTTGCTGCTGCTGTCGTTGTAAAAAAAAAACGCTAAAAAGTATGCAACAGTTACAGCTACGAACTGACTTAAAGTACTTTGTTTAATTTACACACTCACAGTGTCACAGTTCAATGGTGCGTAGCTAAAATGTAGCAAAACGTTTGAAACGAAAGTGCTAAAATCTCTTCAAAAACAAAAAGCCGACATACAAATATGCGTATTTTGCAAATGCGTTACCTTTACCTGTTGTTTCTGCTTCTTTAATTTATGGTTTAGTTTCGTTAAAAGTTTTCTGCCTCAAAACTGTGGGTTTTTTTTTTCTTTCTTCAAAGTAGATAATTATAATTGTTGTTAAATGTTGTCATAGAGTAATAAACTTACAGAAAATAGTAAAAAAATTTAAAGCATATTTAAAAGTAAGAGAAAAAATAAATAAACTTAAAGAATATTTAAGCTGCTTACAAATATTTAAAGCAAAAAAGAAACAAAAAAGTAATAAATAACATTATGCTAGTAGTACTTGGTACTTTTGAAACCTTTACCAGCTTTAAATCAGTCAAAACATAATGATGGGTCATTTAGCAGGTGACGATAGAAACACACACACACACACACACATACACACTCATACTTATACAGGTTTTAATAACAGTCTTAAAATGCCAACCTGAAAAGATTAAAAATTTTTAACATAAATTGTTACGAGCATGAATAAATTTTTTTTTAATAATTAAAGAAGATTTTCTAGGTAAATATTTGCTAACGAGGGCGGACCTAGAACTACTTGGCCTCAAGTGACTTCAATGAAAACTTAAATGATATATTTCATCATACTTATGAAGCAGATAGTTTCAAAATCACTCTATAGCTACCCCCGGGGGTTTCAATTGTCACTGCAGGAATGGCAAATGCTTTGACGCGGTTCACTCGGGGAAAATAGGGGCACAGGACGCTAGGGTTCCTAGAGCCTTAATCTGGAAGAAAAGGTTTGTGTGTGAAAACATACGGGTTCTATTCGAGGCCCGACCAGTGCCCAAAGGACTGGTAGCACGGGAATCGGTGGTCCCACAGAGAGCCTATCCTCTCTGTGACCGGTTATTGGTGAGGTCCCCTTCGGGGGTACACGTGGTGGTTGTGGTTTAAGATCGATTTATGTAGGTAAGGTGCAAGGTCGATCAAGTGTGCTGTTGCACTCTCAACAGACGGAGTTTAAATAGTCTCCAAACCCCTAAGCCAGAGGTTATAATATAATGTGGATCTAGGCTTGCCTTGGAAAGGCTTGCCATATTATATAAATTGCTACTCATTGTGACTGTATCACACACAAAAAGCGATTGGTACAAATGTAAAGTGTTGTTATACTACACAATGGGGGCGCTAGTCTACGCCTAAGTTTCACTCGGTGGTAAGACCACCGTGAGGTTAGGCCGAGTAGGCAGGTACTCACGTTAATCTTGTTCCACAATCACTCTATAGCGATGCAAAAGACCATAAGTTAATTTAACAATTGGTCCTTCGAGCTAAATACTTTTTTCTCCTGACTAGTTCTTCAGCTAACAGGCACACAAAAAAGGAGTGGAAACTGTCAGAATTGCCTTTTATATCTTCGTGGTGGCAACGAAAATCACTCGGTCTGCTAATAGGGGTTCTGATATAAGAATTTAGCAATTGGTCCTTCGAACGCAAAACTTTTTTCAGCTGACTAGTTCTTCAGCACACAGGTATGCAATAAAGAAAATTGCATACTGTCCTAATTGCGAAATATACCTTTTCCTGATGGCAACGGAAATCAGGCTACTTATAAGGGCTATGACGTAAGAATTTAACAGTTGGTCCTTCAAGCTCGAAACTTTCTTTAACTGACCATTTCTTCAGCTAACAAGTACACAATAAAGAAGAGTGGATACTGTGGGAATTGCGAATTATATATATTCATGGTGGCAAAGGAAATCAGGCTCCTTCTAGGGCTTCTGACTTCAGAACTCGGAAGATGAGTAGTAAAGTCAGCTTAATAAAGGGAAGTAGTGTAACACCAATGCTTACTTTGAAATCCCGTCGACCTCCAGTTTAATACACCTGTATATTATGGAGGTCTGCGCAGTTGGACTATTGAACAAAACCGACAATTAATTCTCGCAAGGGGATTAGTATTTAATATAAATTCCGTTCATTCCATGCTAGCGGAATGAGCAAATCTGTCTAAAAAGCTGTAGAGACGTTTCTTCCTCTTAGCATAAGATGAATAATTACCCGGCTTCGGAAGTAGGAGGATAGAGGAGGTTAGTCTCTAGTAGGCGGACTATAACTATCAACTGACTTCAAAAAACTAACAATCATGTCTCTGAAGAGGCGAAAATTCTTCAAAAGAAGGATGCATGCTAAGGGATTGAATAAATTTGTCTCAAAAGTAGTGGAGATAATTTTTAAGAATATTCCAACTTTGCATCAAACTAATAATTACCCGATTTCGGAAGTAGGAGAATAACGACCAAGGTTAATCTTTACCTACGGAAAACCTATCAAA
Source organism: Phasia obesa (assembly GCA_949628195.1). NCBI lineage: Eukaryota > Metazoa > Arthropoda > Insecta > Diptera > Tachinidae > Phasia > Phasia obesa. Next base: position 123,051,087 of record OX451217.1, read on the forward strand.
CATCAGGTGAGCAAGGAGACGACCTTTTTTTTAAGAAGAACCCTACTTTTTCAGTTACCTTTAAAACGAAGGACAATTATCTGAATAAGAGCTAAGAGTATTCTGGACAAAGTTAGTAAGGAGATTAGGGAAGCTCAAATGCCGATGGAACGTATGAGTAGAAGAAAAATAGTTAAAAAACTGCATCGGACACGCATTGCGAAATGCGTTAAACACGCAGAGAGCGACATAACGGCATCAGTATTTTTACTAATGGTTCTTCTATGGACGGTAAAGGAGGTATATACTAAGCTAAGCTGCGTTTGATAATAAAAGACACATAGGCAAAGGTGGGAATAAAGTAGCAGACTAACTAGCAAAAAGAAGATTTGCTGTAAATTTCTATCAACCAGAACCCAGACTAATACTGGGAAAATGGCCTAATGCGAGCGAAAGCTTACAAGGGGTAACTCATTTAACCTAAAAAGAGTGTATCAAAAGAGCCCCTTGGGTACTAAGGTGCTCAGATATCATAAAAGTAAATTAAGCTAGATAACTGCGTTAGTGACAGGTCATGAAAACTTCTAGTATAAAATGCAAAAATCGAAGATGATATTTGCCAACTGTTCTGTCTGGATAAGGCTGAACGTCTAGCACTGGCAGATTTTCCATCAAAAAAATGATGGAATCAGCGGCTTGCAAATAACTACTAAATCTCCTTTATTCTTATCATTAAAAATATATTTAAGCTAATGAATAACGAAGAAAAAAGTGATTGTTTCCTTTCTATGATCACTCACCCTCGTACGTAGTTTTTGCGTAGACCCGCCCTTTTCATATTTGTAATTATTGCTACGCTTAAAATATTTATTTTTATGTTCATTAGTTTAGGTGCATCAACTTTTATTTCGTTATTCACTTGAGAAGACTTATCTTCCATAACCAGTATTTAGAAAAAAAACATAAAAATAAAAAAAACTGCATAATATGCCACAAAGAAATCCATAATTTTTTTAATGAGCAAAGCATGCTCAGAAGCATGCATGAACAAGTACAGAAGAAAACACTAAAATTTGCTAAATAAACTTAATGCGATGAATAAGTACATATTTAATATGTTTACTTTTATTTTCGCTTTAATCGTAAAATAAAATAACGTTAGTAAATACAAATAAATACATATAAGTTTATAAATTACAAAATTTGCATTAGTTCCGTTATATTCGAACTTGAGTATGGATTTTTAATAATATAAACTAGCAAATTATATCAAAATCGAAGAAAAAATAGCAAAAAAACTTGTTTTTTATTTAAGAAAATGCTGTAAAATATTCAACTGAATTTTTTTACAAATTCGAACTTAAGTTCGAATTTTCGAACATAGTATAAAACTATGAAATTAAAAAAAACAAGCATTTTTACGATCAAAATTCTTTGTTTTGTATTACTCTAACAAAATACTCTTTGCGAAAGCTCGACATTAGCAAAGAACTGAAGGCCTAATTACCCGGCCGTAACTGTAAAACATGGTAATTATTGTTTTATGAGCATCCCTTGTTTTTATTTTCATTTATTATGTCGCGTTAAAATTTAAGCCAATCTATTTTTAACAGATAGGGTCACATTTTTACTTCTCTGCCGAAAATATTATTAAAAAGCTGACAAGAGCGAAAAAGGGAGCAGGATAACCTTAAACAAAAAAAGTTTTTATGTTTTACATTCCGTTAAAATTACGTTCGGCTAACTAGGAATTAAGTTCTTTGCTTACGTCGAGCTTTTTGGTCTTAAAAATGGTTGTTTTGTTTTAATTATATAGTTTTATAGTATGTTCGAAAATTCGAACGTAAGTTCGAATTTCTTAAAACGTATAATTAAATATTGTATAGAATTTTTTTTTCACAAAAAAGTTTTTTGATGATTTTTCCAATTTTTCTTCGATTCATACTCAACTCCGAATGTTTTAAAAAACATTAAAAAATGTTTTAGAAAACATTAAGCTAAACACTGTAATATAAATTCTTTATAGTTATTTTATAGTTATAAATATTTTTAACAGATACATGCATATTTTAACCAAATTTAAGCAATTCTATAATTTCATAAAAAATACAAATTCGAACATGATACTTAAGTCAACAATTAAGATAATTTTGCAGAAACCTATTTTAAATCTCACAATAGAACAATTTTTTTCTAATAGCTAAAAAATAATTAATAAGAGTTAAATAAGAATATATACACAATGAGTGATAATTTTTTCAAAGATATAAAATTTTTACAAAAAATTTTAACTTCGAATATTGAAATATAGCTTTTTTACAAATGCATATACACTTTTTCCTTCTTGCAATGCCAAACTATTATTTTTTATAAAATTTTTTATTTTCGAAAATAAGTTCGAATTTTCGAACATAATTTAAAATTAAGGAATAGTGAAAAAACATGTTAAAATTACAAAAAATTTAATTTTTACTTAAAAGTTTAGAAGTTTTGTTCGAAAATTCAAATGTTTGAATGTTGAAATAAGATTTTTGTTTTCTTACAAATTTGTATAAATATTTGCCTGTTTTTGTTTCGAAATACTATAAGTTCAACACCACTATTAATTAGACAAGGTAGCGAAAAATCAAAAATTTGATTTCTTAAAATGCTTATAACTCAATCATTTTAAACTATTATTTGCAAATTTATACACCATTTTGTAGGTAATGACAAGACCTTTAAGGCCATGTATAATTTTCATGTATAAAAAATCAGAATAAAACTGATGAAATGGAAAGCTGTAAAAAAATTTTCAGGTGGGAGGTTCCCAACTTTGAGACCGCATAGCGCCACCCCTATAGGGTGTATGGTACCCACCTTTAAAACTTATGTTCAGATACTCCTCTTTTATGCGCATGTCAAATTTTGGATCAATCGGCATAGCCGTTTATAAATGTCTAGGTTATTTCCAAAATATTTTGATTCTGCCCCACTGTGCAATGGTAATATCGATGAAAATATTAAGAACATTTACTTAAATTCAAAATTTAAGAATAAAAAAAAGTTTAAAAGTTCATTTGAAGAAATTTTATGTAGGTACTATAGTAAATACATATAAAATAAGCAAATAATGGTATAAAAAACCACCTTGTTAGTTTTTCTTAAAAATATAAAACATTTGTTCAAAAATGTTTAAGTTCAAATATTAAAAATGACAATTCCATTGCATTAATTGGCAAATATTTGTATATTCTTAGTTAGAAATGCTAACATATCGTTTTTTACAAGTTTTACAAGTTTCGAAGTTAAGTTCGAATTTTCGAACATTGTCAAAAATGTATGTAACAAGCATAGAAATAGCAAACCCCGCTACAAATTACCATAATGTTAATATTTTATTAAAAATTTTCCTAATTGAAATATAAAAATACTGAAATTTTCTTAAAAACTTGTCAGGTTTAATAAATTTTTAAATTTTTATTACCCCTTTTTTTTGTTTAAATTAATTTAAGTAGAAAATTTATTTCTTAGCTCTTATTACCTCACAACACTTCATCTTTCTACTGCTTTGGAATAGTGCATTAAACTTACAATAACATTGTGTCAGTTTTATTTGTTTTTATATTTTTTCACTCAGTTTTATATGTATTTTTTTCTTTTATTTCCAATTAAGTTGTTTTTGTTTCATATACAAGTACATTTTTAAAAATACAAAGAAAAATATAAAAATTCACATGCAGAAATGTTCATACAAATAGAAAATGTTTTAAGGCACATAAAACAAGGAAGCTTTACAACAAAAATGAAAAAATAACATTAAAAAACATGCATTCACATGCACAGACATGCATTAATATAGTTGTACTCGTACTTAGAAAGTATAAAAATTTTTTTAAAAAGGATCAAAAACAGAGAGGAAATCATAGTACTTTAGTACATTTTAGTACCTGTAAATATGAAGTGGTACAAATAATGTGCTACCTCGATTTTAAATTAGGAATATCTTGCCGGAATTGTAGAATACAAAAAATATTTCCTGTGAATTTTGAGTTACTATTGAGTCATATGTTACTAAGAGTGCATAGTGGGAAATATTACGCTGACATCGCAGTGATAAGAATCTTAATTTGTTCTTCTGTTACCATTTGCAGCAATTGATATTGCGTTGTTTGACTACGTTACGTAAAACTATAAATTTTATGAAAAACCATTTGATAACATTTACGGAATTTTTATTAGTAGGCCATAGGAGATCCCTTTTCAACATTTATGGCAATTGAGCTTTGAAAACTCGATCACGTTGCGTAAAGATAAAATGACAGTTCAAGCTAGAACTGAAGTGACTTTGTTACGCTTTTAATTCATGCCAAATTGTATTAAGGAAACCTTAAGGAGATATATTCGTTAACATTTTGCAGTAAATGCGATTATATAACTCGACTACGTTACATAAGGATATAAAATACAGCTGGCTTAATAACAGACTGGATGATAAAATTTAAATATAAGTGGCCGTTGGAAAACCTTTGAAAGGTTAAATCGAAACCATTTGCGACTCCATAACAAATCCTGACTACACTTCATAAGAATACAAAATACAACTCGTTAAAGTCCAAGTTTAACGTATATTTCTGGTTAGGAAATATCTAGTGATATCCATCCATAACCATTTGCATCAATCGAAAACATAAATGAGGCAAGAACTGAACTGTCCAAGAACTTAAACTGGACAAACTCACACAATGTTAAAATTTCGAAAAGCACTTAAAGGGAACGATCATCTTTCTTTTGATTAATTAAATGAGATCAAAAGCTATACAATTCTTATGGCATAACAATCATTTAATAGCTGCATTTAGTCTAAGATGTAAACTGTACCATAACCTTAACATAAACCTTAGGTGAGGTTAGTAAGGATCACACATAATTATATGTATGTAGATTCACAAGACCATTATTGATCGATAGTGACTCCTCTCTGATATGTTACACTATTCTAATTAATCCGCCTTAGTAGTCCCGTTTGCTTCGAAAATTTTGCAATTAGCATAGCTTTCACACCCTAGTCCCTCATATTCTGAAAGAAAAAAGAGCCAAAACATTTATTACGATAATCCAGGACACTGACAAAGATAGTGGAATGGGTTTTCCTCCTCTTCGCCATACCATCTGCAGATATCATCATCACAAAGTCGAATCTTTTTTAAGAAATATCTGTGATCATTATGTCCAGACTTACTCATACGTAAAGGCTAAATTTTTGCATTATCCTCCCATACATAGATAATCGAGACCACAACTAACACTTATGTTCAAATCAGCTGCAGAACGTGCCAACTCGTCTTCATTTCCCACGATGTTGTAATGAACCTGTACCCAGCACAGGGTCAGTATGTGTTGTTGGTTGAGATCTTGTAGCTCTGTGCGACAACGGCTGACTACCGTCGATCTAATAAAAAGAACAATAAATGGACAATTTATTTAAGATCGAGTGATCGTATATGCCGACAAAACAACTGCAATCACAATCTTAAAAAGCAATATAACAAATTTTACTAATGTTGAGCCAGCCGTATTGTTAGAAAAACTCTTTCCGAATTAAACCATTTATCTTCAAAATGCAAATTTATTGAATTAATAATTCTTACACACTTTTAAGTGCTAGGAATTTATAAGTACTTCCTCGGATTTTGTTTTTAATTTTTACACAACATCTATAGCGATTTAGTACCTTTGAGGTTTCCAAAGTACCTTGTTGGTACCTTTGAGATTTCCAAAAGTACCTTAATTTGTTTTTAAGAATGTTTTTTTAATAACAAAATTTCTTCCAGCCCTGTTCTATAAAACTGAACTCAATTGCACTTAAAAAATGTCAGAAAGAATAACATACCGAATGTGAATAAAAGGAAATAAAACCATTTTTTGTTAAAACAATTTATAAAAAGAAAAATATACGAGGGAAAGCGTGTAATTAATTTAGTAATATTTTTTAATTCTTTTAATTTTTAGTTGTTAAAATCTTTTAAATAATTTTTCCGTTTAGGCTTTGTTTATGACATACGAAGGCAGTTTTATAATTACCCGATAAAGCAAGAAAAACACCAGACATACTGGGAAAAAAACCTCTTAAACTCGATAAAATGATAATGCTATTTAAGAGCTCCAATGGCGATTTCTTCAAATCCACATCGCCATCAACATCAACAGATTCTTTGCAATGTTGAAGAATGGAATGTAACCAAGTTTTTTTCATAATTTGTATGGGACAGTTATCACAGGGGATTAAAATGGGCAAAAAGTTACGTGAACTTGCTCTTTCCAATGGTAGATGTGTGGACTACTGCATTGCCATAGGTGGGGTAAAGTTTACAGGAACCGAAATACCTTCGATTATGATACCGACAAAAATATGAAGAAAAAGAAAGCATATGCTTAAAATCTTTCCCTCTTTTTCCCTCTCTTTCTCTATTAAGAAGAAAATTAATAAGCAAGAATACTGTAGTAGAGCTGTGTGGCTCAAAAGGTTTCAGAGAGTTTCATGTTAGGGAGATAGTAACTGAAGGATCAACTACTTTTATTAAAGAATTTTAATAATTTGAATTTTATTTAATTTAGATATGGAATCATATGTATCTCAAGGGCAACCATCTGCGTTTAATTCTCATTGTTGCAGTTTTGCAATAGGTATCACAGACGCCCTGTTTTTAGGACCTATATCTCAAAAATTATTGGCATAGACAGAGAAAGAAGGATACCGTTTGCGACTTGTCTTTATTGTGACAGTTTCTCTAATGGCTTTCGAAGAGCAGAGCTTCTTTTCTAGCATAGATACCAGATTGCACTGTATAGCGGTTGTAGCAACTTAATCACGTCTACTTCAATCTACTAAAGGCCACATGATGGTAAACCAAGTAAAACTAAAACCAGCTCTACCAAAACTAATTGGGTGTGACAGCACCCCGGCACCCCCTTCTGATTAAAGCAAAAAGAGCATTTCTAGGCGGAGCTTTAAATGCTTCTTGAATTTTGGTATTTAATATTTTTTGTATATAAACTTTTCTGCTGCTCCTTTATAATCATATTCTCCTTGAAGAATGATAGTCAATTAGGATCTTGATATAATAAGTAGTTCCCCAAATTAGTTCCTTTTATTTCATTGCTCTAACGTCTAGCCCTTATTATGTGTGCCTATAATTGTTGTCTGATATAACAAAGCTCCTACATGAAACTATTATTGTCCTTTCGTCTCTTATTTGGAGTAAGTAAAAGGCTCTCATATTATCCTTAGTAATGAACCATTCCGTCTTTAAACACACAATTATAATATTCATCCAATGTTGTATTTTTGCATTATGTTGGCCTTCGACGTGGGTCTTTACCGGTGCGGATGAATACGATATATCTAAAGGACTTCAAAGTGTCTTTAGACACTTGGGGCAAGTTTTAACATCTTCCTGAGGGGTTAGAGAACATCTTAACTACACTGCATTACTGGCGGCCTGTTGCAATGTAGAGGTACATCGGCTATATACCCTCGCTCCTCGCAGTTTGGGTTTAAACTATAATAATTAATATCGGAGGGACTACGCTAACAACCAGCCGGGAACTATACATTCTCATTACAGAAGAGTGCCAAATCCACTAATATTATACCAAACGCACTCTACAAGTTTGCCTTTTTTTGTCTTATTACAAAGGGGTTTATTTCTTTAAGAATTCGTCTTAAATACAAAGGTTTGAAATGACTGGGACTGCGAGAACTGGTTGCCCAACAGGATTTTCTCCAAATCTCTGTGACCGGTAATTGGTGGAGTACTTTGGGGAGTAACGTGGTGGTTGTGGTTTGAATATAAATCGCAGGAAGGCCGATTTAGTCATAACTTCAAAAGAGGCAACAATTGCATGTCAGGAGCTTAGATAGTCACCAACTCCTAAACAAGGGGTACGAGAATGGTCCTGCCAGGCATTTTCAGATATTGTTGCTTATTGTGTCGCTAAGATTAACAAGGACATTGATTATGTATTCTTCTAGAATTTACAAATAAGTGCTAAAACTAAACAAGAGCGTAAGGCGTAAAATAACTGTCAAAGATTTTCATGTACATACAAAGTGTATGAAGCAAACCTAAATAACGGCGTCAACGCAATTGGCAATTTGAAAATTCAATTTTGACAGAGCGTTAAATAGTGAAGTTGGGTGTAAACAAAAATGTTATTATTTTTTTCGTGTAAGAGTAGTGCCATTTTAGCTATTTTCTGTTTTATCTAGCGATCTCATCACTATTTTGCGCCTTAATTTATTAGATTTTACTAAATAAATTATGTTAACATTACTGTTTATTACGAAACATTACGCTCTTATTTAGGTTTGTTCAATGCTAGGCGCTAGACGTCGTTACGCCTTACGCCCTTGTTAAGGTTCATCAGTAAAGTACGTAACCTTCTGTAAGGGAGTTCAGAATCTACCTATTAAAATCCAATGACTGAGCAGAGTGGTCGGAACCTAAAAGTCCTTTTCTTCTAGTATCAGACAATTCTAAGGAACAGCAATATATTCAGGATGCAGAGATGGCTGAAAAAACATACCCCCAGAAGGAACGACGGTCATGTTACGGCTGGGTGTTCTGTCTATAGTACACGTTATGTCTCCTTTTGGTGGCGACCAGTAACAGGCTCCTCGTTAGAACTTGTCTCTGCTAGAAGTCTAGCTAAGCTAAGTCGAGGGAACTCTGGATATCTGACAATCTCTAATTTTTTTTCTTTTTATCGACTTACCTGCGTATATGGAGTTCTGTGTTACTGGAAATTTGTTCTCCACTTCTGGGAACTTTTTTCATTCTAGAGTTGATCTCTAAAAGCTCTCCTGTAAGAATAGCCTCTCGGCACGAAGTCAAAAAAGTTTCTTGGATATACTCAAAGTACTGGACCTTAAGCTACATTAATGACAGGTCATTGAAACTTCAAGTATCAATGGCTAAGATAAAAATCGAAGAAAATTATACTTGCAGACTGTGCCTTTAAAAGGATGAGGCGGTAGCGCACAAAGGCTTGGAACCTCAAGCAGACATATGTTATAAGAAAATGCCATTGGGGAAGTAAGCCATAGACAAATGCTATCAATTACAAGAGACTCCGCGATGAGGAAGAATGTCTATAGTTACCAGTCGACAGTCTGAAATCACTGCAGTCGAGAATAAGCTTAACGAAAGCAAGTTATTCGTAAATTACCAATCTGCTACATAAAATCAGTATGGACCGAGGGGGGTCAAAAATTAACCCATAAAGTTAGTGGTCTGCTGAAATATCTCCAACATTAATAATAATCGCAGTTGGTTAGACTAAAACTTTTCGAAAATATGGTTCCACATGCCGCCCCCGATTACTTCCAAGTTTAAAAATTCAGTTAAAGTTACTGCTCAACCTAAACAAGGGCGTAAGGCGCAAAATTACTGTCAAAAATTCTCATGTACATACAAAATGTATGAAGATAAACTAAATAGCGCGGCATCAACGCTTTGCAATTGGAAAATCCAATTTTGACATATCCTTAGGTAGTGAAGTTGGGTGCAAACAAAATGTTATTGTTTTTTGTTGTGTAATAGTGGTGCCATTTTAGCTATTTTTGACTTTAAATAGCAATTTTATCTCTCTTTTGCGATTAAATTTATTAGATTTTACTAAACAAAATATGTTAACATTACTGTTTCTTAAAAAACTTTGCGCTCTTGTTTAGGTTTGTTCAAAGCTAGGCGCTAAACGTCGTTACGCCTTACGCCCTTGTTTAGGTTAGTCAGTTAGTCTTGGTCTTCTTTTTATCTGAAACTCAATAATATTTCAACTTTTAATGACTGTCGTTTTTAAAGTACATATCTCTACCTATAGAACAATTTGGAGACCACCCTCGTACACTTATTTAAAAAATAAGAGAAGTAACAAGAACCCATTTGTTTTTCCAAATGTACGTTTGAGTTTTCCCATGTACAGACTTGTTTTTATTTAAGCAGAATAATAATATAAATAATATATGATGACGATTTCATTGTATTTTCACGAATGTTTGTGTAAATGTATTAAATGCATTTAAATCTAGGTGCAATTCATATCCAGTATAATGTGTGTTGAAGATATTTACTCGTATAATGGAATAAAATGTTTTTAAAAGGATTTCTCTAGTGAGAGGAACAAACAAAATGTAATTCACTTCAGTATTTCTTTTTTAATTATTTCTACGTATTAAAAAAAATTAATTTAAAAAAACCAAAGAAAAGGATAAAAATATTTTTAATTACAAATTTTAGGTTAATTTGAAAACTGAATATTGTTTTCAAGCAAATTCTTGTAACAGGAAATTTTTGTAAAGTGAAAACAAAAATTTTTTTTGCCAAATAAGATAACTGCCTGAAAAATTAAAACTAATAAAACCAGCCAAAAGCAAAATTACAACAATTATGATGAAGATCTTATATATTTTTTTTAATTTTTACGCAAAAAACATTGAATTATAGAGAGTGTCACTATTGCAGTTCTCTAGATATAGAACTTTGTTTGGAGGTACCCGATGCTCCCGCCCTAATCACAAAGCTTTAACTCCAAAACACATGTTATTCGTTGCACCGCCCAGCTAGGTTGGTGGTCTAAAATTTTAAAAAATTAACTATTATAGTTCCGACTTTACATATTGAAAAATATATACTTTGTATGGGACTAACCACACTTAGACTTCCATTCTAGACAATTTTGCGAAATTGCACATTAATAAATTCATCGAACAAAATATCAAATATCATAGTTGTGCCCACGCACTTTTTGTGCGTCCTGACAATGTTTTGTTCGATTTTGCTTTGAAAGTAGTCCACACCAGATTTTAAGACTTTATATAAAGGTACCCATCCCTGTATAAAATTCTAAAAATTATCGTAAAGTTTACAGGTGTTTGAAATATTTTAATAACAATGTATTTACACAAAGTAAAAATACAAATCAAATACAAATTTTATTCAATTGGCTGTTTGGCTATTTGTGATTATTTTAAAACAGCGCCATCTATTGCGCAACTGTGTTTAAAAGATTCCGCTTTCAAATCATATTTTATCAATATATTTAAAACAGCGCCATCTATTGCGCAAGCGTATTTAAAATATTCCGCTTTCAAAAAAGTATGCCTTAAAGTATGCAGTACCTTTAAATCGGTAAAAAAAATCGGCGTACTTTGACTGCTTTTTCTCCACTTTCTCTTGGAAATCAGATATTTTTGCGAAAAAAAAAGTATCCTATATTGGAATCAGGATTTTGTTAAAATCCTAATGGATGGATTGGACTGTTATATATAAAAAAAATTTATAGATATTTGGTAATATTTTTTTTATTTAGAACTAGTTGTGCCCACAGACGTCGAGTGTGTCCTGACAATATTTTGTTATATTTTGCTTTGAAAGCAATCCACACCAAATTTTTAAGACGTATTTACGTATTTACAGGGTCCCTAGAACCTGAATATAGAAGAAGGAATTGGATAGTCTCCAAACCCCTAAGCCGGAGGTTATAGCATGGGTCCAGGCTTGTCATGCTTTATAAATTGCTACTCATTAGTGCTTGTATTGTGTATTGTGCAATATTCATATGGTGCAATTACTTATTGCACTTCTATTGTATAGTGTGCGGTATTCATATGACGCAATGCGGGTGCTGATCTACACATTATATCAGCCAGTGGTAAGAACACCGTCAGGTTAGGGCCAACACGGCTAGGTACTGACGTCAATCTTGATCACACCTGAGCGGTCGCATAACGATTGGCGCCACGGGAACCTGTAGCCCCTCACAGAGACTCGCCCATCTATGTGACCGGTTATTGTTGAGGTCCCTTCGGGATACACGTGGTGGCTGTGATGTTACAAATTTGGTCAAGTATGCTGTTGCTTTTTCTCCAGAGAAAAGGCACCAATAGAGTGTCAGTAGTTTAATGGTCTCTAAAAACTACCTAAACAAGGGGTTCGAGCATGGGTTCAGGCTTTCCATGTTCTATAAATTGCTACTCATTGTGCAGTACTTGTATTGTACACTGGGGGAAGTGGTAATGCCATTATCAGGTTAGGGCCAACACAGCCAGATAATGACGTAAATCTTGACCACATCTGGCCCTTACTCTATGCGCGGTCACACATGGGTTTTTTGCACAAATGATTTTATGCGGTGCAGAGTTGGAAATCCCAAAAAATTCTTCAAGTTTATTTTTCTTCTGTTTAAGTCAAACTCTTTAACCCATATTCGCAACAGAATCATAATTAATTCGTTAAGCTGAAGAAAAAATATGCAAAGTTGTTTGTTAAAACAAAGAAACAAAAAATACATTTACAGCTCAACTCCTTGAAAAACATCATCATTTACTACTGTAAAGTGTCTTCCGTGTATTGAAAAAGCGGAAAAAATATCCAAAGAAGGAAGAAAATCAAGAAAAAAAAACTAAACGAAAAATAAGTTAAATGCATGTTGTTGTTTTCGCTGTTTCGTTTTTCTTTTTTTCTATATTTGAGTAACACAGAAAACGTGAATCCTGGCAAATGAAATAAACAAAACGTGTGAAAGTTTGGGAAGAGAAAAAAAATATTTTTTTTTTAATATTTTTTTAGTTGTTATTTTATGTTTTTGAAGTAGACAGCAATTTTTTATTCAACCATTTTTTTTATTTTTCATTTCAGCATTTTATTTACAATTTTAGGTTTGAGTTTTTCTTTTTCCTATTTTTGGCAAAAAAAAAATTTTTTTGCATGAAAGTGAAAAGTTTGGATGAAAAAAGAGGAAATCAAAATAAAAACTATGACGACGACTAATAGTAAATAGAGAGAGGGGGGTACGTTAGACAGTGTATGGCGAAAAACAAACTACATGCAATACCTATATTGTGTATAGTAAATTTCACAAAAACAACAAAACGCTGCTACTTGTAGTTTGAAATTCCACAACAAAAACAAAAATCTATAGAAAATCCTCCGGTAGACGGTTTTGTGCACGTAATAATAGTTTGAAGTATTTTTTTTGTTTTGTTGCATTTTTGCACAAAGTTTTTTTAAGGTAAATTTATTATTATTTTTTAGATATTCTAGACACATTGTTGTTTTGCCAGACTGTCTGGGAAAAAAGAGTTAAAATTGCGTAAAAAATAAACTTTTTATTGAAACAACTACAACAAGAGGAGTCATTATACAAAAATAGGATCCTGTTAAGAACAAGAAACAATATTAAAAAAAAATACGGAATAAAACTTATGCAGACAACGAACGTTTCGGCTCATCGCTGAGATTTGAAACAAATTTAAGACATTTTAAATAAAAAAAAAAATGTTTTTAAGTCAAACTTTTACCAAAAATAAAATAAGGTCAATTTAAATCTGAAACATTAATTAAAAAGCAACTAATAGCGCCAGAAAATGAGGCCGCGCACTGAGAAAAAGACCTAAGGGTAGGTTGATCGAAATTTTTTAAAATGGTGGTAAAAGCGGTTCCGGACCCTGCCAAAGCCGAGTTCGTGTTGAAAATTTGTGTTTTCTGCATATATGTCGAGTACAGAAACAATATCATGAAAATTTTCAAAATTTCTTGGAAACTTTGAAGTTTTTCATTCAACCGTTTTAAAGAGTTAACCAACTTTTTTTAACTGGAGAAAAAATTTAGTAAGGAATTGAATGGAAGTGGTCCCAGATCTCACCGAAATATTACCCAGGTCCAAAAATTTGTTTAGGGTGTAATTTGAGTACGGTCATAATCGTATTTTCGGAATTATAACAAATATATTAACAGTGTTTACACTAGTAAAAAACGTTAAAATAAGGATAAACCTTAAACGGCTTCCCTGTTGAATTTACTTTTTAGGTCCCTTTCTATCGAGACGGTCACATATGCAAATCTATTCAACGTTCATCAAAATGGATTTTTTTAAACAAAAACTAAGCTTATTTTAGTTTATTGAAAAACTAATATTTAAACATATTGAACTACAACTGTTAAAAAATCCATAGGGTAATTCCACGTCAAATCAACATGGCACTCAAAATGACTACTTCAGATTTTATTGAAACTTTTGTTGTTTATATTCCTTGACTAGAAGACACTATCTCAAAGATTTTTATAAAACTTCTTTTTAAACATAAGAAAAAAATTTATTAAAAATTTGTTTTTTTTCATGATTGACATCAACTTAAAGCGTATGAAATCCCCTTTAAAATGAGCTTTCTAGGGCTTATAGAACTGGAATAAGAGCATATTTAATCCTCGAGCGCATATGAAAAAAAGCGATATTTTCCTATTTTGAAACTTTACAAGAATTCGTATTTAAATATTTCCTATAACGAAAGTTACATACACAAATTTCCTTTAAGGGAAATTTTTTTTCAAACAGAAATAATTTATGAACATTCTTAAAACTCCTTTAAAAAATTTAACTTACATACAAATAAAATAAAATTTACAAAAAATGCTTCAACTTATAATTACCCTTAAAGGGATTTTTCTTTTTAATTTTCCGAAATTTTAAATTTTCTAAAAAACTAAAAGCTTCACTAACCGAAAACAAATGCTAGGAACAAAAAACATTAAAAATACATTGGAAAATAAAATTTTGCTAAATGGGAAAACAATTTTCTCAAAGGGATTTTTTTTAAATTAGGGAAATTTGGGAATTTTATTTTTAATTCACGTAAAAATTTGTAATTAAAAGCAAGTAGTTAAAAACTGATTGACAAAACATGTTCTGCTATAGAATTTCCCTCAAAGCGAAATTAAGGACCTTTTATAATTTATTAAGAAATAATTTACCGAAATTTTACATTTTCTTAAAAACTATGCTTGTTTGACCGAAAATAAATGCTATTAAAAAAAACTTGAAAATAAAATTTCGCTCTAAGGGGAAAAAATTTTCTCAAAGGGATTTTTTTTAATCAGGGAAATTCGGAAATTATATATTTAATTCACTCAAATATTTAAAATTAATTGCGAGTAGTTTACAACTGATTGACAAAACATGTTCTGCTATAGAATTTCCCTCAAAGTGAAATTAAGGACCTTTTATAATTTATTAAGAAATAATGTACCGAAATTTTAAATTTTCTTAAAAACTATGCTTAACTAACCGAAAATAAATGCTATTAAAAAAAAAACTTAAAAATAAAATTTCGCTGAAAGGGAAAAAAATTCCCTCAAAGTATTTTTTTAAATTAGGAAAATTCGAGAATTTTATTTTCAATTCACATGAACATTTGAAATTTCTGTAAATTAGCCTCTAATTTTATAATACATATATAATTATTAAGTTTTAATAAATAAATAAAATAAATCGTTTAAATAATTTGTAACAAGTACAAGTATATGTATGTAAATACAAAAACAATAAAAATTATGATTGAATATTAAATTTCCCTATAAAGGAAATTTCGTAATTAGTCAAATTTAATAACTTCACAGAGATTTGTATTAACAACTAATAGTGAAAAAGTTTTAAAAATAAAATTTTCCTCAAAGGGAATTTTTTGTAATTAGGGGAATTTTATGATTTCTTAACATTCGTTAATATAAATAATGTAAAATGCAAAGAGCAAAAAAAAAACAATAAAAAATATGAGTATTTATAAATTTATATAAATTTACTCTTAGGAAAAATTTCCCTTAAAGGGAAATTGTTTAAAATTGTAACATTTTTTTTTTTAAATTTTCATGGAAAATATGAATGAAAATAAAATTTATTCCAACTTATTTTTCTAATCAGAAAAACTAAATAATTCCTTTAAAAGTTGGCTTTCTAAGTGAAATTTAATACTAATATGGCAAGAAGTACAATTTTGATGTTTTAAAAAATTTCCTTTCAACGGAAATTTACTTTGTAAAATTTCCTTTCGAGGAAAATTTTATTTTTTAAAAATTTTCTTTACAGTAAAACAGGGAACTTTATAAAATTTACTTTAAAAATAAATTTTATAAATTTATCTATATTTCGTTTAAATGATTAAAACTAAACATAAATAGATTAAAGAAATATGTTTCACCTTAAAATTTCCATTGTAGCAATTTTTTTATTCAGGGAAATTTTATAATATTTTATAAATTTTACTTAAAAAATTGCAATTCGTTAAAACATTTAAAAATGTGCATTAGCATATAATTTCCTTTAGAAGGAAATTTTTAAAATTATGGTGATTGTACAATTGTTCATGAAGTTCGTCTAAATACTACAAGCTAAATATAATTTCCCATAAAAGTATTTTTTTAATCAGCGAAATTTTATAGTTTTACATAAAAATTTTTATAATTTTACATTTAAAAAGTTATAAAATTGTTGAAAGTAAAATTCTCCTTCAAAGGAAATCCTTTCATAAATAAAGGGTGTTTTTTATAGAGGTATAGAAATTTAAGTTGGCATTACTTTTCAATATGGCGACCGATTTAAAAGGCGTCAAGTTATTTATTCTCAGTTTGGTTTGGCAATTCATCATGAAATCGGACTCACGCCCGAACAACGCTTGCAAATAGTGAAATTTCATTTCGAAAATAATGGCTCTGTGCGGAAAACGCGAAAAAGCGAATTTTGTTTAGCGATGAAGCGCACTTCTGATTGAATGGCTACGTCAACAAACAAAACTGCCGCATTTGGAGTGAAGGTAATCCTCAAGTGTATGTCGAAACACCGTTACATCCAGAAAAACTGACTGTTTGGTGCGCTTTATGGGCTGGTGGAATCATTGGTCCGTTCTTTTTCAAAAACGATGGTGGCCAGAACGTTACAGTCAATGGTGATCGGTATAGAGGCATGATTACTAACTTTTTCATTCCTGAATTGAATAACCATGATGTCCAGGAGATGTGGTTTCAACAAGGCGGCGCAACATGTCACACAGCTCGTGCCACAATAGATTTATTGAAAGACACGTTCGGGGACCGCCTAATTTCACGTTTTGGACCTGTGAATTGGCCTCCAAGATCTTGTGATTTAACACCGCTAAACTACTTTCTGTGGGGCTATGTAGAGTCATTGGTCTATGCGGATAAGCCACAAACGCTTGACCATTTGGAAGACAACATTCGCCGTGTTATTGCCGATATACGGCCACAAATGTTGGAAAAAGTCATCGAAAATTGGAGATCCAGATTGGACTACATCCGCGCCAGTCGTGGCGGTCATATGCCAGAAATCATATTTAAAATGTAATGCCACAAGATTACCTTTCGGATAAATAAAATTCATGTCTATCGAATAATCCATCGTTGTTTCATTGCAACTTAAAGTGCTATACCTCTATAAAAAACACCCTTTACATCTTGCAAAAAAGTGGCCTTTAACTCGTCAATGCAGCGCTGGTCTTCGTGTTTCATGTAAACCCGGTTTTTTAAAAATCCTCAGAGAAAATAGTTCAGCGATCTTATCCCATGAGGCCAACTGAGAGTGAAATTCAGGAAATTAAGCAAGGACACTCCCTCACTGTAAAATCTCTGCGCGACCAATGTTTTATTAGCGATCTTGGTTTTTGGCATGACGACGCCACGAACCGGCCAAACAATTTAGATTTGGCATGAGAAATTTTCCAGTCGAGTAATATCCCGATTTGGCTATGCCAGCTGGCCGCCTCGTTCTTCTGATTTAACTCCGCTGCATTATTATCTCTAGGGCCATTTAAAAGATCTGATTAACTTTAAAGCCCCATCACCAAAGTGAAGATATTTAATAATGAAACTCACTTACCAATTGTTTGGGGTTAGAATCCATTAATGTTGCCACTGACATGATGGCTCTACGTGAAATTTAACCGGCCAAAAAAATCTTTTGTTCTAATTTTGCGATTTGTCTTTGTCAGCTGACAAAGCCACTGCATTATTTTCTCTAGAGCCATTTGACCTGGTTTACAGGTCTTAGGTTGACGAGATAAGAAAAGCAAGCTTTAGTTCATTTATTCTCTCTTACTACTTAATAAGATTGAATGAAATTTTTTTACAAATTAGGTGATTAATTTTTAAAGAAAAATGAGGAAGATTTTATTTTAGACACCATCAGAATGTAATTAATTTTCTGGATCACTTCATCCTTCGAATTTATTTACTTTGGGTAGTGTTTAGTTGTAAACATCATCGATTTAAACAATCAAAATTAGATAATAGAAAACGAGAATTTTTTTCAATCATTTATCTTCAGTTGGTAAAAACGAAATCTACTACCAAGTTCAAAGGTTCAAAAATTAATGATTTATAAAATTAGTCGACTGCTACCTTTGAGCTAGAGGTGGATATTTGTCCCAAACTTATTTAATCCAATTAAATTCTTAAGGCTGGATTCTCTGCCAATACGCCAGTTTAGTTGTAATGCTTTCAACTTCCATTGTGTTAAATTTTCCAAAAATATCAAGATGTAAACAACGTCTTTGACCTCCGAATGATGAGGTATAATTTTCGAATAGAGAGTCATGAGTCACTATGCAGCATAGATGGGGGTAGTGTACTAAATTTTGATTGAAATCAGCATTGCACTACCACTAAATCATATTGCAAAAGAAATTATTTATTTAATTTATAATATTTTTTTGCAGCTTAGTGATAAACTGCAAAGCTTCACTAGCAATCAAAAGAATTTACTGGTAGTGAATTTAGAATTTAGTTTGTTCAACTAAAAATTAATTAAAATAATTTTTGAAGGCCCAGATGCTCATACTCGTATATTTGTGTTACATATATAAATTAATTTACTGTTTTATATAATCATAAATATAAATAAATATAAAATAAATTGAATTATATTTTTAATGAAGTATTAGTCTTCACTTCTGAATTAGTGAACAAAAATAACAATACATCAAATTGACCCTCAAATTGAATGCAAAATTTCTTCTTGCAATCAACTTGAGTGAAGAAAAAAAAGGTGCAATATATTGCTGATTGCATTTTTTGAAATCAAAATAATTAAATTTTAGTGCAAAGATTTTTTAACACACTATCACTAATGTTGATTGAGGCTGCAAATTTTGCAATCACCATTAGAAATCAAAAAAATGAATGCAATAATTTTGCAATATCACTCAGTGTGAGTGATGATTGCAGAATTAGTGCACTACCCCCAACTATGCTACGCAGTGTGAAATTTATGTTGGTACTTTTTTTGTTTATTCACCACTCATAATCTCCATTTTTTTAACAATTTATCAAAATTGATATTATGGCCTTGTAAATATCGTGATACTACTTGGGGACTTTCGTGAGTACTTAGAAAAGTTCCGTCATAAGCAAATTTTTAGGGTTTCGTACCCAAAGGGTAAAAACGTAACCCTATTGTTTTCGCTACAATTTCTGTCCGTCTGGCAGCGCCTTTTATGAACTTTCGGAGGCATAGACTAAAGATTTACAAACAGTAATTAAAACTTAATTCGCTTTATAAACAAGTCTAAAAAATAAAGCTAAAAATTAAAGGGTGTTCCGATAGAGGCGTGCTTTGCATGTATACGGCCTAAGTTTTGAACCATAATAGGTAGACTCTTGAAATTTTCACAAAAGGTGTATAAGTGTAGCCACTACAGCAACAACTACTAAAACTTATAGGGTGTTCCGAAAGTGACGTGTTATTTGCCTTTATGTCTTTATTACTTGAGCTATAGGAGGCAAGCACTTAAAATTTGCAGACAGTAATTAACTCTATGTTCGCTTGATAAACAAGTATAAAAAATTAAACCTTAAAATTAAAGGGTGTTCCGATATTGACATGTATATGTCCTAATTTTTGAACCATAAAAGGTATACTCTTGAAATTTTGTACAGAAGATGTGTTGCCAAGGCCGATATGTCTATTACTAAAATTAAAAGGTCTTGCGGCAATGACATGATTTTTTTTTAAACCGTAATAGGTAGACTCTTGAAATGTTTACAGTAGATGTGTTACATCGGCCGCTATAACAATAACAAAATACTAAAAATTTATGATGTCCATTAGTGACACGAATATTACCTTATTTTTTTAATCACAATAGGTAGGCTCCTGATACGACTATTTTTATAGTGTATTACCATGGACGCTATAACAACAATTACTAAGAATTAAAGGGTGTTCTAATAATGATGCAATTTTCGCGAATATTTAAAGGGTGCCCCATAAGACATAAAAAATTAACAACATGAATTTTTAAGTTGTACTGCCCGCGTGTGTGAGTCTAACCCGCACTTGACTGAATTATTATGTAAGGACTCGGTTGCTAGTACATATTAAATGGGCCCTAATATACTAACTTAGGAACCTCCAAAACCTAAGGTAATCTTAAAACATTTCCTTTCGATATGAAATTTCGATCAGTTAATTAACTTTCTATTATGAAAGTTTATAGCCAAGTTTTTCGTTAGGTTATTCACATATATATTAAGCCTTGACGCCTTTCTAATTACATATATAAAATCTCAATAATTTTCTTCCCCCAAAGAAATCAATAACATTGCAAAAAACACATACATAAGCTGACCAACCAAAGGAAATTCCTAAATTTACATCCGAACTCATATTGGAGAAAATTTAAATATACATATGTATAACACCTTAAAAAGAAGCATATTTTACTGACTTGGTTAACTACTATTAGAATGGGGAATTAGAACACAGATTTTAGCATACATGCACACACTTACATGCGAACTAACACTTCCCCAAATCAACTATCGACATATAAAAGTAAATTGCAAATTCATGTTTTTTTTTGATGTAGAGAAACAAACTAAAACTCAGAGTAATTTTTAAATTTAGAATAGAGAAAAAATGTTGTTTTAAATTTTTTTTAATTAGGAATTGTTACTTGATTATGCTCATGCTCTATTACTGCCCAAAAAAAGAGATACATTTTTTTAAACGTAAATGAGAGTTAAACAAAAGCCCCCCAAACTGTGGAGAGAATAAAAACCATTGATCAGAGTTGCCAGCTTAAAATGCAGGGGAAATAGTTTGTAATGAATAAACTTAAATACGACAAAAGATCGTAGTCTCTTTTAATAGACTTTAAAATATTTCCAAGAATTTCCGTTAGATTTCCCATTAAATGACGTAGTTTGCCCAATTTAAATACACTCGTTTTTTGACGTCAAGATAGTGAAAATATTCGTATGAGCCAATATTGTGTTATTTCTACATTGAAATCATTTTGTTTTGTTAGTTATTTATAAAAGCTTAAAAATTACCGAATTTTATTAATATTGCTTTCAATTTTTATTTAGAGCTGTTTTGATTCAATTGACAGAACCGACACCATACAGCACACGACAAAAATATACATACATATGTATTTCATATAGTGATTAATGGTTTTTCTCATTCAAGCCACATCATTACCGATTTTATTATGTTAAACTGGCAACTCTATATTTAAAGTATAGGTATATTAAATAGATCCAAACCCAAAACATGCATGTGGATGTGAGAGAGAAAATAAGTGGTCTTCACAGTGTTACCATTTGTGAAGATTTATCTTTTTTTAAACTTTTTGAAAAGTTAAAAAGATAAAAAAAATGTTTAACTATAAATAATATTTAAAAAAAGTGATAGTTAGTAAATTTAGTCTGTAGGAAATATATAATGGAACAATATAAAATGCTTGAATAAATGAATAAAAAATATTGAATATGAGAAAAAATATGAAAAGACTGGGTCTTAATTATTTCAGAGAGCACATTATTTTCTATACCAGTAATTTAGTAAAAAAAATAGCGTTACCAGAATTATGATTTTTAACTGAGACTAAGACCTTTAAGACCTATAAGACCTTTTTCGTAACAAATGTGATTTTATAAACAAATATTATGAAAAATGTCTGTATTAAAAACAAATATATGTTTATCTAAATTTTAAACACAAGCTGTGCCCGCCACTTTGTCAGCGTCCAATATTTTGTTTTAAAATCAATCCACTTTTAAAATGTCAGCTTTCAAAAATTAAAAATTGTATGTATATCTTTATAAAAATAATCACACTTTCATTGCTTTTTCTCCACTTTCTTTTGAAAATAAGATATAATAAGATTCTAAGGTACCTCCCTACAAAATTTTATTAAAATCCATCCAATAGATTTTAGGTGATGCGAACACAAAGAGAAAGATAGACAGACATACAGACAGGAAAAAAAAAATTATTCACTTTGTTAAAATTTCAATTGTTTATCTATAAGCGTTCAAAAGATAAAGTCATATAGATCAAATATTAGTAACTTTAGGCACACCCTTTAATTTCCAACTTTATCCTTTTTGCTATAGGGGGCATATTAGTATATGTTCTGTGTAAATATCAATTGGCTGTCTATAGCAGTTTAAGAGATAAGGCCATGTACTGCAAATTAGTTACAGCTATGAGGGTACTCTTTATTTTATTACTCTTATAATTGATGACATAGCAAAACACAATTTATTTAAATCTCAATCCTCTATCTATAACGGTTCCAAAGATAGGACTATACAGATCCAATAACATAACCTATTGGAACACCCTTTAATTTACAATTTTAAGTTAAATACTTTTTGTTATAGAGGACTTATCCAGAGATTATTTGTGAACTTCAGTTGTCTGTCTATAACCGGTCAAAAGTTTAGCCATACATATACATAAAATTACACTAACTATTGGGACACTCTTTAATTTATAATTCTAAATATTTATACTTGTTGATATACCAGACAAAGTAGTGAACATTCTGTTTAATTTGCAAGTGTTTGTCAAGATATAAGAGATAGGGCCATTTAGGTCAAATTACATCAATTTATAAATTCATTGTTATAGCGGACTTAGCAATAAAAGTTCTTTGTAAATTTCAACCATCTGTCTATAAAGGTTCAAAAGTCAAATTACATTAACTATTGCGGCACCCCTTAATTTTCAAGTTCAAATTTTATACTGGATATTATAGCGGACTTAGCAGTAAAGTTTCTATGTAAATTTCAACCATCTGTGTACAACTGTTCAAAAGTATGGCAATATATGTACATCAAATGAAATGAACTATTAGGGCACCCTTATATATAATTTTTAAAATTTATACTTGTTATTATAACGGTCATAGTTATCAACATTATTTCAAATTTTCAAGTGTGTCTATAACAGTTCAAAAGATAGGCCCATTTAAGTAAAATTACGTCGGGACACCCTTTAATTTTTAGATTTATTTTTTTATTTATTTTTACTATTGGGGGCTATATTGATTAAAACAAGGAACTGTTTTTAAAATCGAACCAATCGGAAAGCATAAACTTTCAAATAAAGAAATAATTTAAAAAATCGGTTCAAAAATGACCGAGTTCTGCAGATACAAACGCGTACTTTCAATGTTTTTTTTCCACTTTCTCTCGGAAATAAGATATTTTTGCGGAAAAAAGTATCCTATATTGAAATCAAATTCACAAATTTTTATGAGAAAATTCATCCATTAGTTTTTACGTGATACGAACACGGTCAGACAGATTGACAGGAAAATAGTTACAACTTAAAGTATAGAACTTTAAGTTGCAATAAAACAACGATGGATTATTCGATTGACATGAATTTTATTTATCCGAAAGATAATCTTGTGGCATTACATTTTAAATATGATTTCTGGCTTATGACCGCTACGGCTGGCGCAGATGTAGTCCAATCTGGACGTCTAATTTTCGATGAGTTTTTCCAACATTTGTGGCCGTATATCGACAATAACACGGCGAATGTTGTCTTCCAAATGGTCAAGCGTTTGTGGCTTACCCGCATAGACCAATGACTTTACATAGCCCAACAGAAAGTAGTTTAGCGGTGTTAAATCACGAGATCTCGGAGGCCAATTCACACGTCCAAAACGTGAAATTAGGCGGTCACCAAACGTGTCTTTCAATAAATCTATTGTGGCACGAGCTGTGTAACATGTGGCGCCGTCTTGTTGAAACCACATCTCCTGAACATCATGGTTATTCAATTCAGGAATGAAAAAGTTAGTAATCATGGCTCTATACCGATCACCATTGACTGTAACGTTCTGGCCACCTTCGTTTTTGAAAAAGTACGGACCAATGATTCCACCAGCCCATAAAGCGCACCAAACAGTCAGTTTTTCTGGATGTAACGGTGTTTCGACATACACTTGAGAATTACCTTCACTCCAAATGCTGCAGTTTTGTTTGTTGGCGTAGCCATTCACCTGAAGTGCGCTTCATCGCTAAACAAAATTCGCTTATGAAAATCGGGAACAACGGTAATCTCGTTTTGGGCACTATTTGCAAGCGTTGTTCTGGCGTGAGTCTATTCATGATGAATTGCCAAACCAAACTGAGAATAAATCATTTGACAGATGTTAAATCGGTAGCCATCTTGAAAAGTAATGCCAACTTAAAGTTCTATAGCTCTATAAAAAACATCCTTTATATAGAGATGTAGATTTGGATTATGTTTAAAGTGCTCCTGAACCTTTACGGAGCACATTATGAATGCGTGTAGAGAATAAAATTTTGTTAATTCTTTTTCCGAAAAAAGTAGGTTGCTCTGGCAACGCTGATTAGGAGAGTGTGTATTAGTATGCGTTTAAAAGAGTTTCTTTGTGTTTGCGGGCATTACTGGGAGCACGAGTATATTTTTGTTGATATGTGCAAAATTTTTTACAACAACAACAATGGATGGGGGTCTATACAAAAAAAAAAAACAACAATTTTGCAAATATTTTTGCACAACAACTTAAATTTTATAGTTTAGTGTTTGTTGTGAACTTTTTGGATAGAGATTCTTTTTTTTTTGTTGGTCGACGTGTATGTTTATATTTTGGCGTACGTACGGATGGAAAAAGAACCCAACCAATTCAGGGATGTATAATGTTGGTTTGGTTTTAATTCATTTTTTATTTTTTTTTTGTATACGTACTCGTGCGGTGGAGAACAGGCACATTTAAAAAATTTATTTTTTTTTTTCAATGATATTTTAAATTCGCTTACGGGTTGTGCTATAGTGAAGACAAAAAAAAAGTATCAAAAATTTTCTTTTAAGCGCGCAAGTGAAGTGGTAAAAATAAAAACCACAACAAACAAATCGTTTTGAATAAATAGAAATAAAAAAATTTATAACAACACACATTCGCTATAAAAATTTGTACATACTTTTTTGTATATAAAAGTATTTTAAATGGAAAAAGCAGAAACAACAAAAAAATATGACAATAAATTTTTATTATTGTATTTTTGCCGGTAAAAATAAAGCATAAAGTAATCGCCATAGAAAAAAAGAAAGATAAAAAAAATTAAATTTGTCTAGTGCATGAGTGCGCGTCATAATATTGTAATGAAAAACAGAGTTTGTGGAATAAAAAAATTTTAAAGTTTAAAAAAAACAACTTGCAAATTAAAAAATTACATTTTTTTGAAAACTCATAAATAGTTTTGAATTTCTTTTTCTCATTCATACATATAGTTTTTTAAGTGTTAAAATATTTGTATACAACAACAACAAAATTTTAAAAATATTTAGTACTGATGTGATAATAATTAAAAAAAAAATAAAACCTCTTAATAAAAAAATATAATTTGTATTTTGAGTTGTAACACGTCATTTTGGCTGACCCCAAAAGTTAACTACAACAAAATTTTTTCATGTAGGTATTTTGTTGAAAGACAAAAAAACACAACAACAATATTAATTTTGTTGCTTTCTTAACACCTTCATACTAAAGTGAAGAAATATTGCAAAAAATACAGAGAAAATAATTATAGAAAAAAAATCAAATCTTAACCCTTAACTGGTTTTAAAGGGTGCTGTAGCTTAAGTGGTTAGCACGTTGACTACTAAGCAATGGTCACGAGTTCAAATCTCAGCCTTGGCAACATCAATTTTTCTGATATGTATTAATTTCTCTTTATAATAATGCATATCACAGCGCCCTCCTTCGCCGGTATTGCCACATAGAACTAAATCGCCGGCGAAGTAAAATAATTATAAATTGGCTATGCCAGCTGCGAACTAATTCGCCTAAAAAACACCAGAGGCGCTGCAATACTCTTCTAAAAATAATCATAACGTGCAATTGCAGTGTTGCCAGAATCGAAGCTTTACTATCACTAACCATCTGTCTTATCTACTACTATCCCTTTCCAAAGGAAGTACCACAGTTAATGTAGGCATTAACTGCCTGAGTGGTACTTCTCTTAAAAAAAAAAAAAAAAACTGGTGACTTTTTCTGTAAGAATGATAGAAACAAGATTGCACCGTCTGAGTTTGGCTTTACTGATGATCAGGATTATCATATATGGTAACTACTCGTCAAACGCAGCGATTAACAAGCTTGTTTTACGGCCTTTATTCTAGTTGGCGTTTTATTATATGAGCCGTTTATTTTGAAATTGGCATAAGTCCCTTTCCAAAAATACCAAGTTAATGATAACATTGATTAAAATTTAACGGTTTTCGACTAACTTACATCTAATATACGTTTGTTACATCGTAAACATGCCAAGGAAGTAGTCTAACGACCCCGACAGTTTTTACAACTCAGCGTCGAAATTTCACATCATTAATTGAACAGTGCTATTTTCACTATTTTGGATTTCCTGTGAGGTATCAAGATAAATCCTGGGTTCGACATACATATATGTTATGTAACGTGTGGGAGACTGCTATTAGGTTGGGCTAAACAAGATTCCACACATATGCCATTTGCTATACCAATGATTTGGACCGAACCAAAGGATCATGTAAGTGATTGGTATTTTCTTTTGATCAAACAAAAGGCATTACAACCAACTCCAAACACACTATTCAATATCCAAACTTCTCTTCGGCAAGCAGACCCATCCTACATAGTACTGAACTGCTTTTGCCAAAGCCTTCGATCAGAAGACCGGAAACCATAGATCGGAAAATTACAAAAACTTAATTAATGTCATATAAAGCGTTGGGGTGTAATATGTCCTTAAAAATACACATGCTAGACTCTCATCTAGATTTCTTTCCGGCAAATTTGGGTGATGTGAATGACGAACAAGGCGAAAGGTGCCATCAAGACATTTCCCTAATGGAGAAATGCTGTTAAGGGAATTGGAGTCCAGGAATGCTAGCAGATTATTATTGGAGACTTAGAAAAGACCTTCCAGAAGCCAAATATTTAAGAAAATCGTAAATATGTGTTCCAATATGTGTTCTATATTAAACAATAATTTCTCTTAATGTAGCTTTTTTTACGAAAATATATGTTTTAATGTCACAAGAAAACCTTACGTGTCAATTTTTTTTTTTTTTTTCATTCACATATTAGTGTTTGGTGGCCCTAGTACATCCAAAATTTGATAAAGGTTTTCATGTGACAAAAAAAGTTAAAATTTTGTTGACTAGTGTAATTGTTAATAAGGGCAATCAGATTTGTTCTTTTTGTCTTCTCTCGATAATGATTTATTTCTTGGTGGAGTACCATATAAAACTCGCTCTCGCTCTAGAGTTTTATGTCTTATTTTCGCATGTTTTAATAGGTAGATATGGTATTCGTTTTTCATTAAATTTACTGGCCAGGACAGCAGAGAGCTTACTAGCATAGTAGGCACTACTCCACAAATTATAGATTCTTGCTACACATTTTAATGACCATAAATGTTATTTCTGATCGCATTATTTACCTAATATACCCCGAATTTCCTAAGTATATTTTTTACATAGTTGATTCTTAAAGAGCAAGAGAAGAGTCGAAGGAGGAGAAGAGTTTCGAATAAAACTAACATTCAAACTCTCAAGTGATGGGAGTGTTTAACTTTCATAAGTATATGCCATCAAGTTCCTTTATAGACTGATTGTCTATCAATGAGAGGGTTGTGGGTTCAATTCCCGTCAAAGGCTCTACTTATTTTCTACAGAAAAGGCTGAAACTATTCTACCGCTGTCGTTTCTCATTGACCAAAGGGGAATTCATGACTAAGGTCTCTAGTCGACGCTTTTTACTCGGACTGAACGAAGAACATGAAGTCTGTTTTAATTGGCTTTTTTCATCTTTTGGCTTCTTTTCTCATCAGCCAAAAAAGTGAGGAGCTCATATTTTTCAAAACCCTATTTAGCTGTTCAGAGCTGCCCACATAACCTCACATAAATACTATTTTAGGACCGGGTTTCCAGCGGTTTAGTATTACTGTACAAGTTTGAAATTTTGTGAGATAATAAAAGGTAAGCAAAACGAGTACGAGTACTCCTCTCTCTTTTTAAAAAATTTAGAAAAAAAAATCTACAGGGCAGGAAAGAAGGTCTAAGCATTCTACGAATATTCCGTTGGGCACCTAAACTTTTTAACTTATTTTAATCAATGAGGGGTTCGTTAGTTATAATGGTTTAAATAACTTAGGAAATTTTTTTTTTTCAAACTCTACCTAAATTAAATTAAAATTGTTTGTGCTTTAATTTCTTAAAGCTTTTGGATTGAGTGATCCTAATGTGCTTGCAACATTTAAAAGGGGTCTACCAACTTTATTTCCCTGAAAAATTTTACAGTACTTTTTAAAGCAGCAATATAAACTAACACCCTGTAAATGTTGCGATGTGCGCAGTAGTTATTGATTTGAGCGGCAGTAAGAAGCAACTTAAATTTTATAACGGTACCTTTTAACCCCTCGATCATTTTAAACTTTTAAATTTTTAGTTTTTTTTTTACTTGTCATTATACATTATACCTATAAACCTATTTTAGGGACACTGCTCACGAATTTTTTCGCTAAGTGTAAATATTTATTATTAATAAACATTTACGTTCAATCAACTTATTTTCGAAATAATGGTATTTATCAATTTTTTGTTCTCTTTTTTAATCTTTTATTATTCTTTTTTTTTTTATTGTTGTTGTTGTTTACCTTTCTGTTTTCCTGACAAGTATGTATATGAACGAAAGAATTTTTTTGTTTTTGTCGAATTATTATTAACAACAAAAAATATACATAATTATCTGTTATTAAATGAACTTTTTGTTTGCGTGATAAATACATTTTGCAATGAGATATTTTTCGACTAGCAAAAATAAGCAAAAGAAAATAAATTATGTAATATTCGTATTTGTCTTATGTTATTTATACAATTGATTTATTTTTAATATGAAGCTTTTATTTTGGGTGAACAAAATTAATTGAATTTAATACTTTTAGCATACTTTTCTTATTGAATTGACTCGCACGTGTTTCTTTGAGGAATTAAATTACCAAATAACACTAAGTGATCAACTTTTAGTCTGAGATAAATTTCTATATTCCTTAGTTTTGGATAATCAAAACTTTGTATAACTGGTTTTCTAATTTAAGAGCTTGATACAAAATTAGAATTTTTGAAAATACTTATTTGTTGCTTTTTTTATAAATATTATAATTATGCATGATGTTTGGTCGTCAAATTAGCTTCAAATCAATTTTCGAAATTAATTTCGAAAAATCGAAAAATTACCAAAAGTTAATTTGGCGACTAAACATAATGCATAATAATGAAATTGATAAATTTAATAGATATGTACGAAAATTCGAACTTTACATCAAACTTTAAAAAAATATAATTTTGTACGATTTGTGAAAAAATTATTAATAATAACTAAAATTTATATTCTAATTTATTTCGAATTTAAGCTTTAGATTTTTAACACTAAAAAACAAAATTAATTTCGAGAAATCGAAAAATGGCCAAAATTAATTTGGCGACTAAACATAATGAATAATATTAAAATTAATGAAAAGCAATTAATTAGTATGTTCGAAAATTCGAACTTAACAGCAATTTTGTACGATTTGTGAATAAAATTATTAAAAATATGATTTATATTCAAATATATTTGTAATTGAAGCTTTAGTTTAATAAAACCAAAAAAATTATTAAAAAAAAATTTAATTTCTAAATTAAGTTCGAAACATAATAAAATAATGAAAATTGTTCACGGTTACGTATGAGTCTAAAATCAAAATTAATTAATTTCGAAAATAAGTTGGAAATATAATAGAACAAAAAATTTTGAAAAATTATTAAATGTCGAAAATTCGAAATTAGGCAAGAAACATAATAAAACTGAATATTTTTTTAATATTAGCAAAATTAAGTCTGTATATTTTCATTTAATTGAAATTATGTAAGAAACATATTAAAACTGAAATTTTTTGAACGACACACAATGGGGGATTAACCTCAAAAAGCGGAAATTAAACAGCACTTACAAAATGCATTGAAACATGGTCATATCAGCGGTGTAGTCGAGCTATTGTATTTAGACTTTATAGTTCGATGCTTTAAAGTAGAAATATTTAAACCCTTAACAAAAGGACCTTATCTTGCCAGGGGTCGGAATTCAGTTTTCGATGTACAAAACCCCTGACAAAACATAAAAAAATCATGCAAACATCTAATAAATTGACGAATTAATGGCGTTTTGAAGTTTTTAGTTCAAAAGTAATTATAGTTTTGATATAAACGAGCTTAAGGTCGGACAACTAATTTGTGCAAGTTTTTAGTTGTTAAGACTGCTTAATTAAAAATGTTATATATGAAGTAGACTCTAAGTTTTTCGTAGTTGATCTCATAAAATGAAATTTTGTTTTGTACCGTACTGCAAATTTTACCCTGGCAAGATAAGATAAGATAAGGTCCCTTTCGTCAGCTTGCATCTCAATATTTGATCAGATTTTATTAGATTTAAATTCTGGAGATAGCTGTAGTCGTGCCCTACAAATATATTTTTTAACATAAGGGTATCTTTAAGGTTTAGGAGATATTAATTTAATTTAGGAGATATTAATTTAATTTATTAATTAAAATTTTTATATATTTACCTATTTTAGTTTAGTTTCTACTTTACTTTTTTACTATTTGCGGAACCAAAACCCATCTAGTTTTTCTCAAACTTATTTTAATGGATTGCTTACAAATTTTCTAATCTTAGGAAAAAATTTGGTAAACAAGTCTTTTTTCGGCAAGTATTTTACGAAAATAAATATAAAATTCGTTTACAGTATACAGATATATTCCATTTTTTGGCCCAAACCCCCCACTATGCAAAAGCTTCAAAATTATTTATTTAACTTTAATATTTTAATTTTGTATTATTTTTGTTTTAAAAATACGAAGTTATTCAACATTTTTAAATATACTTTAATTTCATTATAATTTTTATTAAAATTACTTTTCATTTTTTTTCTATTTTCAGTAAAAATTTTCTTTAAAAAACTTTGGAGTAAAGAAATCAAATCTACTGGTATAAATTATTTAAAATTTATAAAGGTGAGTTTTTTATAGTAGTTTTTTAATTAATACATATTTCTTGGTTATTATAAGTAGGCGCATTTTACTTAGTAAGCTAAAAATATATTGTATAAAATACTTCCACAAACTAAATGAGAGTTTTACGAAGTCTTAAATAAAACAATAAACGTTGTTTGAATTTTTGAATAACCCTTAAAACTACATTTAGATTTAGATAAAGACTGAACTACGTAGAAAAAAGTGGAAAAAAATGATTGCTTCGTTATGATTGTGTTTTCTCGAACCTTAATAGTTTATATTAGGCCCCTTAAAATTCTCATTTAGTTTCAAGAAGTCTAAGTAAAGATATTCTAATTACAGAGTCGCTCGCTGTTGCTAACATTCATTCAAGGCTATGGTCCCGCATAGTATCCACATTTAAAATGTGTTTTCCCGTGGGTAGTCTTAAGCCTAGTACTAGCAAGTGTTGGATATTCACACAAAATTTGCGCTACTGCGTTAACTTGTTCCAGACACGGTATACAAGTATCGTATTCTTCGATTTATATCTTGGCTAAATGATATTTAAGGTTCCCATGACCTGTAACCTGCTGGCAGCCTATTTACCGATTATATCTTTAAAACTTCTTGGACTGCCTGCTGTGGGTCTATTGCAATCTCTTCCGGTCAATAAATATCGGAGTTCTTCAGTGACCAATCTCTCCACTTCTTTTTGCGAGACATTCTTGTTCATTCCTTCTGGATTCTCACGATCCTCTTTGATTTTATAAACAAAAAAATAATGTATACAATTTTTCGTAGTGGAAAAAAGATTCCTACCCACACAGAGCTCTGTATGTGCAGAAAAGTCTACATAAAAACTTTAGGACGACGGGGATCCAAAGTTCGATTGAATGAATTCTTAAGTTTTGCTGGAAGATAAAAGTAGACACTGTAGCTGAAGCTCTTATAGACTTTCGGATCAATGCTATGGATATATGTCGATTGTCAGGCAGTACTAGTGGCCTTGAAGAGTCATCGTATCAACTTAAAGCTGGTAGGGAAGTGCAGAAGGGCTGTTGCTGGACAAGCATAATAGATAGCTGATGAACTAGCCAGGTTGGGTTCTGCAATGTACTTTGCTACGAGGAAAAGGTTCGATGCAACCACTAATAAGTTACTATTACAGAGATATCACTAGGTTAAATTTAAGCATAATTAATTAGTACTAGATAGGATGGGAGAATTGCAGGGTTTCCAGGGAGAATATGGCCCTAACCGGACAGTACATGGGCCAACTTACTTCTTGGTTTGAACAGAAAAGTTTTCAGAGCTGTTACAGAGTTTGGTTAGAGTAAGGGCCAGTTTTCTGGATAGTGGCGCTCCGGATTTTTTGTCATGTGGCCCAGACTGGACATTGCACAAACCAACATACTTCTTGGTTTGTGCAGGAAAATTTTTACAGTCATTATAAGGTTATTGTTAAGTTAGAGCAAGTGATAATATCACGACTAATTTTTACAGGTTATGCGAGGACGAGCCTGAAACTGTGTTTATGAAGCCAAAGACTTTGTTGGCTGGGTGAACGATAGCTTAGACGATATTGCAAGTTTGATGATGCATTATGGGAATTCGGTGGTTTTATAACAGATAATAAAGCCTATTGGAGATCATTGGTGTAGAAGGGTCATTCTGGGGGGTGTAATTCCCCCTCCAGAATTGCTGTAGCCTCTTCAGAATTTTAAATAAATTTACTACATTTATTTCCAGTATATGATTTTGCAATATACATGGATTTTGACACCCCTAACAAATATGTGCTCCTACACTAGTGTTCAAAATTATTATCTAGGTTTGTTTTTTTTTTGTTGGTTTTTTTAAGACTAATAATTATTACCTGCTATGTTGTTTGCCTGTTTTGCCGGGATTGGAATCTACAACCTCTAGACGGATAGATCTCCAAATTGAGATATTAACTGTCATCGCCTTTCCTAACCTAATGTAATCATTGGTGTAGGAAGGCCATTCTGGGGGATGCAATGCCTCCTTGCAACATGCTGTTACCCCCTTAGAATTTTTAAAAATTGTGCTATATTTTGGTTTTCATAATACAATTTTCCAAGAAAAGTGGTTTTGGCAACACCCCCCCCCCCCCTCCAAAAAAATACGTCCTCCTACGCCAGTGAATGTAATTTTTAGAAAGAGACAAGCGCACTAACAATTAGTCTAATGAGACAACCATATGTCTAGTTGTCTAGTATTAACTAACAACACCCTTTCTTACCTCATGTTATTGGCAGAATAACACTTATTAAATCCTAAATTTTAGTTTAGTTTTTCTTGAAGCTTTATTTTTTTTCTTTTCTAATCTAAAAACATGTTTGTTATGTGCAACTTTTCTTTTTCGAATTGAATCCCCTTATTGTTTCCAAGATGTTTTACTAGTAAACCCATAAATCACAAGATAATAAAATAAAAATTATATCAACCATAAATTTAAAGCAGACATTTCTTTAACTGATCGGTAAAAAATGCATCTGATTGCAACTAATACCATCTAGTTATAAGGCTCTTTATCCTCTTGCGAAGAAAGAAGTTGTATTTAAGAGTTTTCATTTCGTAGTTTGTGTGTTGCCTTGTTACAAATTTAAAGGCAACAAGTCTTGAAATTAATTTTTTTTTCATGATTTCTTTTTGCATTTATTTGTTAATTTGTGAAATCTATATTTTGTATCGTTATTTATTAATTTGGTTATTTTTCGTTTAGTAGCTGCAGTTTGTTGCTTTTTTTTTTTTTCTTAAAATGATCTAGTTTTGTCACTGAGCCTGTAAAAATATTTAGTGAAAGTTTAAAACATTTTTCACCATTTTACACTTGTTTTTTGAGTATTCTTTTTTTTGATATTGTAAAAGTACAAATGCATTTAGAGAAGAGGGAAAAAAACAATTCAAATGTGAAAATGTTGGCGATGTATCTTGTATCTTGTGGGCTGTTATTGTTGTTGGTCTTTTCACATAAACTTTTCCACCAATAAAAAAAAATACAAGGTTTCTGTTGCATTAAACAAAAAATAAATAAAAAATAAAATCAACCAGCCATTTATTTATTTAGAGTCTTATTACCATGAATGTACTTTAGTTTCATTCGCTTTTGTTTGCTTTTTGTTTCATAATGAAATGAAAAAAAAAAAATAAATTGTATTGAAGTTGATTTGAAGTGTGTTTTAAGTTGAAGTTGCCACATTTAACTGCACTTCAGTGCTCACTTTTGTAGTTTTTCTATTTTGCTTTGCAACATTTGAGTAAATAAATTAATGTTTTTTTTTCTATTTATTTATTTTTTTGTTGAAGCAACAACAAACACTACAATAATATAATGAGCAATAAATGAAACTTACAATAAGACCACGTTCAAAAAAGAATTTGTTTAAATGCAACACAGTGATTAAAAGTAGGTGGAGTCTTAAAATTAGAAAAAAAAATTGTTTGTATAAGAAGGAAATTTATTCATATCTTTTTATATTTAACATTTAAATTTTATTAGTCGAACTATTTATAAACATACAAATGAATTGTTAAAATCTCTCTACTACTTAATAGGGTTGAAATAAGATTTCTTACAAAATAGATGATTAACACACTGTGTAATTTTTTAAGTCATCGCAAAATAACCATATACGGACACCACTACGTCATAAAAGACCAAAAAATAAGACCCCTGTCTCCCAGTTTTGCCCAAAGTCCTCCAGGTTTTTTTTATGGGCCCTCGATGTCATTTTTGCAAAAAAATGATCATTTACTCAAGCTCATTTTTTGCAAACCGTTTAAAATTTTGATATACTCTCTGGGGCAAAGTTGTAGCTCTTGTCATAAAGAACAAAAATTGTTAACATATAAAATCAAAAAAATTTCATCTTCAAGGTCAAAATCGCAAAAAACTTAAAAAATTTTTTTTACCTTTTTTCCCCTGTTCAGGTCCATAGGCAGCAAACCGTTCAAAATTCAAGGAAACAATTAACTACAAAAATGAACCTGAGATCTCAATAAACAACTTTCTAGAACATACGAACTTCCTAGGAATGATTCTTAACACCGTTTAGGTAACGCTTAGGTAGCCGCAAAAGTGAAAAATTTCCCGAAAATTTTCAAATTCATTTCGGTTCTTTATGACAAGGGCTACAACTTTGCCTCAGAGAGTATATCAAAATTTCAAACGGTTTGCAAAATATGAGCTTGAGTAAATGATCATTTTTTGCAAAAATGACAGCGAGGCCCCACATCGTCGAGGGCCCATAAAAAAACCTGGATGACTTTGGGCAAAACTGGGAGACAGGGGTCTTCTTTTTTGGTCTTTTATTACGTAGTGGTGTCCGTATATGGTTGTTTTTTTCCATGTTGCACTGTGTAATTTATAAAAAAAATGGCAATCAAAATGTAAATGCTTTTTCTCGATCGCTACATCCATATTCAGCATTAAATATTATTAATCGCAGGTCACAGCCCATACTCGTATGTACATATTTACCTAGCAAAGTTTGGTTTGATACAAAACTAATAATGTTGGGGCAAACACAAATAAACAAAAGTTTCTTTTATTGCTGACGATAGATAATTGAATAAAATTTCTCGTATTCTATTATGTGAGTTTGTTTGGTTAAATAGATAATAACTCTTATTACGCATGACGTCGACGACAAGATGTGAGGTCGAAGGTATTATAGAAGTCGCCGTTGACAGCAATCGATTATTATCGACTCTTACTTGGCATTTTGAAAGTCACCGTTCTTAAAATGGCTTTGCTTTTGTCGCATTTTTTGACAACGACTCGTTTCATGAAAATTTAAAATCACCCTTGCCTTTTCTTTGAAGCTTAAGACTGGCCTTATCTTCTTCATTATCAAATTTTTTGCCATCCGACTTAAAAAAAACATGTTTAAATTTAATTTCAAATAAAAAATTACACCATTTATACAGGGGTGATACTTATTTCATCTTATTTATCGACTATCTGTGCCAGCCACTTCATAATAGTCCTTGCAATATTTTGTTCGATTATGCTTTGAAAGCAATTCACACAAAAGACCCTTACTTTTTTAGTACCGCACTAAACTGCTGCATAACGGTTAGTGCTTCAGTAATGGTTTATGTATTTACTTTAGAAAACAGCGCCATCTCTTGCGCTATCCGGTTAGTGCTTCAGTTATGGTTTATGTATTTACTTTACTACTAAAATAACTGCATACTTTCACTGCTTTTTCTCCACTTTCTCTTGGAAATAAGATATTTTTGCGGAAAAGGAATCAGATTACTAAGGTACCTCCTCACAAAATTTTGTTAAAATCCATATAGTACTTTTTACGTGATGCGAACGCAAAGAAAGAGGGACAGACAGACAGACAGACAGACAGGAAATGAGTTACTATTTTATTATATGTATAGATACCGTGTCAACGGTAACTCAACTTTCTTAGTTAATATCAATTAAAAGTCGAGGCAGTAGTAATGTCGCCATAATATGACAGTGAGCCGTATTACTGGTCATTCCCAAATGAATGTCTTAAAAGTACTAAATCCCCAAATATAATAACTGCTTAGTGGAGCTAATACAGCAAATCATAGTACTTTTTAATCTCGCTCTCTCCCCTTTTGTTCCTCAGTGGTTTCTAGTTGCTAAATTCCTTATTGACTACTGAGTTCGGATTGTTGGCATTTACAATCAATATGTGGCTCGCAGAAAGCCCAATCACATCATCTGCTACTTTGCCTCTTCATGACTATTTGTCCCTTGCGTCTGAAAATGTTGTGTTTGGCGAAGCAATCAATTTCTAAGTCGGCTTTTAGCTCATCTAAATTAACTTTTCGTTGTGGGAATTAACTTCTTTTTTATATCTTGAACACATATGTATGTGCATTCCGCTGACTTTTCTAGTAAAGTTTTAGTAGAGAGTATCATCTCCGCCATTTTGAAGACTTTGTGATCCGTTATTTTAGGTATTATTAAGTCCGAAATAGGAAAGAAATAAAGTCCATTTGGGCAGAGCTACTCTTATATAAAAATTAAGATTAAGAGGTATTTAGAATCCACATACTGGCTCTAGCACAGTGGTTTAAAATCTTCGAAATATTTGGGAAATATTTCGTTAGCTTAACCACTAAAGATTTGCTAATGAAATTTCCCGGTTAAGGAAATTTCCCGGTTAAGGAATTCAGATGTTAATATTACTGATTAAATAATCAACTTATTAGTTTTATATTTTGTAAGGATATGTCAGTCCGTTGAAAATTTATGTCAATTAAATTCTGTACTTTATTTTTCAAAAAATCACTTTATCATAAAATTTCCAGCTTTAAAGGCATATAACATTTGAAAAATGCAACGAGAAAAAAAATTTGTTATGAAACATTAATTTCAAAGTCATAAGCTTTTCTCTGATACCAATCACTTGCCCAAAAATATATCTTTAAGCTCTAGGAGATCCACAAAACTTGCCTGTTAATGAATTTTTGTAGTTTTCTATGTAAACATGCTTAAGGCCGTTTCACACTATAATACACGTATTAATACATTTGACTAAAAACCGTGATATAATCCGTGTTTAAAATTTAAAAAAAAAACAATAGCAGCAAATCATGTCAGGGCTTCATTTTCCTCAAAAGGAACAATACTTGCATTTTTTTTTTTTTTGCCTTTTACATTGTTAAATATTTTACTTTTTATATTGTTCCAATAATCTTATACAAATTACCAGCATACATAAATCGATTTTGTATTCGATCGATTTTTATATTTTGATATTGTATATTGTTTTTTTTTATGTTGGTACGAAAATAAGTGTTGTTA
This sequence comes from Phasia obesa, assembly GCA_949628195.1. Taxonomy (NCBI): domain Eukaryota; kingdom Metazoa; phylum Arthropoda; class Insecta; order Diptera; family Tachinidae; genus Phasia; species Phasia obesa. Next base: position 123,089,059 of record OX451217.1, read on the forward strand.
ACTACCTTAACACCATTAGAAAAATTTAGACAATTAAGCACCTTATTTATAGTACCTTTAAAATAAGTCTAAATATTCTAAAATATACGGTGGTACGAAATTTCTTTTAAGTCAGTCCGTGTCGTACTTGGCCTACCTAATTTTTTTTGTTTAATATGTATTTTTATATATTAATAAATAAAAAATATCATCAAATAATAAATCATATTTGTTGCTTTATATATTTTGATACAGTTAGGCCCATTATTATAACTTGCCTTTAGCTAAAGTTAGAATTTTGTTGAAGCGTTAAATAGTATTTCGTTATTAAAAGTAAGCTAAAAACCACTTTTAACTATCACGTACTATAAGGAGAAGTTATAGCAATGAACATTATCCTCATTATTATAACGAAAAACTACTTATCGCTCCAACAAAATACTAACTTTAGCTAAAGGCAAGTTATAATAATGGGCCTTAATGTATTACTTATTCAAATTAATCGGTTAACCGAATGGTTCAATAGTAACCGGTTATAAACCAATTAAATTTCAACTCTAATTTAAATTTCAAATCGATTTAACTTGAAACGCGATTAACTGAGTACCCAAGAAATTTAAATATTTGTTGTAAAATTGTAGGTTTTTTTGTAAAAGAATTTTTTTTAATTAAACTAAGAAAAAGCTTAGCTTTTTTTAATTAAAACAAAATTTTTAAAAGTATTGGAAATTGCATTAAATAATTTTTACGATTAATAAAGCTCTGCTATTTAATAACAATTAATTAAATTAAAAATTAAATTTATTAAAAAAGTGCATCAACAAACTCTCTCAAACAACAAAAGTCATTTGTCCATTTTATTTACTGTATCGCCTCGTATGTACTCGTCGTCGTACATTTACCTTTAACAACAATCATTATTGCCAATTTTTAAATAAATTAAAAATTTTCTATGCAAAAATTCTTATGCGGGTATGCAGTTTTCCAATAGTTACAGGTTTTTAAAGTTTTTCATTTTGGCTTGATCAATTAACAAAGTTTTTAATTGCATCTATTACATGAAAGTAATTACAGAATTTAATTGATTTCACATTTAAATGTAATTAATTCTTAAATTGATTCACTTATATACTAAATTTAAAAAAAGTAATTATTATTTTTATAAAATAAAAATTATTAAATAAAAATTGAAAATAAGCAATTCCTATCTCTAAATTTAAATAAAACGAAGTCTGTATGAGATTTAATCGCATTTGTTTATTCGCTTGAAGGGCCTGTCATTGCCACTATGTAACATCGTGCACATATTCTCCTCGGCTTCGCTGAGTTTTGTGCATATGACATTTTCCATGTTCCATGACTCAGTCACATAAATCAGGCTGAATCATGGCTTATGTTGGCTTTTAGGGGCGCTGTAGTTTGTGACTTAATCGCATAGGCCTGCTGCAACTTGAGTTAAGGTGTCTCGTGTTCGAATCGCACGATCTCAATAGCCAATTTACAACACCTCTACGTGAGATGACCATGCACTTAAAACGCACGTGCAGAATGTCCAATGTGGCGTGATCTGTGTAGCAGGTAGCACCATGCTATTGAGACCACATGCCGTTGGTGTCTACATTATCCAATTCAGGACAAAATATGTTGATAGTTATAAACCTAGAGATTATCGTTGACGGTGATAGGCTTGCCAAAGGCGTTCTAAAAGAAATATGGACCGATAACGCCACTAGGCCTATGTCCATACCAAGCAGTGAATTGCTTGGGATGCATTGGACGTTCCTAGATCGTATGTGAAATGGTATATTTCCAAAGTCTAATTTTTTTTCTTTCGTATACATTTATTCAGAAATGGGCCTCATCGCAGAATATGAGTTTTCGATGAAAAATAGGGTTAGTTTGCCCCTGTAGCACATTCAGAGATTCAATATCGTTGTCTATGATCGATTACCTATTGCTCCTGGACCAGTTAAAGTTTGTATGGGGGCAGGCCCAGGTCACAACACAATAACTGACAAGTTGTGGTCTGCGTAAAAAGGAATTTCGGATTCTCGTGCGCACCCTCATGGAAACCGGCGATGTTATGGGTCGATCATGTAATTTGTCGACGTATGGATGTTGGCTGAATATTTAATGAACTATTGGACTCAAATTTATCCACCACACTGTGTATAGTTCCGTGGATGGGGCGATTATGGTGATCGTTATATAGGATGCTGTAGCTTAAGTGGTTAGCACGTTGACTACTAAGCAATGGTTACGAGTTCAATACTCAGCCATGGCAACATAAATTTTTCTGATATGTATTAATTTCTCTTTATAATAATGCATATCACAGCGCCCTTCTTCGCCGGTATTACCACATAGCAGTAAATCACCGGCGAAGTAAAATAATTATAAATTGGCTATGCTAGCTGTAGCTTCAACAAAATGGCCGCTAACAACTCTCAAGGTTCAGAAGTTTCTTTGTATAATTGAATCAATTAATTCTTTTAATTCAATTGGTACTTCATCTAATTATGTGTACATCCATGTCATTGGATTTTTTTGATGTTTGAGAAAGACGAAATTTTTGTGTGAGCTATGTTTTGACCGTCATGGGGTCCCCCGCAAACTGCTATGGGAAGCTTCAGTATTTTAGCAGATCTTTAATTTTGATGGCGTACGTTTGCCGATTTATTGTTTAGTAAACCAATCAGTCTTCTCGACTTTGTTTCCGAACACCATTAATAGTCGAGTGAACGGAAGAATTATATATTATAGTGGCAACGTCCTAGTGCTGGCAAATTATTGAGTAGTGGGTACCGAAATACTCGATACTATTTGATCATTTTTTTTAGTACTCAATATACAAAAAAAAAAAAAAATTTAGAACTAAATTGAATAGAATACGGATAACTACGACGATAAATTTCCGTTGCTATAATGTATACGGAAGTATTGAGTTCTATTGAGTACCCAATTGAAAAGTATTGAGTAGTAGCGAGTAATTGAAAGTATTGAAAATTGACAGCACGACAACGTGGTAGTAAAATTTTATCATTTGCACGATGGTATAAAATCATATGATTAAAAATTAAAACAAAAATTAAACATACAAACAGCAAAAGTTATTATAATCTACCGGTTCTTTTGGAAAATACCTGATTACGCATACAAAGCAGTTGGCTTCGAAGCAGACAACAGTCACAAAAAGTTGCTGATGATTCATTTGAATTTTGTTATTTTTTCGATTAGATTTGCTTTTCGTTCGTAGAATTATAAAAATTAGAATGTGCGAAAATTATAAGTTTTTTTTTTGTTGCGGTTTGGCAAAAATATATTTGTTTTTAAAGAAGTATACAGACAGTGTTACACAATTATCATAAATAAATTTGTACAGGCTTTAGCTAGCCCTGTTAAGTTAAGTTGTTTTTTCCTTCTCATTTGTGCAATGGAGAGTTTTTTTTTTTTAATTTGTAAAAAATTTTTAATAGAATCATTTTTATATGTATGTATACTAGCTATCCCCGGTGCGCTTCGCTACACATTAACACGATAACAATTTTTCACTTTGCATAGGAGGTATCACGTCCTCCATTCAAATTCAGTCTGTGTTTTTTCTACACAATGTATCTTATTAAGGGGTTACTAATGCAAAATTCCAAGGCGCTACCTATTGCAGTTCTCTAGATACAGGATAATAATTTTTTACTTTGTATGGGGGGTACCTCGCTCACTGTCCCAATACAGCCTATGTTTTTCTAGAGTATACGCGTGGGTATAGGGTTTACTTGTACCCACTTTGATGACCATATCTATTATAGTTCTCTATGTACACAATAATAATTTTTAACTTTGTTTGGGAGGTACCACGACCGCTGTCCCAATTCATTCTTTATTTTGGCAGACTATGCGCTTTAGCACAAAGGTTTCTCTTGCAAAGTTTCAAGGCGCTATCTATTATAGTTCTCTATGTACACGATAATAATTTTTCACTTTGTATGCGAGGTACCACGCCCACTATTTCAATTCAGTCTGTGTTTAACTAAACTATGTACGTTAATATGGCGTACATAATTCCAAGGCGCTAGCTAGTGCAGTTCTCTAGATACAGGATAATAATTTTTCACTTTGTATTGGAGGTACCACTCCCGCTATTCCAATCCAATCTGTTTTTAGCTAAACTATGTACGATAATATGGTGGTTATTTTTGAAAAATTCCAAGGCGCTACCTAGTGCAGTTCTCTAGATACAGGATAATAATTTTTCACTTTGTATGGGAGGTACCACTCCCGCTATTCCAATACAGTCCATCTTTCTCTATACTATGTACGTTAATATAGAGGTTACTGGTGCAAAATTGTAAGGTGCTACCTATTGCTGTTACCAAGAAACACGATGATAAAAATTTACTTTGTATGGGAGATGCCACGCCCACGTCGAATATCAAAAAATAAGTACCCTATTTTACCATCCGTGTATCTAATAACAAACTGTGAAAATTTCAGAAAGATCGGTTCATTGCTGTAGGCAGCTATAGCTTTTCGACAAACAAACAAACATACAAACAAACACATTTTGTGCTTTATATATATAGATGAGTAACAACCATTTCAATACGAGAATGAGTATGTCCAAAATATTGACTATCTTAAGTTGTAATGACACTCACTTTTTTTTCGTGTTTTTAAGATTTTGGAGAACAGTTAAAATATATGTATTGTAAAAGAAAATTCTCCCAAGAGCGAAGAATATTTAAAAAATCTCCAAACGTCAAAAATTTCTATACATGTTATCGATAAAAAGTGCAAAATGTCAATAAAAAATCAACAAAATTTTAGCTTAAAAATTACATTTCAAGCTTAAAATATTACAGTGATGCTAACTCATTAGTTTTATTGACGAATATAGCGATTTTAAATTGTATTTTTTCATCTTGGCGTTTTTTTGTGGAATGAAATGACCATTGAAAGAAAAATGTTAACAATAATAAAAACGTTTTTGTTTTCATTTTATATATTTCTCTTCTTCTAACATTAGCTATTTCACCCTTTCAATCTTAGATTAAGAAAAAACTTTAGGACCAAAACAAGTCGTTTTTTACGCGCTAACAACATTGGGAAATATCGCAAACTTATTGCGAAAGAGAAGACGTAGAACTTGGCCGGAAAACCATACTTTTGGCGATACGCATTTCATCTCGTCGGCCACATCTGGGATTGCGTGGGCTCACTTATTCTTATTGTTGCCACATTCCAATGCTTTGATGCAGTGCTCTGGGATTTTTAGGGGCACCAGACCCTGGGATTCCTGCAACCTGAATCTGGAAAACCAAGTTCGGCCATATAGGTCTTTCGAGCCCCGACCAGTGTCCAAACGACTGGGCCACGGGAAGCGGTGGCCCCGCAAAGAGCCGCCCATCTCTGTGACCGACCCGTTATTGGATAGGTCCCTTCAGGGTACAAGTGGTGGCTATGATTTGGCTAAAGGTGCCATCACTGGTCCATTTTTTATTTTTTTTTCGAAAACTCTACTGGATACGGACAGCGCTATAGAGCCATGATTACGAACTTTTTATGGCTTCTTTGTGACGTAAGTTAGCTACCTCCGAGCTGCAATTTGACCTCTTTAGAGTTTCTCCGTGCCGTTAAAAAACGATGCTATGCGAAAAATCTAGAAATAAGCCACAAACTGAAGGCTAATACCATCCAACTCTTTCGTTAGAAACCTTCAACAAAGCTAGGACATTTGGACTGGCAGAAGAACCAACTGCGAAGCCATCTGTGGCTGTGACGGGAATGAAACCGTCTTACATAAAGAATGGGAATTTTGTCGTTTCTAATATGCAAAAAGAAAAAGTAAGAAAATATAAATTCGCTGTTGGTTATTATTGTTTTGTTTGAGCTTTGTTACTTGTTGTTTAATTGTTTTGACTTAATTCTCATTTAGTTAAATATATTTTTCAAGAGTAACTTAAGCTCATCTAAAAGCGAAATGGCTTATGAAACTAGCTTACCTCGTAGTAATCAATTTTAGTGAATTTGAATGAAAAATTAAAATTACAAAAGTTTTAGAAATTTTTTTTAGTTTATTTAATTTAATTTTAGTTAGTTTATTAAAAATAGTGAGAGTTTACTATAGGAATTTTTTTTGTGATTTGATTTAGTACTAATTAGTACTAATCTAGTCTGGCAACATTGCCACGAATTGATTACGATTGATTATTACAATTTTAATAATATTAAAATAATCTTTAAAATATCACGCTGACAAAAACAAAAGGTACTGTCAAGTTTGCAGTACCTCTAAATCGGTAAAATTGCGTACTTGAACTATTTTTCTCTATTTTTTTGGAAATGAAACATTTTTGTGGAAAAAAGTATCCTATATTTTAATCAAGATACTAGGGTACCTCCTTACAATATTTTATTAAAATTCATCAAGTAGTTTTTAAGTGATGCGAACCCATACAGACGGGCACACAGCCAGACAGAGAAATTTTCTAAAAATTGCTGTTTTGTAATCCATTTCGATTGCTGTCTGCAACAGCAACAACATTTTCAAAAAATATTTTATGTACAGAAATGTTCCTGCTACAGTTTTATTATTTTATTATATATACATATGTATGTTCAGATTAAAAATTTTCCACATCTGCTAAACGTATTTATTTCTACTATAGCTTTTTTACTTTTCAAATAAAGTGTATGACATGTAACATCTCATATTAAAAATGATATTTGATGTAAGTTTTAATGAAATTTAACTAACCGTTAAGTAAGCTATTTTTTTGTTCCTTAATTTTTTATAATTTTCCCCACTGTGATAACTGTCGAAAACGGCATTTCGTTTTTTTAATGTTCGTTAACTTGAATTCAGTCATTTTATGTCAAATAGTCCACTAGAAAGATTTGTTATGTGAAAAAAAAGGTTGTCAAAATCTGTTAAACCCTATAAAAAAGGCTGTTGGTATAATTATCTGTATCTACTGAAATCTTTTTTATACAGGGTGGCGCAAATTGAATCAGTCAATTTTCTTTTTGAATAACTTTTCTACTAAATAAAAAAATAATTTTGAGTGATGAAAATCTTTATTAGATCCAAATAGCTCTTCATTACTGTATACTGCATGTATACTGCAACAAGTTCACAAATGCCAAATATTATTGTCGTAAGACGCCATTTGCCAAAAAATAACATCTTCCGATGTTATATTAATTTTGCGACACCTTTTATTATAAAGAAGAATATAGTTTTATAAAATTATTTAAAATAACCTTGAAATTAATTTACCGGCAATTGCCAAAAATCTCTTTCTTTTTTAGTTTTTTATTCTTTTTTTTTCCTATGCTTTTATTTATTATTTGTTTATATGAACAGAAGAATAGCAAATTAAATAAAAAACGATAAGAACAGAAATGTTTATTTATTAAAGAGTCATTGCAAAAAAAAAAACAAAAATTTGTTAAGAAAAAAACTGAGAACAGTTTTGATTAAGTCAAACCAAACAATTGTTTATTTGAAGAGAAAAAAAAACAAAATTTTTTGTTTAAAACCAAAAAAAAACGATAATAAACATATGTAATTTGGCGCCAAGAGCGGTTCCAAAGAAATAACAAGAAAATTTAACAACAAAATAAGAAAGAAAAAATTCTAAATTTAAATTGTTTATATTGGTTCATTTTTCAATACGAGGGTGTTTTTAAAATTATGCTAAAGTGAAAAAATCAGAAATACCTTAAATGGGCCATCTAATAATCTTTAACAATGTGTATTAGGCTTTTCTTGTCTCTAATTTGGTAACAAAATTTTAGGAACGGACGTTTTGATGATTTCACTTGAGCAGTTAGTGACATGATATGATACGACAAATCTGGCACTTCCATTAGAGATCGGGAGAGAGTTAATTGTATCCCCTTAAGTTGCTGTAAAGCCATCTTTCAGCTGGAATAACTTGGGGCCGCGCACACCAGATAGTCTAGCGAGGTCACCTGCACTATCTCGTATGATTGCAAGAAGACTGCAAGTCAGCTGAAGACAGATGGGTACATTAGTGGGCTAACAGGTCATTGGTGTTTACGCTAGGAGATTAATTCGCCCATATAATGACTTCTGCAGAAGTTATCGGGAAGAGGAGGAAAAAGAGATGGTGAAACACCTCCTTTGGTATTTTCCAGCCTTCTCTACTGAAAGGCCGGAAGTTCTTTGGCATTCCGAGGGTAAAAGAGTTTGCAACTTTTTTGGGCTGTGACATTACTAGGATAAATAAATTTATTAGAGTTTTGGGATGATTTTGCACTCTATCAAGTGTTAGTCTGCAGGATCTTTAAAGATCTGCCTGTTGCAGGCATCATAAAGAGACGAGAGATGTTATATAGTTTTGTTGATTTGTAATTTAATTTAATTACATATAATAAAATAGTAACTCATTTCCGTCTGTCTGTCTGCTCTTCATTTGTGTTCGCATCACGTAAAAACTACTGGATAGATTTTAACAAAATTTTGTGAGGAGGTACCTTAGCATCCTGATTCCAGTATATGATACTTTTTTTTCGTAAAAATATCTCATCTGCAAGAGAAAGTGGAAAAGAGGCACTGAAAAAACACAATTTCCGGTTTAAAGGTACTAAAGTTTTCGGTTTAAAACTGGGATATTTTAAAAACTATTGCGCAACGTTAGGCGCCAATTGAATAAAATTAGTATTTGATTTGTATTTTTACTTTGTGGAATTACATCATTATTAAAATATTTTAAACACCTTTTACAGAGCTTTACAATAGTTTTTAGAATTTTTTTTTTATAAATTTTAGAATTTTATCCAGGGATGGGTACCTTTATATAAAGTAAATACATAAACCATAACTAAAGCTCTATTGAATTAAGTGGTGTGGAATACTTGCAAAGCCAAATCGAGCAATATATTGTCAGGACGCCCACGACGTGGCGGGCACAGCTAGTATATAATAAAACAGTAAGTTATTTCCAGTCTGCCTTTCTGTCTGTATTCGCATCACGTAAAAATGTTAACAAAATTTTGTGAGGAGATACCTTAGTATCCGGATTCAAATAAGATATACTTTTTTCCGCAAAAATAAATTATTTCCAAGAGAAAGTGGAGAAAAAGCAGTGAAAGTACGCAATTTTACCAACATGCATACTTTAAAGCGGCATATTTTAGTAGGGATGAGACCCTTAATATAAAGTAAATACATAAACCATAACTGAAGCACTAAAAAGGTAATGGTCTTTGGTGTTGATTGCTTTCAAAGTAAAGAGTAAAGTATTTTTATTTGTTTATATTAGAAATATTTATATCTTTAAAATCCTAAATCACATCAATATTTTTTAAGATATTGCCACCTTTCGCAACTAGCACGTCGTCTTCTTTACGTCAGACCGAATAGTTTTCGGATTGCTTTCGTATTATTTTTATTTGTAAAATTCATTTTAAAATTTATTCTGCTTTTGAGCGTAATTTTGTGTAATTGACCACGGTAATTGACTCTCGTTGTACCTTTAACGATCTCTATTTAGATTTTTTTCCTTTTAAATAGATATTTCGAAATTATTTTTTGCTCATTTAATTAACAGCAGAATCTGTGTTGTCTACAAAAAAATCTCTATAATGACTTCATATTCATTTTGAACATATTGTAGGAAAAAAATATAATTGTTCAGCAAAACAAAAAAAATCAAGCTTATTTTTTTTGCAAGCAAATAAACGATCAAGTATGTATATAAAATTCTTTTTACAAAAAAAAAAAAAAAAAACAAAGACCTTGATCCCGCATTAAGAAACAAAAGCGAAATTGGCAAAAGAAAAAAAGATAAATACAGAAAAAAAAATATAAAAACGATTTCGTAAATTGCATGAAACATTGTCAAAGTGTTGGCTAAAATAAATTTCAAAAGGAGTTTTAAGTCTAGAGAAGGGGACAAGAAACGATTCTGGTGGAACAAGTCTGTTTGTTGGGCATTACTATCAAACAGGCAGCCAGGCACTCCTTAAATAAAATAAAAAAAAATAAACAAGAATAAAAATAACTAAAGAACTGAAAGAACACTTCGTTTAACAGATGATCATGACTTTACTGTCTGTTTAAGTCCATACTGAGATAGATTCGTGTGCCTTTTTGTTTTTTTTTTTTCTTTTTATAAAATCTCTGTGTATTCAGACAGAAATAAAAACTCACAGCTTGATCTTGCCCCCATATAATATCACAACAATATACTTACAACAATTTTATGAAGAGTTTTTTTTATATTCATTTCATTGTGTTTTTCGTTTATATTGCTGATCTTTTTTTTTTGTATTTTTTGTATAAATAATGGGTGATTTTTTTGAGGTTAGGATTTTCATGCATTAGTATTTGACAGATCACGTGAGATTTCAGACATGGTGCCAAAGAGAAAGATGCTCAGTATGCTTTGACATTTCATCATGAATAGACTTACTAACGAGCAACGCTTGCAAATCATTGAATTTTATTACCAAAATCAGTGTTCGGTTCGAAATGTTCAAATGTGACAAATTTTGTTCAGCGATGAGGCTCATTTCTGGTTGAATGGCTACGTAAATAAGCAAAATTGCCGCATTTGGAGTGAAGAGCAACCAGAAGCCGTTCAAGAACTGCCCATGCATCCCGAAAAATGCACTGTTTGGTGTGGTTTGTACGCTGGTGGAATCATTGGACCGTATTTTTTCAAAGATGCTGTTGGACGCAACGTTACGGTGAATGGCGATCGCTATCGTTCGATGCTAACAAACTTTTTGTTGTCAAAAATGGAACAACTGAACTTGGTTGACATGTGGTTTCAACAAGATGGCGCTACATGCCACACAGCTCGCGATTCTATGGCCATTTTGAGGGAAAACTTCGGAGAACAATTCATCTCAAGAAATGGACCGGTAAGTTGGCCACCAAGATCATGCGATTTGACGCCTTTAGACTATTTTTTGTGGGGCTACGTCAAGTCTAAAGTCTACAGAAATAAGCCAGCAACTATTCCAGCTTTGGAAGACAACATTCCCGAAAAAATTCGGGCTATTCCGGCCGAAATGCTCGAAAAAGTTGCCCAAAATTGGACTTTCCGAATGGACCACCTAAGACGCAGCCGCGGTCAACATTTAAATGAAATTATCTTTAAAAAGTAAATGTCATGGACCAATCTAACGTTTCAAATAAAGAACCGATGAGATTTTGCAAATTTTATGCGTTTTTAAAAAAAAAAAAGTTCTCAAGCTCTTAAAAAATCACTCGATAAATTCTTTGTTTGACGATGAGTTTACCCTTTGCCTTTATGTTTTATTAGCAAAATGTTAACCCATAAATGGCTACAAGGGATAGCTTCAGCATTTAAATGAATACAAGGGAAATTTATTTTATGGTATTGTTGAACCTAAAACACAGCTTATTCTAAAACTTTTAAAATTCCTTGATCTTTATATTAAGGTCTCTTTTAGGGTTTCAGCAAAATGAATGGGGTATTATTAGATATCATAACTGGTGGTGAGACACATTTCTATTAGTGTGACACAGTAATTAGCTCCCGAATTAGGACCAGACCTTATTTGCCTTAAAAGTTTCTTTATACAAGAAGGCAAAAACGAAAATTATGACATCAATGTTATGACAAATGTCATCAAGAAATGAAAACTGGCATCAATATAACAACAAAACTCATCATAGAATTTTGTCATATTGCAATATGATAAATATATTTGGATAAATGACACCGTGTCATCAGAATTATCAAACATCATAGACATCAAAGTTTTGACAAATGTCAGAAATAAAATGAAAACTGGCATCAATATAATGACAAAACTCATCGTAGAATTTTTTCATATTGCAATATGATAAATATATTCGGCTAAATGATACCGTGTCATTAGAATTATGACATCAGTGTTATGACAAATGTCATGAACAAAATGAAAACTGGCATCAATATAATGACAAAACTTATCATAGTATTTTGTCATATTGCAATATAACAAACATGTTTGGATAAATAACACAGTGTCATCGGAATTATGACATAAAAGTTATAACAAATGTCATCAAAAAATTTAAAACTGGCATTAATGTAATAATAAAACTCATCATAGAATTTTGTCATATTGCAATATGATAAATATATTTCGATAAATGACATCGTGTCATCAGAATTATAAATTCAGGGTTATGGCAAATGTCATGAACAAAATGAAAACTGGCATCAAAATAATAACAAAACTCATCATAGAACTTTGTCATATTTTAATATGACAAATATATTTGGATAAATGACACCGTGTCATATGAATTATGACATCAAAGTTATGGCAAGTGTCATCAATAAATTGAAAACTGGCATCAATATAATGACAAAAATCATCATAGAATTTTGTCAAATTGCAATATGATAAATATATAAATGACACCGTGTCGTCAAAATTATGACAAATGTCATGAAAAAATGAAAACTGGCATCAATATAAGACAAATCTCATTATACAATTTTGTCATATTTCACGTCATCAACTCGATGCTATAATGTTTAATTGTTGTAATTATGGACTTCGCGTATAAAAGAATCGCATTGATGCAAATTTATCATCATTGTTATGACAAAACTTATATGTATATAAATCTGCAAGGCCTTTTAAAAATTAAGCACAAGATCCAACGTTAACATAACACCCAGTCTTCTTATTGATGACACTTAGTCATCATATATGGCTTTAACGTAAATATGAAGGTAAAGTGCCAAATTAATAAGGGTGCTAAAGCTTCTTAGTTGGATATCACGTTGACCACTAAAGAACGGTTTAGACGGTACGACTTTACGTACGTAAATTTCATGAGAAAATAATATCAAAATGTATCCATCCGTGTTTGAGAAATGACAGTAAAAATCTTACGACTTATTATTTAGCGTTTACACCATCGGTGTAGAGTAAAATATAGTAAAATGAAAAAATCTGTTTTAAGTTTTGGACAGCTGAGCTTTTTCTGGTTTTTAGGTCAGATTTGTCTTTGAAAAGGTCTGAACTGATGAGTTTCGATGGTTTTTTGAAAAATTAAAAAAAAAAAATATGGCCATATGACAAATTTTCTTGCAATGTCTCACAGATTCATTACATATTATGCTAACACGATACCAATTGTACTTTTTTACACAAAAATTTGACATGTTGTACGACTTATGTAACCATGTAAACCGCCCTTTAGCATGTAATTGATTAACACTAGAATACTGTTTTAAAAATAAAAATAACTTTCCTTTACAGAGTTGTTATAAAAAGTGAAACTTACTAAATCTTATCAACAGCAAAACCCCTGTCTTCTCTACTCTAACGCTTTCCAAAGAAGATAAAGCGGTGGATTAGTAGCCAGTAATAACCTTAGCGTTTCTTCTCTTGAAAAAAATTAAATTTATTTAATCAACATGAGTTATTTATTATATTGATGACAACTTGTCATTGAATTGATTTCTATTTGTCATTACATTGATGGCGGAATTGTGATGACAAAATAACCCACTGGTTAACGTCACAACTGTCAAGGCTTCAAAAACGAAGACACTTGTCATAGTATTGATGACAAATTACATCAGAATGGTTCTTCTATCAGTGAACTTAAACGTATAACATCAGAAAATGTAGAGGGAAATGTCAGACAGCTTTTAGGAATACTGTTGCTAAGGAATCTTTCTCGACAGCGGACGATGCATTCTCCTTGCGTGTGGCACCTACGATGTCTTTTTTGGATTGATTTTTGGACTAAAACAGAAAATCCGTCAGATTTTTGTTTGTGATTGAATTGTACGACTGTGTAGGATAGTAGATATACGATATAGCTCAGGTCAGATGGTTCAATGAGTCGACTTGCTCAATTGCAAGGACAATCAGGCCCTCGCTGGACCAAAAGAAAACGGTCTCGCTATTTCGGCTGTAGAAAATGCAGTTACGTGACTTAATAGCAATAGTCACTGGTCATTGTTTATTTGGAACCCATGCAAGCCGGATGGGTATCCCTTATAATGACTTCTGTAGAAGTTGCCAAGATGATGAAGAGGAGGACACGGTCCTGAATTAGAACACTGCCGTCGACAATACTTCAGACGACGAGCTTTTGATAGCCTTTCTGGTCTTTCATCTCTGGAACCAAGCAGGATTAACTCCTTTTTAATGAACTGTGGTTGGTTTTCTAACCCTCTTTCAACTGGAGTGACATAGTTGCTCATCAATGCATGTCACGTCCAATACAGCCTTCACGGCTAACACTTTCTAGTCCTAATCTATGACCGTCCACCCACTTCGGTCTCTATGATTCTTCCTCAGTCTGTAATAACTCTAATCTTTGTTTCTTTATCTTTTTTTTATGCCTTTTATTATCTGCAGGTATCACAAAGGGGCCAATATAATGGAACCAAGTGAGTTATTTTTCCTCTCCTTTTTCCGATTGTTTTCATTCCTTCTTTAGTAAGCTACCTGCTTAACCTAACCGAGGATTATACATCGTGGCCTTTATATTATCAAGCATTCTTTAATGCGTTGAAAATAGAATCTATTCCCATGTACAAATTTAAGTTGAAATATGACTTTTATTATTAAAATTAAAAAATTATGTGTTTGCTTGAAGTACAAACAAAAAACGTGAACGTAATCGTAACTTATAATCTAGATCTTTGAATGTTCCTTTAGCGTACTCCGCTTTTGCTATTAAGGGGTTAATTTCTTTGTCATTTATTTATATCTCCTTGTTGTTTTACAATTCTTTAAGAAAATGAAGTTTGCATATTAAAATCGTTTATTTCTTTTAAATAAATATTTGAGCTGTGAACTTGAAATGAATCGATGATTGGTTCGATTCTCCTCTGCACATAAATCACACATTCATTTAAAATTCACTTTTAACAAAGGGAATGACAAACAAAAACCCCAAAACAAAAAATTAAAAAGTATTTTAAATAAATAATTAATATTTTTTTATTTATCGAACTATATATATATAATTTAATGAATAATTGGTATTAAATATAAATAATTTAAATAAAATTTAATTAAACTTATAAAAAAAATATAATCAATAATTTTCGTTTCTCTTATTTTCAGTTGGCAAAAAACCCCCCTTCAGCAATATTTAACAGTAATTGAGCAAAACTGAAAAAGTATTTTCTAACCATCACTTGGCAAAACAATAAATTTTGAATAAAACACAAAATTTTAAAAGTAAAAATAAAATATTTTGGAATAAAAAATAAAAAATTTAACATAAAATTAATAAAAGTAATAAAAAATAATAATATAAAAATAAAAAATAAAAAAGGAAAACATAATAATAACAAACTGTAAGAAGAAAGGAAATAAAAGAAAATAACACTTTAAAGTAAAATATAAAACTTTTAAAACCAGAAAACGGCAAATAAAACGAGATAAAAAGAGAGATTGAAAAGCCCCCTAAAAAATAAAGAGAAAAAAAAAAACAAACGAGAATAAGAGATTCAAACGATTCAAAGCCTAATTAAAGAGAGATAAAAATCAACCTTCAAACTCACACAAAAATGACAATTAAGCTAAAAGTATTATTTCCCGAAACTCTCTAAATGAGTGTTCATTAGCTAAGCCACTTAATCAAGAGTAAAGGGAAAAAGACGCTTAAAATTTTCCCCAATCAACACTTACACACACACACACACACATATAGCTTAGACATAAACCAAAAACCAACAAAATGGCTATAAACTTTTCCGCTTCTTTTGCGGCCTGTATAGCAGCCGGCTTGAAGGTGCCGCGTCAAATAATGTATTGCATAACTCAGGATACTGGACAGCCGTATGTGCTCTATAAGGACTCGCAAGAGGCTGAAAGAAATGCTGCCGCTATTGGTGGTTCGGCTTCGCAATGGGGCAGTGAAATGTATCCGGGCATACAGCAACAGGCTCAAACACATTTAAGCGCACAACAGCAACAACAGAATGCAGCTGCGCAATTAGCGGCCAATGGACAATCAGCAGCAGCAAATGGACCACAGCCCACTTCACCGAATGGTGATCACAATGTTCGAGAAAATGGTGGTGATGCTGGTGGCGGCGGAGGTGGTGGTGGGGGAGGTGGTGGTGTACGACAACAAGGTTCACCCTCAACAAGTCCATATCCGCCACAACAGCAGCAAAGAGCAAATGGCAGCAACGAGGATGATGTGAATATGAATCAGGTGAGGTTAAAGGTAAATACATACGTAATTTGATCCTTCTCAAAAAAGAGAAAAATTTTATTAAAAAACATTTTAAAAAGTATTTTTTGTAAATTAAACCTATTTAAAAAGTCCCTCTTGCAAAAGAACCTTTTTAAAAAGATTAATTCCTACAAAGGATCTTTTATAGTTATCTTTACAAAAAGTACCTTTTATGAAAAGTACATTTTCTAAAAGTATATTTTATAAAAATGTATATTTTATAAAAAAAGTACTATAAAAAGTACGCTTTATAGTAAGTTTCTTTTATGAAAAGTCGATTTAAAAATTGTGTCTTTCATAAATAGCCTCATTTTTAGAAGCAGATAAAAAGTACCTTCTTCAAAATTTCCTTATAAAAAATTTACCTTTTACGAAAATACTTTTTTCAAAATTACGTTTTACAAAAGTACTTTTTACAAAATGACCTACTAAAAATGTACCCTCAACAAAAGTACCTTTTAAAATAGTACCTGTTACAAAAGTGCCTTTTACAAAAGAGTATCTTTAGAAAAAAATACCTTCCACAAAAAGTACCTTTAAAGAGCTTTCGTTTAAAAAGTTTACTGTAAAGTAACATTTGTGACTTTAGTTCTTTTGTTGCTTAAAAATAGTTAATTTTCTCATCTCTTCTCTCTTGCAGACATCTGGTCTCCAACATCAAAACTCCAGCCAGCAAACCAATCCAAACCAAAGCTCAAATGATCCCCAACAGCATCAGCAACAAAACGGTGGTGCTGCCGGTTCAGCCGACAATCCAGCGGGTAATAACCAACATGTACAACAAAATGGCCAAACTAATGATCACAGTAATTTTCCTACAACAAACGGTGAACTATCCGGCTACTATGCACCTCGACATCCGGGGCAGGGTACTCTAATGGCACCGCCCGGTTTCCCACCCTTACACTATCTTAATAAGCCCGTATTGCCGGGTCTTAACGGCAGTATGGATCAAAGTGGTCCAAATGGACCCTCTAACGGTTTAGAGGGTTACACCTTGCCCGAACTTTTGCCCGGACAAAATGGTTCGGCCAATAGCAATAACCATCAGAATGGCCCCAATCACAATGCATCAACCACAAATGGCTCCGGCGGACGTCATCCCACCTCTAGCAGCAATAATAATTCAACGTCAGGCAGTCATAAACCTCCCAAACCTCACAGTGATCTGAGACTGTTCAAGTGTCTAACGTGCGGCAAAGATTTTAAGCAAAAGAGCACCCTGCTACAACACGATCGAATTCACACAGATGCACGACCCTACCCGTGTTCGGAGTGCGGCAAACGTTTTCGCCAGCAATCACATCTGACGCAGCATTTACGCATACACGCCAATGAGAAGCCGTTTACTTGTGGTTACTGCAATCGAGGCTTTAGGCAGCGGGCGATACTGAATCAACATGTTCGCATCCATTCGGGTGAGAAGCCCTTTGCGTGTCCCGAGTGCGGCAAGCACTTTCGCCAGAAGGCCATCCTTAATCAACATGTGCGAACCCACCAAGGCGAGCGACAGTTCTTGAATAAATTCTTGAAAAAAAAACAAAGAAAAAAATTAGAACAGAAATTTTGCAAAATTAAACCAAAAAAAAAAAAAGAAAAAAACAAAAACGAGAGTTACAGTTTAGGGAAAAGTTTTTTGGCAAAACAAGTTTACAAAATTCTTTCTTTTAATTTGATATTTTTTTTAAGAATTATACACAAAGCACTTTGTTAACAAGGAATTGGCTTGATTTTCCAAAACTAATGGCTTTAAAAGGCCCCTCAAAAAGCACTCACTCGTTCGCCTTTAATGTCATAAATTTTTCAAACTTTTTAGAAAATTTCGCCTTTAAGGCCATTATTTTGGAAAATCTTTTTTTTTTTTTGTTAAAAAAAAAATCTGGCAAAAACTTTCAAAATTTTTTTATTAACTGTATGGCTCTCATTTGAAAAAAGTTAAAAACTCTATTACTAAGGAAAGTGCTGAAGCACTTTGCCGTTTCTCCTTCTTTTTTCTCAACTCAGTAGTTTAGCTTAGTCTTAAAATTTAAAACACTTAAATAGAATTGTGTTGCAAATTAAATGATAAACCTTTTCCCCGTTTACTCCGCATAGATGTGTCACCTCATCTCATCTTCAAAAATGGTCCCCATCCCACATTATGGCCCCAAGATGTACCCTTTCCGGGCGAGGAGAATGATACTAAAAACGGCATTGCTGGCGATGGTTATCACGATGAGGATTCTCAAGGTGGCCAAGATGGTGGTATACACTATCCTGCATACTTTAAAGATGGTAAAGGTGGGTTAAAGCCCTTTACTATCTGAAAAGAAAGTTATTAAAGTAACACATTTCCTTTTAGGTCAAAAAATCTTACCCGATGTTTTATCACACATTGGCATCCGTCCGGCTAATATGCCATTGTATGTACGTTGCCCTATTTGTGATAAGGAATTCAAACAGAAGACCACACTGCTTCAGCATGGCTGCATACATATCGAATCGCGTCCTTATCCTTGTCCCGAGTGCGGTAAACGTTTCCGTCAGCAGTCGCATTTGACACAACATTTACGAATACATACCAATGAAAAGCCATTCGGTTGTCTTTACTGTCCGCGTTTCTTCCGTCAAAGAACCATATTGAATCAGGTATTTCCAAAAAAGAGAACTTTCCTCTAGACTAGATTTTTTACATTTGGTTTTGAAATTTTTCTTTTTAGCACATTCGCATACACACCGGAGAGAAACCATACAAATGTGCCCAGTGTGGTAAAGATTTCCGTCAGAAGGCCATTCTGGATCAACATACACGGACGCACCAGGTAGTGGTAGAATTAAAAAGTTCTTGTTTTATAAATATATACACTTAAGTCCCAAATTTTCCAAAAGAAAAGATCTGAAATTTAGTGAAGAATATGGTCCTTCGTGAAATAACTGTTTAACAATTTAGAATGTCTGAATTGTAAAGTCAATTGAGAAAAATAGAAAATTATCAAAATTTGAGAAGAGCCTCTAAAAGGTTCTGATTTTTATAAGTTTGTGGTTAAATAAAAGCTTTTGGAAGTCACAAATTCGAAAATCGCACATTTCTGCGTTTTAGTTAGGCGAACGAATATTTGAGGAGAAATTTTTAAATACGGGGAAAGAATGATGTAAGTTGTGTGAGAAGTCTAGGAAGAGATAATGTTAAAATAAACCACTACCGCTAATTAACTCATCTCCATTTTTAAGATATCAGTTAGCCCTCAAGATGTGTAACAGTCTCTTACTTCTCTTTTTATTAAGACAGAATTAGTTATTTTAGTTGTCTTATTTTATTACGGTCCGTCCAAGGCCGTCAAGCAAATCGACTCGTTAGCTCATCTGCCGTTAGAAAGTCGTATTAAGCATCACTGATACGCTGTCGATGGACCTAAAGAAGAATGCGACCAAGATTAAGTGTCGATATCCGCATCATGGAAAAGGGCTCCTCTGTAGGATGTCCAGCATTCCTCGATGTGCTAAAGGATCTAATTATAACTCTACTAGCAGTGCCAATTCGTATATCCCTATTTGGTATTCCATGGCTACGGTTAGTTTGTCGATATTTTGAAAGCAAATATTTCTGGTTTTAGAATGCAACAAGCATTTAGGAGCCTCGAGGTGATTTTTATAACTCTATCACCGACTCTTTTCCTGCTTTCGTGTTAATATAAAGTAAAGTCATTGAGGCAAGGAATAACATCTGCGGTCCCTAAATAATTTAAAAATAAGTTAAATAAACAAAAGAACATTTTTAGTTTTTCTTAATGCAGGGGGAATATCGCAGCAAACCACTTTCTTAACGGGTCCCTTTTTGACATGTGTAACAGTTGCAAGCATTTCTCCATTGTAGTTTAAAAGTTTTATAATTAAAACTTTTTATTTACGATCAGGCCCACTGTACATAATTTAAATACAATTTCTTCAAATCTTATTTATTTGTGTCATTTAACGAATCTTTCCAGGGTGATCGTCCCTTCTGCTGTCCCATGCCAAATTGCCGTCGGCGTTTCGCTACCGAAAACGAAGTAACCAAACACATTGACAACCACATGAATCCGAGTGCCACGAAGACACGGCGGGCAAATAACACCAATAGCAATACAACGCATTCAGCGGCCGCAGTAGCAACAGCAGCAGCTGCTGCAGCGGCCAATCATTTAATGAATGAAACCAAAAATGCAGCAGCACAACAGTTTCTAAATAACAATAATTCTGTTACACAACCGGGCGACAACAAAAACAATATACTACCGCGTTCGATGGGAGGTGGCGGTGCAAATACAGGATCGCATGTAAAAAATGAACTGTACTTTCCCCAATGTTATGGACCGCCATTCCAGCATCCATTTCAAGGCCAGCCCCAAGCAGCTCATGCAGGTCCCGGACAACCAGCTGTATCCGTAAGTGTGTCCAATTCAGGGGCACCAGGAGTGGTGGTGCAGCAAAATGCTGGCACCTCAGTTGTGGCTCAGTGACATCCCCCAAATGCGGGAACAACGGCAACTGCGTCGACGGCAGGAGGTAGCGGTGGTGGTGGGGCTAGTAACAATAGTACTTCAAATACAACTACAGCTCACAATCATCATCAGCAACAACAGCAGCAGCAGCAACAACAGGCAGCTCAACATGCTAACAGTTCTACTAATCAAGCTCCGCAAACTGTAACACTTTCTATAACATTGCCGCCCGTGGGAAGTATGCCTCCTACAGCCGCCGCTGTAGCAGCAGCTGCCACAGCCACCTCTTCGCATCATCATCAGGGTCATACAACGCACGCTCACAATCAACCGCCGCCTGCTCATCCACCACCCGTGGGACCGCCACCTACTCTATCCCATGCTATACCTATACATCCACATATACACTCAATATTCGGATCTCTATGATAATATCAACAAACTTAAGTATACAATGATTTTTCTTAAAATTTTACAAACACATTTTTTTTCTTTAAATATTTTGAACACAAACTGTTGATTTATTTTTTTCAAAAGCGTTAAAGAGTCCTTTAAAAGCATTTGCTTAACGAATAGCTATACTGAGCAAAAGTATAAGAATGATACCACAATTCAAATACATAAAAGCAATTTAATTATAAAAATATATTTTAAAAAACGTATAGATTTTTAAAACTAAGTTTTAAATTTTAACACATCAAATTAAAGCGTTTATGCGTTTCTTATTTTTCTTTCCTGAAAAGGAAAAAAATAAGAAAAATAGCAACTAGTCTTTTCGAAAAGGACTCTAAACTTGGTAAACCTACATAAAAACAAATACCTTTACCTTTCCTGAAATTATTTTATATATTCTACGCAAAAAAAGTATAATTTTAAACAAGACAACATATTTTCATGTATTTTTTTAAAGACTTATACAAAACAGATAGAAAACATATTTTCACAGTGTATTTAAATGTAACAGTAAATTTTAAAGTAGCAATAAACAGCTCTGCCTTGAATTGATTCACAATATAGAATAGTGATCATGCTTGGAAGTGTTGCATTACTATGTAATTAAAATGAAGTTAAGATTTTAGTTGTTAACAATAAATGATTGAATTCATGAATGCTCTGAATAATTCACAATAGTAGGCAGCAAACTTATCATTTTTAATATGAAGATTTTGTTAGAAGTCGTGTAAATTCAAAATAACATGTTGAAAGTGAATGTTATAGCAATAGAAAAACATTTTATAGTTTATTTTTAATGTCTCACACGTAGAAAAGAATATGTTTCGTAAAATAAACTTGTTTTTGCACGACCAGAGTTGGCTAAAATGTTTTTTGTTAAGATTTTTTAATTTAATTTAATTTAAAAAATCTTAAACAATGCCCGAAGTTTTATTTGGATTTATTTGGATAATTTTTAAACCTAACTTAGAAAAATGGACATTTATAAATTTTAAATAAAAAACTTTAACTTTTTCAAAGTGCCAGATTTCCGTGCTTTAATTTTGAGGTATGTACTGCGTACTTAGACCTATTTCGAAAATAATTTTTATCGTAAATAAAATCACATAAAAGATGCTCGTAAAAAATTCAAATCATATTATTTTAAATCATTTAGCTACGTGACTGTGATTTTAACATTCTTGATTATTTTTGCGAGTTGCTTTAGATTGGTTTTGAAACTCACTTTTTATCAAAGTAATTTTAAATCACATAAAAAAACTTGTAAATCACTTGAGTTTTAATCAGTTAGCTTAGTGATAGTGATTTCAAATCACTAAATTTTGTTATTGTTTATTACATAACAAACAGCTTAAAGTGTTTTTTTTTATTTTATTTTTGTGGTGAAATTACCTTTTTTGTAATGTAAGAAGATTACACATCCTTAAAGATTTTATATTTTTGAAAATGTTTGGCGATTTTTCGCTTCTTTTAACTTGCCACGTCTTCACACGCAGGATAAAATTACACGTGTCAATTCAATATAGTTTGTGATTTGAAATCATGTGATTTTTAGAAAAGGCCTGATTATCTACAATAGTACAAGTCATAATTAACTGATAAAAATTTTCATTTAAACCGTTTCGATAAACAACATATGTGTTGATTTTGGACTGTTTAAAAAATTTGGTTGTTGCTTGTTACATTGTTGTTACATTAAAATACACTGCGAAAATTTCTTTTGAAATGTTCAAGATATCTTTAACTTGAAAGAGCAGCCTTAGTATACTTTTTTATAAATATTTTATGTTGTAAGATTTTTTTTCGTTATTTAGTTAAGGCAAATTATTATCGTATTTTTTGTTACTAATACCTTTTATTTTATTAGTAAGTTAACTATTATTTTTTTTACTCTTTAATTTATTACAGAAAAATATCTTCTTTAAAAACTTTTCTTTTATAAAATTGTGATTTAGTTTTTTATTTAATATTCTGTAAAATATAATATTTTAATCTGAAAAAAAAACAACAAACAAAAGAAACGTCTTCCCTCAGTCCAAATTTAATTTTTTTTATAGGTTACCTCACAAGCAATAATTAAAAAAGAAAATCACATAATTTTGTTGCAAAACTCATTGTAGACTCCAGAGTGCCATATAACAAGAAAAAGATACATATATAAATTTTAATAAAATAAAAGTATTCCTATAGAAAGTAAAAAGTCGTTACAATTTTGTTTTTTCTTTTCAACATTAACACTGATTTCTGTCACTGTACTAAAATATAAAGATAAAAAGGCATTTATTCAGCTAATAGAAAAAACATTGGATGAAAATAATAAATCCCTCTTTGTCATGGCATTAATTAACTACTTTTGTTTACATTTCCAAAGTATTTCCCTTTGTTTTTCCCATCTCATCTCATACCAATCAATTTTCATTTCTTCCTCTTTTAATTTTAAGTTAAATATAAACAAGTGTCAAAAATTTAATTATTTTAATAAATATGTTTGTCGTTTAATATTATTATTAATTTTTATATATTTGTAGTTTTTAAGTTTTATTATTAAACTTATAGTTTTATGTTCTTTCACAAAATATTATTTATACAAATAAAATAAATTATAACAATTTTCAGTTTTTGTTTTATTTTTTCACAGTTTTTCTTTATATTTATTATTTTATATTTTTAAACAAAACTCACACACTCACACACAGAAAATGGGGTATCAACTAATATTTTTGGTTACAATCATTTGGCAAAGCAAAAAAAATCTTTTGGCTTATAAATACATTTAAAAAAGGCTAAAAAGAAGGGAAATCAAAAAAGTTGTTATGAAATTTAAAACAAATGGGATATAAATTACATATAATAATTTCAAATCGATTAAATAATATCGGAATTCTTTATATTTACTAGAATTATTGTCTTGCCATTGACGGAAAATGTATCTAAAGTTAAAAAAAAAACAAATTTATGATAATTTTAAAACTTTTCAGATAAAAGTGGTATTATCTATGATATCTTTAAGAAATATATAAGTATGCACCTTTATGTATTCAAAAATACCTTAACATTTTAAAAATATCACTGGAAAACATTACGTCTCCCAAACCTGCAACCAGTCATTCACAATACCAATTATGTATAGTATTCTAGCGGTAATCCATACATTTTGTTTTTGTAAAAAGTTTATACAGGGTGGGCCAAAAGAAACCAAGGGCTCTCCAAAAATTTGTCTTAAAAGTGCCATTGTGTCTCGGGCAGTATGGGCAGTGGCTCCGTCCTGCTGAAACCACATACCAGGTCTGTTTTCAAGAGCAGGACGTAAAAAATTTTCTATCATAAACCGATACCGCTCTCCATTTACGGTTACAGCACTTCCATCTTCATTCTCGAAGAAGTAGGGCCCAATGACATTTTCAGATGTGATCCCACACCATACTGTACACCTGATGGGGTGCAATTGGCGTTGATGAATGGCTCTTGGATTTTCAGAACCCCAGAACCTACAGTTCTGCTTATTAACAAAGCCATTCAAATGAAAATGAGCTTCATCACTCATAATCAAATTTTCAATAATGTCGGCGATATGCTCTTTGCGTTAAAATAATTGATCTCTGGTTTAAATAATACAATTCCAAGTGTTGTCTATATAATCTGAAAGAAAAAATAAAAAAAAGTTAATAAACAAAAAAGTTATTAAACTTTTACACCCCTTGGTTTCTTTTGGCCCACCCTGTACTAAAAACATCCATTTATCATAATTGGGCATAAGAATAGGCAGCGGCAGCTTTTAAAATCTTTTGTTTTTTGCAATTTTATTTATTGAATCTTTAAATATAATTAAACCAACAATAAGTTTTTACATCTTAAAACTAAATTATACTTAATTAGGTCCAGCCAATGCCAGGCCAAAAATTTATATTCACGGTTGATGTAATCTCTCTGGGTTTCGGCCAAACAAGAGAATATCCCTCCACGGTCGTTTACGATGTTATTGGCCAGTGGGTTTGGATGTGTTTTGAGCTTCTTTAAATGATGTACATATGCTTCGCGATTTCTGCTTCAACGTTGATATCTTTGTTGAAGTTCGAGGTTTTAACATACCAAGGAGCGCATGTAATCATTCTCAAAACTCAATTATAGCGCATATTTTTCTACATTGCTGACAGGGTGGCAGTGCCAATAATTGAATTCCATAATACCACATTGTGTTGAAGATCAACTTGTATAGTAGAAGTTTGAAATCTAAGTTTATTGTCGAGTTACTACCAATAAACCAGTTCAGTTGGTCTGCTTTCAACTTTATTTGTGTAAACTTTGATTCTATATGGCTTTTTCAAGTAAGGCGCCGATCAAGATGTATACACACAAAAAAATTTTTTTTTCACCAATTAAAGGTTTTAATCAGTTTAAAAAATAATTCCTAATTAAACAATTAATTGAATTAATACTTCAATATTTTATTAAATTTTAATCTGAAACCATTTGAAAACTTTAATTGCTTAAAATATTTTTTTTTTGTGTACCGAGGTATTTAGAAGCTGTATGTATCATTTGATTATTTATGCGACTAGGGACGAATGAGTCTCTACGCATTGTGACTTTTATGAGTACATTTTTGTTTATTCACCTTTATTCTCCATTTCTTTAAGCAGTTTTCTAAATTGA
Organism: Phasia obesa; assembly: GCA_949628195.1. Taxonomy (NCBI): domain Eukaryota; kingdom Metazoa; phylum Arthropoda; class Insecta; order Diptera; family Tachinidae; genus Phasia; species Phasia obesa. Next base: position 123,114,814 of record OX451217.1, read on the forward strand.
ATATATCGTGACAATTTCACACTATAATACAAGTATTTATACTTTTGAATAAAATGCAACTCTGATCTAATTGTTGTTTGAAATATTCCAAAAAAAAAACAATAACAACTCATCATGACAGGGTTTCATTTTCCTCAAAAGTATTAACACTTGTATTATAGTGTGAAAAGCCCTTTAGAGACTTTCGTGAATGCTTACAAAAGCTGTGTCGATGTATGGTTTCGGTAGCTAGTTGGCATATCCGAAGTATACAATAAATATAAAATTTTTCCCATTATATTAATTTGTCAAACTCCGTCATCAATTGGCTGAGATTAACGTAAAAGTCTCCTACTTCAGCATAGACTTTCAGTAAATTAAAGCTTTTAAAATCTGATTTTATTCTAAAAGTTTACTCTAAAAAACGAGATACTAATGAGATAGTTTGCAGAACCATTCTATTTAGTGCCTTTTTAAAATTTTTTGGCGCCACATTTAATAAGAAAATTATAATAAGTAATCACAATAAAATGCTGCTTTTTCTTGATGTATTTTGTCGCAATGAAAGACCAAGAACCGTTAAATACTTTATCTGACATTTCAGGGAATTTTATTTTTAATGGTTTTAAAAACTGAAATTCTATTTTTTAACCAATTTTTTGAACTTAACAAATAAATCTTTTTCAGTCAAAAAATATAATTGCCCAGGTTTCTTAAACCTAAAAATATGTAATCGCAAAATGATCTCTAGATTTTATGACAACTTTTTTGAAAACAGCTTCTTTTTGGCCAAATTTTAACTAAAATTAAATTAAAATAATTTAAAAAAAAAAAGTGTAAACTTGGTAAATATTTAATGTAAATACAAAAGTTTTATAGTTGGAAAAGAAATTTAAGTAAAAAATTACAAAATATCTAAATTATTAACAAAATTATTTGTTTGGTATTTTTAAACTGTTGTTTTAATTAGACGAAATTTTATTAAATAAAATTATTATTTAGGCCCATATCATAAATTAATAAAAACAACATGTAATAATAATTAAACAAAATTCAAGTTTCGGCAAAAGATTTTTGGACAAATATTTTACACATCACAACAAACAAAATTTAAATTTTAAACAAGGCATATGAAAAATAATTAGCTTTTATTAGAATTATATTAAAAAAAGTATAGCAAAAGCATGAGTTTTATTTTTAAATTACACATTATAAATTAAATATAATTTTCACTATATTTAGTGCTTTTAACAAAAACAATATCTTTTGGCTTAAAATTATAAAAAATAATTATACATATTTTAATTAAAAATTAAAAAAAATATTAAAAAAAAACAAAAAGATAAATCATGCAAATAAAATATAATTCTAGTGAAAGCATTAAAAAATTAGACTGAATGTCACTGTGATACACTTTATAATAAAAGCAAACCCTGTATATAAAACTTTTGTAAATTAAACAAAAAAAAATCTACAAATTTTAGGCCCTTAAATAACAAAATTAATCAAAATTTTTGTAAAAATTTTAAAAAATATTCTTAAAAAAATTAAAAAACAAAATTATTAAAAATTAAACAAAATTATCAAAATTTTTTACTCCATTTTTTATATGAAAAAAACACCAATATTTCTGTTCATTTTCTTTAACTTTTTATTTGTTTTAGTTTTTCTTTTTTCAGTTTATTGTATATAAAATTAAAATAAAGCTCCAAAAATAACATTTCATTTTAAACACAACTGGACTTAAAAACCTTTTTGCTCCACTGCAAAAAGTACTTCAAATCATACCCAGACCAAGACTTAAAAAACAACCAGTAACGTAGTTACACATAGATACATACATACATATATGAAACACAGGCTTAATCTCTTGACTTCCTTTTCTTAAAAAGGGGTTTAACTCTTTTAAAATATAATTTAACAAAAAACAAACATAACAAAAACTAATTTTTGAAATCTTGAAAAATAATTGTTATAATACTAAACAAAGAAATTAAAAAATTATAAAAAAAAAACTTTGATAACTCATACATTTACGGACCGCAATTTTGAACAAAATTCAAAATTTTTGCTAACTTTTGGCCATGTTTATGATATCATTTCTTTTAAATATTAAACAAATGCTATTAATTTTGTTTACCACCAAACTCTACAAAATGAAATAAAAACTTTAACAACAACAACAAACCATATACCTTAAGACTATATTTTTATTGAAAGTTTTCTTTATATTAAAAGGCAATTTTCAATAAATATAGTTAATCATATTTAATTGACCAAATAATACAAAAATGCAAACAAGAAATAAAAAAGAGTTTTTTTTTTTCTTAAATAAAATATTTTAAAAGTAATTAAAAAAATGAATACAACAAAGACAACAGCATATTGCAAACAATATAAACAAATAAATAATAATAATACCTAACAAATCTACAATAGCCCAATTTATGAACCAAAAGTACAAATAATTTTTAACAAGATTTTAAAATTGCAGTCTGAAAGCCATAATAATATATAATTAAATAGTATGAATAATAAAAATATTAATAAAAAATAATTCTTTAATAAACACAAAAGAATAAATTTATAATAAAAAATATTAAACAAAAAAACAGGCAAACTGAGTAAACAGTTTTCGAATATTAAAAAAAAAAAATTTATGGAAAAAATAGAAATTTATATAAAATATAAAAATTATCTGGTCTTGTATAAATTTTTAAAACAAAAACAATAAATAGAATGGCTAATAGTTTAAGTTAAAAGTCAAATATAACATTCAGAAACATTAAGGATCTGAAGAATTTTCTTTTTATATAAATTTACAAAAAGAAAATTAAGCAATTTAACATTTTTCTTTCTAAAAAAAATTATTTTATGTATTAACAAATTTCAATTTACTAAACTGAATATTCGCATAATTTTTCTTACAAAAACTTCTTACTTTAATTTGAAAATATATTTCCAGTTTTAATTAAGTGGTTTTGGATGAATGAAAATACCAAGCAAAAAATTACAAAACATCCTGCGCCCTATTTTACAATGTAAATAAGTTCTCCCAACTCTGTCCATAATCATTCACAATGGTTAATGTTTGTTGATGGTATTTAAAACAACGTAAACAAGTAAAGCGATAATTACCCAACAGAGAGATTATTTTTTAAAGAAAAGTGATAAAAAATAAACCAATTTTAGAATCGGTGTGGAAATATAAAAAAAGAGTTATAATAGGTGTTTATTATTTAATAAGGCGCCATTGAATTTCTTTTTTTTAGTTTTGTTGCCATTTTTTACGCCCGGTATTGCCAGGTTAATGGTTTAATCATACATTTGATTTTTATATAAAGTGCCAAATATAGAAACATATTCGTTGTTAGGCATTATGTTCGCAATTTTCTGAGTCTCAAAAAGATTTCATACTTTTTTATAACTTACTTTCATATACATACATATGTACATAAATAGCATACTTTTGATTTTTTCATTACAATTAAAAAAAAACCTAAACAAGCGCGCTGAGCAAAAACGAACAATTTTGACGGAGCCTTAGGTAGTGAAGTTGTATGCAAACAAACTGTTATTGTTTTTTTTATAAGAATAATTACATTTTAGGTACTCTCTGCAGTATCTAGCGATTTTATCTCTATTTTCGTATAAATTTATTAGATTTTATTATACGCGTTACGCCTTGCGCGCTTATTTAGGTTAGTCAGTCACTTTTTATTTAATTTAGTGAGGCACTACTATTGCATTCAATCTAGTTTTGAAATTAAGTCATTTCGTGATTTCGGCCGAAATCAACTTGAAATAACGTAATTTCGCATACATTTTACCATTGCCCAAATTAATTCATTCTACTTAATTTCGTCGAAATTAACTTGAAATTACGATAGACAACGCTGGTTTTGTAGAAAAAGCTACTTTTTTTGCAACCATGACCAGACTTACAACCTTGAAAGTCCGTTTTGTTTAAAAAAAATTTAAAAGCCAAATGAAATAATGGAAATATATACATAATTCTACATTAATTTTGTTGTAGTGTTGTTTTTAATATTCATGTATATTTTAAATCAATACGAAAGTGTTGTGCGAAAGCTTTTGCAAAATAATTTAATTATATAAATGTAACTAAACGTGATCAGCTGTTTCCGAAATTAACTCAAATGTCAAAAAGCCCAGTATGAATACTTTAGATTTCGTTCGTAATTTCAGCTCGAAATTACTTAATTTCGTGGCAGCCTGAATGGGCTATACTACACATTATCCAACGGGTTAAAGATCTGTCATAAAAGTTTAATACTCAGAAGTTGTTATATTTCTTCTGATTTTTTTTGTTTTTATACGAAAAAATGCACATATTGGCAGAGCAGACAGTGTAATGGAAACTGTCTTCCTCTTGGCTAACAATTCTGATTGGTTAATACTTGTGATCATGGCACAATAAACAAGGTAGACTCGCGGCGAAAAAAGAGTACAACTCTGTAATAAAAATACGTACATTTTGTTGTTGTATAAATCATTTTTGGCTGTCAAAATAAAAAATGTTAGTACATTTTGACACTGTAAGATGGTGACAACAAATAGTCAGCTGAACTCTCGAGTTTACCTGTTATGAATTCGCCTTGCTTGTGATTTTAATTGCAGGGTTGGCAATTCTTGCATATTACATACATTTATTTGTACGTAATTATTTGAAGCAATTTATTGATTATAGAACATCGTCATCTAACGAAAAATGGGTAAATAGTTGTGATTTTAATTGCAGGATGTTAATGCAGACGGGGGGTTACATAAAGTTAAAAAACCATTAAAAAAAAGTAGACAGATGACATATTATTCTTGACATTATATTTTATAAGAAGTCAATTCAAAACAATAAACAGAAAATTATCGGCTTTGTTTTATGATTTTATTTGTTACCATGCACTAATTGGGCCTAATGTTGCTGAATGTAAATAAAACAAATTTATTACATTTTCTTTATCCCGACGTTTCGTCACTTTTTTTGTGACTTTTTCAAGGGATTTTCGTGTTTTTTTTTACCGGAAAAAAGTAAAGAAAATTTCGGGAAAAATATTATTGGAATTTGGAAATTTGACAACAGTTCGGAAAGTTTTGTTAAAAACTATAAAATGTTTATAAACCCAAATAACTGCTGACTCAACTATTCACCATTTTATTTATTTTGAATTCAAAAAAAAAAAAGCAAATCATAAATAAAAGAAATCCTTTCTTCTTTTTAATATAAAATCTAATAAAATATATTTAAAATGATATACATATAAAACAAATATACGTATTTAGTATTTAGAAACTCGTAAAACAAAATTTCACTTTAATTTTTAAACAATTTTTTTTTAACAAAATCATTATCCGGCTACCAAAAATAAATCAAAATTTCAATTCAATTTGCCTAACAAAAAATACAAACAATAAACTTAAATAAAATCTAATTAAAGAAAAAGAAAATTAAAAGTCAACCGAAAGAAACAAAAAATCAATAAAAATAGCCGCTTTCTGCAATAGTGATAATAGTTTTTAAGTCAACTTAAATAAAACAACAGCAAAAACCAACATGAAGAGAAGCCAATTCAGTTAAAATAATTTAAAATTAAAATATTATTAATTCTACAAAGTAAAGAACAAGTTTAAACCAATAAAACTAGTATTTAAATTAAAAGCAGTATTAAGATTTTAAGTAAAAAATATTAAATGTTTATTTACATATTGTAGAGGCAAAACTATCTTTAAATCATAAAATATCAATTAAGCAATCAATTAAATTTAGTTGAAAATAAAAATAAATTTTAACTAATTTTTATATATAAATATATATATATAATTTTTATTATTTTCTAGTACTCAAAATATTTTGTCATGTATAAAACAGCAAAATTTAACACATGCATAGATACAACATACACCCTTTACAACATCAGTTATTTATTTATTTATACATTAAAAATAAAAAATAAAATAAATACCATATAAGTGTTGTATGATTTAACCAAATAAAAATTTAAGAAATAACCAAGATTACAAAAAAAAAACTTTAAACAGAAAATAGCAAAATAATTTATGATGAAAATTAAATAATAAAAGAACTGATTGTAAATCTAAAAAGGAAGCAACCCCTGAATATTTAAATCAGAAAACTGATTAAAAGAATAATGTTTCTATTTATTACACAAAAATCTCAAAACGACAATTATTTTTTAAAAACAACAATAGCCTCATTAGCCATAGTAAAAGATAATTACAAAAAAAAAAAAAAAAAAATAACAAATAAAGTTAAACAAAATTTATTTTAAAACCCCTTGAAAAAAGTTCTTATGGAGTTGCATAAAGTCTAGTATTTGTTGTAATAATTTTTTTTCTTACTTACTTAATAATATAATTTTTTCTTAATCAAAATAAGGTTCCTCTTAACAAATTAAAATGTAATATTATATATAAAATAGTTAAAACTTATTGAATAATTGTACAAAAAATATTCTTTTAATTAATTTATTCATTTTTTATTCTATTTTGTTTTAACTTAATATAATTAAAATAAACATATTAAACACAAGCGCCTATTAAATATTAAAACCAAAATATGAGACAGTCATAAAATCGTAATAAAACTAGTTTTTATTTATAAACAATTCTACAAAGTTCATGTAAGAAAAAAATAGTTTATAAAACCAATAATTAATTACAAAAAAATCAATTGTTACAACAAGAAAAAAAAACAGTTAAAAATATGATATATTGAAATAGTTAAAAAAAGCAAATTATCTGAAAAATATTTAATTAAACAAATAAAATATAAAAAAATAATTAATATCGATATTCTACCTCGGTATTTATTAATTTGAATCTCTTTTATTTATTAAAATGCTTTAATTTTCATTTATATAACAACTCAGTAATTATTTGTTATTTATATGATTTCCCAGGCCTGTATTTAAATAGTGCTGTCAAGTTGAATTATTTGTAGTGCAGTCTATACATTATAATCAGTTAGAGAAAAATACTGATTGAAAAGTTCGTAAAAAATAACGAAAAATTATTATAGATGTGGAGAAATTAATTAAAAGGTGTACATATGCATGTACTAATGAAGTTGTATATTAATACAAATTGCTACAATAACAATTGAACTATAAAAACACAAATGCAATTTTAAAGAAGAAAAGAGAAGCGTCAAAAATAGCACAATATTATTAGGCACTACCCAGGATGATAGAAAGTTGAAAAATAAGTTAAAACTATTGGGCGTTTTTTAGCTACAACCAAGGCGAATTCATACCAGTTGTGAGCAGTAGAGCAACAACTACAACAAAGCAACAACTTTGACATTAGATTAACAGATATGAAACCAAGGCGAATTTAAACAGGTGATTGCACGGGCGAAAATTCTCATCATCTGTTTAATTTAGAAATGTCAAAGAATTCAATAAAAACAAAAATAATTTTGAAATTAAATTTAAAATTTTTCTTTTAATTGTTTATTGTGTGGATGTTTAAAAAAATAAAAATAATGTAAACAAAATTAAGAAAGTGCTACAACAATATTCATAAGCGGAGTTCGGTGTTTCATGCAAACGGTATTGCAAAAGTTAAAGTGTAAAAAATAATGGCTTGTTTGTTAAATTCAACAACTAAATTCCAAACATTTTTTGTTGAAATTGTAAAAAAGCTATGATATAACGCATTTGCTTTTTCTCAAAGATGGTGCCAATAGAGATATATGGGTGCAATTTGAAGATTTAAAATAACTTCCTTGGTATGTTAATTATTGCAGCCCGAAAAATTTTTATTATTTTTGTTTACTTATTTTTTTTTTTTTTTGTTTTTCTACGAATGTTTTTGACATGTTTGAATGTTTTTGTAAAAACAAATTGCCTGTTGTTTTTTTTATTGTTTTACTTGTTGTAGCCCTGCAATCACCTGTATATATTCGCCTTGTATGAAACAATGTATTTTTGACAAGAAATTAGCAAAAAAACGAGAGCAAAAAACAATCAACTGGGCTATCAACACCACCTGGTATGAATTCGCCTTGGCTACAACAGAACTTAAAATAATAATGAAAGTTAAAAATATTGTTGAAATGAATTTTTTTATTATAATCTGATAGATAATTTTAGGAAATTTCTTTTCTGTATATTTTCGCAGCAGCTACGAGTTATATGTTTCAATTTTGGAATACTTTTCAAATAAATCTGGCTGTTTGGCGTCAATGGTGGCATAAATATTGGCTTCTAATGATTTAAGAGTTGCTGGCTTCTCAGCAGAAGCCAAGGACTAAACAAAGTCTCATAAAAAAGTAAGCCAGAGACAGTAAATCGCATGAACGGGGGACCAGTGAACAGGATAACTTCTAAAAATAAAGCTGACACCAAATTAATTTTGCAATAAATCGGTTATCTTGTTGGAACCAAATGTCGTTAGTATTGAGCTGATTAATTTTTGAAAACAAAAATTCAACCAACATAGTTCGATAGCGCATTACATTTCTCAACGTATCAAATCAATATGGGTTCATTGTTTTGTGATTGGAGTAGTATCGCTAAACTAGATTTGTTTCACCTTGTACCACTTAGATCTTCATAACGGGCTTTAATTATATTAGTGTGACGACATATGTATGTATCAGAAAGACATACTTTTAGTTAAGTTGTAGGTAAATGAAGAAATTTATAAAAATGTAATATCACATATTACATAGGATTATGATTATGCCTGGTATTATTAGTGATCGCTTCTTAAAGGAATGAAAATTGAGTACAGGGTTTAGGGAAAAATCTTGGATTTGAATGATTTTAGATATCAATTAAACAGGCCAAGATTACGCCACACAAATGATTTCCCGTTAGATGACGTAGTTTGCGATAAGTTTAAGATGCACAGTTTTTTATATCATTTGCCCCTTAAGAGAGTGATAATATTTGATTGGAGCAATTGTGTTTCTATCATTCTTGGTTAGTAACGTGCTACATTTACTGCCTTAAACTTTTTGTTCTTGCATAGCTTCAATCTATTTCTAGTGGCGTTTGCAAAAACTTGCTAAGTAGAACTGACAAACATCTTTTATTTTAAAAGGCTCGCTATAATTTTTATTGTTAGAATTTTAATTAAATAAAACTCATAAATAAAAAATTAATTTACTGAAAAATAAACTTGGCAGCACTTTCAAAAACAGTAGGCTTATGGCATTAAAATGCACTCATTTATAATTGAATTTTTAAAATTGGTTGTTCCTATATAAATATAATTTTATTAAGTTTTCGTAATTAATAAGTACAACTTCTTAAGATGTATAAATAAAGCAAAAGAAAAAAGGATTTTAAAAATAGATTTTGTTTAACTTTGAAAATCAAATCAACAATGTGCCCATAGAACCATCAAACAATTTTTTTGTTATAATGAAAATTTTTTTTTTAAAATTGTTTTTTTTTAATTGACAGAAATATTATATACAATATATACACAACAAGAAATATTAAAAAAAATAATTTAAAATAAATGTTTTACAATCAACATATGAAAATATTTAAATAAAATGATTGAAATACATAATTACCATAAACCATAGTTAAATGAAAAATAATATATACATAGTTGAAAGAAACCTTAAGCAAAAAGTCAAACAAAAAAAATAGTAAAATTGATTAAGAAACTTAAAAAAAATTCACCAAAAAATCAGCACTTTTGAAACTGAAATAGTAACGTTTTTTTATCATTTAAAAATATATTAAAAATAACATAAATTTGTGTTTATTTAAGATTTACTCTATAAATGAAATCTAAGTAATTAAAAAAGAATATATATAATATATATATATAAATTTAAATAATGCTATTATATATAATAATATTTAAAGTTTTATGCAGATTAAAAAAAAACTTGTTCCAATAACTTAATACCGAACCGAAAAGATAAAGTTGAAAACCGAACAAAACCATAGAATAAAATAATAAAATAAAACAGTGAATTTGTTATATTTTTGTTTTTTAAAAAAACAATATCAATTGACAGGGATTATATGAAAATATAAAAACAGTAAATAACTTAAACAAAAACAATAGATACAAATTTAAATTTTTTTATTTTTTATGCAACTTTTTTTTTTATTAATATATAAGAAAGCAATAAGAATAAACAAATAAAAAATAGAAAACAAAATTATTAATTATAAAATTTATTATTTGTTTTTAGGTAAAACATTTTCATACATAAAATACAATTGTTAAATAAATAATATTTTATAAAGTTTATTTAACTAAGAATTAACCGACTTAAGTTGCTCCCTTACACCTACATATATATGTATATCGCACACTAAATCCTAAACACTTACAACTTGCAGTTCACAAATGCTCAGGAGAGGCAAATATCTGTTTTTAAAGACATGGTTGTAATTTTATATAACACAGTAACGGAATTTTACCAGTTACGGAAGACAGTGATGCAAACATAGTTTTCAGGGTTGTTAGAGATTTGATCTGTGAACTGGCTTATAAAAAGCCAAACGATTTTTATTTATGATTTGATGTGTGATATAATAAATAAATAAAAACGATACTTTTTTGCTGCTGAAAATCAAAATTTTCTAGTGAAAATAGAGACAAAAATTCGATCGAATGTACACTATTTTACCACTTATAATGACCTGGCAACACCTTTAATTTTTCTAAACGGAAAATTTTAGACACTGTTTAAACCTCGTCTTCACTAGCCATCAATTTATAAAAGACAAAAACATAACGCCGGCAGAACAACGGTATTAATTTGTTCATGTTGTTATAGGTTGCCTTTTGAATGCGATAACAGTGGTACGAAAAGTCTTTTTTAATTCCCTAGGATCGAAGTAATAAGATATAGAGTCATCCAGTTTCCCAAGATAATAATTTAGTACAAAGTGTTCTACAGAAAACCTGTAAAAAATAATGAATCAGGTAGGGTTTAAAAATTTTTTTTTGTCCGCAGACTCGAAGAGTTATTCTACTAGATTCAAAAGTTAACCACTAGATGAGGCAAAATGGTTTGATCAAAACAAGTCTTGCCAATTCGTGTTACCTGGAATCTGGTACAATGTCACCTTTTTCTCTGATGAAGAACTCTTAAAGAGAATCCCAGATTTGAAAGTTTGCGATGTTAAGGACTATAATGCAAATAGGTTATCAAATATTGTGTCTAGCACACATTATTATTGCACAAACATCTACTTGAAAGACAGTGAGCCAATTACTCATTCGTGCCATTATTTTCTTCTTGGGTCCAAAGTGCCTGGCTAACTTCCCATACTGTAGACGTTTTGAACCAGTTAGTATACTAATGCAAATTTTGAAGGAAAATATTTTAAATTTAATATTTCTTTTAAATAAATATATAAATATGCAGTTAACGCGAGTCTTGGGCAATGTACCTTTGGTCACTCATATGCTTAAAATTTTCTAGCATATACCTCATATTTTCTTTCGAATCCCAATTTAGTGTTTATTATGTAAGTTGGCTTCCGCAATGAGTCCTTATTAATAAATTTTGTTTTCTGAAACTTCTACAAATCATTTATCGCCTCTCAGGCCTTTAAGGGAGTCTTGAGTATAGAAAGTTAGCGGACCTTTTACATCTTGTAACTTTGGCAAATTTTGATAAATACATATAAAACGACAAAAACAAAATGCGGTGTAAACACCGTCCATAATACTAAAAACTGTAGTAGATGTTGTAACTGCATTTATTTACAAGTGTGAAACAGCTGGCATTTTTGGCGCCATACTGTCTTGATTTCTTTACAAGACAGAAGAGAAGATCGTTCGTAGTATGTATATTTAAAAGGGTTTTAAATTAAATAAAAAGGTGAATATAATATGCTGGTTTAAAATGTAGTAAATGGAAAAGGGACAGCAATTTCAACCATCGAGTCGGTTAGTTCTGCGACCTACCTTGTATGAATATATCAAAAATGGAAAATAAGTAAGATAACTGGTCAAACAAATATCCTATTAATTGTATATACATATAATTATTATTATAATTATTTTTTATTTTATTAAGTGCTTAGTGAAATCAATAATATTTTATGAATTATTTAATTTACTTATAAACGCCCTCAAAAATTTCAATAACGCAACACTCCCCACTCCTGTTCCCATTTAAAGAAAACAAAACTCAACCACAAACTTAAAATCAAAGTATTTTATTAATTGTAAAAAAAAAGAAAATATCCACAGAAAGTTAAAAGAAAAGAATAATGAAAAAATTAACTATAATTGAAATAAAGAAATAATGAACCACAGAAAATAGTACCATGATTACATATAAATAAGTATAAACACAAATATACATTTATTTAAATTTAAATATATGTATAAAATAATTGTTTTGAATTGTTTTTAGTTTTTATTATTAATCAATTCAGCCTTAAACTGGAAATAGTTTTAATATTAAATTATACAACCTCCTCCCCCCTCCCCCCACAACTCAAACATATTTTTTATAATTTTTTTTTTCTTCTGTGTAAATGATTTAATGAATTTTTTCTGTTATGTACAAATCACATATGAACAAATAAGAATCAAATCTATATATTTCTTACATATCCCCCTCACAGTAGATCGAACTAATATCAAAAATTAATTTTAAATAATAGTTTTAAATTTCTGGTTTTTTCGTTTTTAAAAATATAAATGAAATACAATTTAATTTTAATTATCAGAAAGTGAGACTAATTGAAAAAAACTGAAATTTTTATAAATACTTATTCGTGTTTTGAACACTGTGTTTAGCTTAGACAACAACCAACATTAAGAAAATGGTTGATTGTGTGACAGTGGTTAGAAAGGAGGTTTAACAATGTGTTTTATATTTTTTTGTGATGATTAAAAATTTTTTTATTTTCAGTTTATAGACTTGTCTAGTCCCCACACGGTGAAAATACTCATTAAACATTCTGGTAAAATTTGCGTATATATAAGTTACACCGATGATGATGGATGAAAAATAAAAAAAAATATTGTTTTTTTATCCAGCCTCGTCGGCGTTACGCATACAAACAGTATTCCCTAACACATATACGAATTTGATATCAACCATAGGGGAAGGACACGACTTGTCACGTTACTAGTTCTTAAAAGACGGATCGTTTCAAGTTTTAAGCCTTTTTGTGGAGCGGGCCTGACAGTGAACTAGAAGGACCAATTGACACAGTTACAATAATCTGTTATAGATCTTGGACCTAACATTAACGTGCTTGCTACCGCGACAGTTACTATAATCCTAATCTCGATCTAGGTAAATTTTCTATTTTTGAGCACTTTTAATTTAGTGTATCCCATATTCACCACACCCGAGCAGTAATTCTACGCAGGAATAATCTATATCAGCTTTTGAACAACAAATTTGGTTCATGTCAATAAAAAAGAGTCAGTAGCGTAAAGTGATAAGAAATTGAACATTAACATTTCATGTTGTTGTAGGTGTTTATGATCTGATTGGCCATATTTTTTTGTTTTCTATCAATGTTGTTTGAACGTTTTTAGCAAAGCATAGAGTATTAGTTCGGTTGGGCAACAGATTGTTTGAAAATAAAACTGTATCTAAAAAATATGATTTAGCAAACAATGTTAAGAAGTGGCAAAAACATTAACATAATGTTAGTGTTAATGTGTTTCATTTCATGTCTAATGTAGAAAAATAATTACACAGGGCAACACTGATTCTACATCACGGGATTTATATTATTTAGATAATATTAAGACATACATATATTGATTTAGTTCATAGCCCATAAGTTAGTTTTTGTATTCGCTCTGGCTATCGAAATAATAACAACACAAAATTGCATTTTTATTATAAAACTAGCTGTGTCCGCCACGTCGTGGGCGTCCTGACAAAATTTTGCTTGTTTTTGCTTTGAAAGTATTCCACACCAATTGAAAGACTTTTACTTTTAGAGTGCTTCAGTTATGGTTTATGTATTTACTTTCTATAATGGTACCCATCCCTGGATAAAATTTATAAAAATTTTTAAAATTCTAAAAACTATTTTAAACCTCTGTAAGAGGTGTTTAAAATATTTTAATAACAATGCAATTCCACAAAGTAAATATAAAATAAAAATGTTATTTAACTGGCGCCATATGTTGCACAATAGTTTTTAAAATATCCCATTTTTAAAAAATAAAAGGTGTGTTGAAAAATAACCGAGTTGAATATATCCCAGTTTTAAACCGAAAAATGCAGTACCTTTAAACCGGAAATTGCTTTTTTCTCCACTTTCTCTTGAAAATAACGGTAAAATGTATCCTATATGGGGATCAGGATACTAAGGTACCTCCTCACAAAATTTTGTTAAAATCCATCCAGTAGTTCTTACGTGATGCGAACACAAACAAAAAGCAGACAGACGGAAATGAGTTACGATTTTATTATATGTATGTATAGATGTTACGAATAATTAACATAATATTTAATAAATAATAAAAGAGTTTGCACCTGACATATGTGTAAGCATAACTCGAAATCGGTTCCACCGATATGAAAATCCGCTTAAAAATTCACTTCAGGTTTACTAATATCATTTTTTAATCTGCACCCAACAGATATTTAAGAAAAAGTAAAAAAACAAAATTTTGCAAAAGTTTGCAATTTTTGAACGAAATACTATCATTAAATTTTTAATAAAATCAACACTAACGCGTTTCTTTTAATAAAATATTGCTCGTTTAGTTCGTAACACAGGTATCTGCCTTTATTCTTGTACAGTAAGAGCAGGATACATAGATTTTATGCGACATTTAAAAAAACAAAATTATGCAAAAGTTTGCAATTATGCAAAAGATTGCAAATTTTTGATTTTATTGAAAATTCAATGATAGTATTTCGTTTAAAATTTTTTTCAGCTGGATCCAGTTGCATTTGGTGCCAAGATAGCAACTCAAAATTTACATTTTTTTAGATTAATAATTCACATAAAAAGTTCAGATAGTTCCAAAAATTATATTTATTTTTCTAATAACCACAGTTTACTCCTTTCAACCCCACTGTACACACAGTTACACTGCACTTAAATTCTGTATAAAATTTGTTTTATTCAATATGATTTTAACAAATAAAATTTGTTCATTTAATTTTTCAACAATAGCATTAATGAAAACAACAACTGCAAATAATAGTACAATAATTGAATATACAAATAATAAAAATCTAAAATAAAACAAATTTTTTTATTTAATACAATAAACAGCAAATTATTTTTACAAACTGCAAACAAACAAAACAATAGCCAAGCTACTACAACAAAACAAATAAACAAAATAATAATGCAAAGAATTTTTTACAATATATTTTTTTACAGATCAATAATAAACTTTAATAAAACAAATGAAACAAAACCGATAATACAAAATCACTATACAACAAAAACAATAGACTTTTTTACAGTGAAAACAAAATCAAACAAAATAGACCATAAATTACGAAAGTGGAGTTGAAAACATAAGAAGTTCTAAAAGGATTTCTCTTTTGAAGAGAGAAAACTTTCTTTTAGATCCTCTTTTGAAATCAACAAAACTTCCTCTTAATTTTTTTTTATTTGTGTTTTCTATTGAAAATATACAACAATGAAAATCTTACAAAAAAATAAATAAAATAAAACAATAAATTTTATATTACAAGAATTACAGTATCAAGTAAAAATTGATTGACCCACTCAAATCTCACTTTACTGGTAAATTGTACTACAGCTGCTCATGCAAATGTATTAAAACAAAAACATTTTTCATTAAAGAAATTCATCATCAACAAAAAAAAATCTTTCTAAGTTCACTATAAAACAACTAACGGTTTTTAGAAATGCAACTCTGCACTGCGTGTGCTGGGCATCACATACGTCCCGTCCCGTCCCGTCTTCATTTGCTATAAACAAAAGTCAAACTTCATATAAAAAAACAGTATTAAAAATAATGTTTTTTTTTAATATAAAGTTTAACTTTTGTTAAGACATGTTAATGTCTAAACCCCCGACTTCATTTCCTATCAGAATGTCTTAACAAAAGTCAAACTTCATATAATAAAATGGTATTAATGCATGTTAATGTCTAATGTAGACGGGGGGTAATGTTAATCTTTTTATGTCTAATGTAGACTGGTGGGAAACCCCCGTCTACATTAGTCATTAACATGTCTTAACAAAAGTCAAACTTCATATAAAAAAACAGTATTAATAGTAAAGTTTTTCTTATATGAAGTTTGACTTTTGTTAAGACATGTTACTGACTAATGGAGACGGGGGTAATCATCATATTTTAAGTTCAATCAGGCAGTCCTTGTTTTAGGGCCTTCGAGTGGCTTACGTCTCCCTCTAGCTTTGGCTGATTGGCTTCTGGCGGTACAGTTATTAGTCGTTGCACGAATTAGCCACGTGCAATCGTTTTGGTTATTAGCAATTTTAATTAATAATACAATGGTGGATCACCATATAAAACGCAAAGTTTCACTGCAGGAACACCATTAATCTCAAATTTTCACTGAAGGAGCACCATTAAACTCAATTTATTTTTACAAAGCTGAACTTGGGAATCCTCAAATGTTGTTGCTTAACTTCTTTTTAATTTTAAACTTGCCTTGAGATTCACACAGAGAAATATGTTCAATATTTAAGTTTTCAGACAAATACTTACTTGGTGTCAACTTAAAGCTGGTAGATTACTAAGGCAGTACAAAACGAATTAACTTCTACCAGCAACACAGTATCAATCAAAAACGATAGATACATTCAAGATTACTACATTTAGTGAAATTACTCGGTTGGTGCAATCGTTTGTCTATATTTCTTGGTGACAATTCCTTTTTTACTCCCTCTCTCCCTGACCTAAAAATTTAAAAGTTGAGCAAATAAAATTCGATGTGTGTGAACCGCTACAAAGCACCAATTAAATACATATATATTAGTATTCAACACTTTTACCTATTTCTGTATTTCTGTCTTCGAAAGTTTTCTAGCTCGATGTCAGTTGCAAAGTAGCTTACGTCTCGCTATAGCATTGGCTGATTGGTATACCTAGAAAACATTTTATAACTTAACTTTTGTTTATCAGAAGAAAAAAAGCATACGCATATTGGTGTAGCGCCATACAAACCTTAAATGAATTAAGGAACAAAAAAGCTGCAATTTTGAACTTCTGGCTTCTTAACTCAGATCCTGTGGTAGACAAGCAGACAAATAATAATGATATATCCTGGAAATATGTTTGAATTAACGTATTGCTACGCTAGCTTTCATTTTTAATGTCCGAAAAAACAATCCGCTCTCGCACAGGATTGGTAGTTAGTCTCAACTTACTGTACCGTATTACGTTTTTTTAGAATTTGGTTATTTACTGTATTCTAAATGTATTTACGAGTTAGATGTCTTGTCAGGAGCAAAAAAAGCTCAGAGAAATAAATGTAATACATACATATTTTTATTTTCCGTTGAATGTCTCGGTGGAGTACCATAAAAACTCATACGTTTTTTTAAGTCTAGTTGATTGATTAAGTAAAAGAGGTGCCATAAAAAGCTCAGATAATAACTGGCGGAGACAGTTAGAAGAAAATTAAATATATAAAAAAATAAAACAATAAAATGTAAAATATCTTCGTTCCAAAACGTTTCACCACTTCTTTATATCACGCAATCTACTTAAGAACACATACTTAAAAAATAGCTAATCAACTAATTAAGAGTTGTTTGTACAATTGTGTAGGATAGTGACTTCAGCTCTTTTGCTATAAGCAGTGCAGTGTTGCAATTCTTAAAAAAACCCTAAACTTAAAAACACAACAATAGTTCAGGCTGAAACGAAAACAAAAAATAAAATTTTATATTTATTATTTCAAAAATTTAAGTTTTTTAATTTTATTACTTTTGGTTTTTATGTTCATTGTTATTTTTGTTATGCAAATCTAAACCAATTTTAAGTTTTTGTGTAAATTCAAATTTTCTCATTTTCACAAAAATTACAACAACAATTTCAAAATTACAACAAACCAAACAAAACCTAATAAAAACTCAAAAGTCAAGCAAAAATTTAACAAATTCAAGGCGTAAATATAAAATCAAAAATACAACACTGGCATAAATATTTCAAAAATAATAAATACTACCCTGGCATAAATATTTCAAAGAAAAAAAAAAAAACAAGAACATAAACAACATTTAAGGCATAACAATTATAAATTTCATTAAAATGAAATTTTTCAAAAAAAAAAACAAAAAAAAAATTTATAATAAATAATCTTAAATTATAAACAAAAATTATATAAAATTTTAACCACCCTTAAGAAAGAAAAAAAGCAAGAAAATAAATTATAATTCTCATTTAAATATTAAGATTTATACTTATTAGAAATAAAAAAAAAACCAATTCAAAAAAATTAAGAAAACATTTTAAGATTAAGCTTACAAAATTTCAAAACTTTTGGTATTAAAAACCCAAGAAATGAAAAATCCAAAAACAAAAAAACACTTACATATATACACACACATACATAAACATATACACTTTAACCAACATATTTTTAGGTTAAACAAAATTTTACCAACAAAATGATGACTTATGTCTAAAACAAAATTATTTAAATGAAAGATTACGAAAAAAAGAAACCAACAACGGCAAACTGTAAGTTGTGTTAAATTTACACCGATTTGCGACAATTTTGGGCTTTAAATGCGAACATAAAACGTTTAGTACCCAATGCAAAAAAGTACGTTTTGAAGCAAAGGAAGGGTTGTAGCAGGTTGTAAGAACATTTTTTTGAAGAACTGTCAAAAAAGCGGAAAGAATGTACTAAAGTTCTTAAAAATAGAGTAAATACCGTATTACTGTTTTCGTTTCAGACGTAAATTATGTTTACATAAATGTCAAACTTAAAACAAAACAGTATTAATTATTATTTCGTTTTATAAATGTATAGTATTTGACTTGTGACACATTTATGTCAGGTTTAGACGCTATGTTAGGTTTTCAGTTTTCACTGAGCGATGTCTTTTCTTTTTTTGGACTTTCCGTCATAAGTTCGGCTGGCTCGTCAGTTAATCTTCTTAACTGAAAATAACCACCGCTATCACCAATAATTATTCACCCCTAACGCGAATAATTATTTCCATAAAAAAACTCCCAAATTTTCTATCGTGAATGATTCCAATAACAAATTTATTTGTATTTTACAGTAAAAATCATTCACGATAGAAAATTTGGAAGTTTTTTTTCACGGGAATATTTATTCGGTAGAAATCATTCACAATAGAAAATTTACTCGCGACAGGGGTGAATAAATCACATAAAAAATTATCTTATATATTCTTTACACCTGCGAGTATATGTAAGAGCAATGAGACAAATCACAATTTGTTTAAAGTTTACATAGATCCGCCATGGCATTCATATTTAACAAGTCATGGTTTCCTTCTTTGATTTTTATCTTGGCCAGATAATTTATTTCTAACCAACATTAATATGCCCCTTTAAATTGTAAAAAAAACAGGGTCACAATAGCAATTCGGAAGCCGAAATAGATTTTGAGATAATCGGCCTTATTTCGGTTGCTATAGTGGGTTTTCTCCTTTTGTTTCGATTATAATAAAGACTTAAGTCTCCTTTATGGCTTTTAATATCAACTTTAAGAGTTGCCATAATAGATTTTACTTTTTTATGGCTCTTTTACTAACTTTATTACCCAGCTCTTGAATTATGACTTTTTGAGAAGCTAGAGAAATGAATTAGATAAAGAAATTGAAAATGAAAAAAAATATTTGTAACAATTTAAGTATTAATTTGTTCCCGCAGTGCTACGTTTTTATAACTAAAGCGAGAAAATTCTAACCTCAAAATATTATAGTCATATTGTTTTCACAGGGTGAGCTAGAGTTAGTCAATGTAGCGCATTCTGTTTAAAATAGAAGAACTATATTATTTCCATAAGAAAAATTTCAATTTTTATATGAAAAACCAGGCTCGAAATGTTAAACAGCACAAACCTGCCAAATACTGAACGGTGAAAGCAAAGCCCAAATTCTCACAGTGGTGTGGAGTACACAAATATTCTTACAACACAAAATTAAATGTCTCGGCTAAGTCAAAATAAAAAAAAAAAAAACTGGATATACAAAATTTCCAAATAAAATAAAAACATTTTTGGAGCTAAAATTAATTATACATGAATTTTATTAAACAAAAATATAAATATTTAGAAATAACCAATAAACATAAGCATCATTTTATATTTAAAATAAAAAAAGTATATAAAATTTTAGGACTTAAAATTAAACATAAAAATAACCTTTAAATGACATCAAAAGAAATCCCAAATATAAAATTTTAAATTTTAAACAATATTCAAAATTATATATTTGTTGTAATAAATACTTTATTCTGCAAAAAGCAAAATATTACATATAAAACTCCAAAAAGTAATTAAATTATGTGAAAAAGAACTTCCAACAAAAAAATAATATGCTAATTTTCTTTCAAACCAAAATAAAACCAAAAACATTGTACTTCTTTTTTCATTGGTTTAGATTTTAAGCATCATTTTGTTCTATAAAAAAATTATAAAAATAAAAAAAAAATATATTAAAAAAAACATATTTTGTCCAAATTTCAGATACCGAAATTTTTAATAAAACAAATAATATTATTATTAAAAAAAACACAAAAATATAAAAAAAACACAAAATCATATGCATCTAGTTTAATGTCGTAAACATTTTTTATCTTTTTTTGTAATAATTATATTAAAATATTTAAATATTAAACAAACAAAAAAATAAACACGTCCCACACTTCCACACACACACACAAAATCACATCCAAAAAAATAATTATGCAAAAATTTTGTAAAGTGGTTTATTATTACAAAAAAAAGATCCACAAAAAATTTACAAAAATATACGACAAAACACTCCAAATTAAGAAAATACATTTTTGAAATCTTCAGAAGAAAAAACGACAAAACTCCACAAAAATATGCAATAATTGCTAAATCCAAAAATAAATAAAAATTATATTATTATACAAGAGAAAAAAGTGAAATTACAAAATAAAGTGAATCTTGTAATATAAATTCAAATAGTGTTTTATTTTAGTAAAAATAAATTAGCCAAGTGCGAGTCACAGTCACACTCGTACAGTTTCATACTACTGTGCAATATTTAACTTTAATAGTACCAAATTTTTCTATTGGATTTAACACACGTAAAGTAAAAAAAAAAAAATACTGAACAAATACATGTTTTTAAATCATCGCCTTAGGTTCATTATTGTAACTTGCCAATAGCGATAACTAGACGGTAAAGCTCGTTACAATAACTTACCTTTAAAGTATGTGATAGTTAAAAGGTTATTTTTAGCCTACTTATAATAACGAAAAACTTTTTATCGCTCCGACAAAATCCTAATATTAGTTATTGGCAAGTTATAATAATGGGCCTTAATCCTATAGAAGTTAAATTTGTTAAATCTGTGTAAATTCCAAGCGTTCACCTGTTACGATTCAAAAGATAATCCAGTTTACTCGTACATAGGACTATGTATCTCCAAATCAGAGTATGAAAATATACACAACAAAATGTTTGCGTCCGTTTTGGTTTGTTATTTGCGCAATGAATAAAACAAAAAGAAACAATGAAAACTAACGTTTTTGGCTCGTCTAAACGGAACTACACATATGGTAACGTTGCTCATTTAGTGTGGTGAGTTTGCGTTTTCAAGGACAAATGTAATTGTTTTCATACCCTTCACCACAGGTGGCAAGGGTATGTATGTATATGTTTGTCATTCCGTGTGTAATTTCTACAATATTCATTTCCGACCCCATAAAGTATATATATTCTGGATCCTTATACATAGAGAAGTTGATTAAGCGATGTCCGTCTGTAGGTGTTCGGGTAGTAATGTCATTTGCCAAGGCACCAGAAGAGATACAGAAAATATAAGCACACCAATCGGTCAGGCATAGTTTCGAAAATTTTCGGATCGCAATTCAGGAACATCGGATCATTCCTCTGGAGGCTGCAGGCCAAAAATCACGCCCACCTTTATTTTTTTCACGTTTTTTAATTTTTTTCGGCTTTAATGATTCACTTTTTTTTTTTGTCAAATAAATATTCGACCTCGACAGGTACATAGATCGCAAAGGGTGCATACAGATCTCGGGGGTCAATAACCACGACGACTTTTGCTTGTTTTTAGGTTAGTAGAGTATTTCTACTTTGATTTGTATTAAAGACCTTAATAGAAAGCAATACTCATAGAGGTAGCCAATGGACCCACAGGGTACCCACTGGTAAATAGGAGCAGTTAAAGGACACATAAGGGGTCAATATGGGGATATTTTTTTAAGGATTTTTTTTTGATTTAGTCTGACCATTCTAACATAATATGGATTGTAGGAAGGTCGTAAATTTAAGAAATAAAAAAAAATCAATAAAATTTAAAAAAAAATAATTTTTTTTTTAAATATTTTAAAGCCAGTATAGATAGCTACATGTAAACACGACCACCGTTGTGGCGGAAACTTAGGCTAATTTCTATTTTATTCAACAAAAGAAAATGTCACAAAATTGCAAATTACAAATTCATATACAAAATTTTTTAAAAAAGTTATTTAATATTATAAAAGCAAAATAAGTATTTCTACAACAATTTCAGAGTTTACGATGTAGCTGTCGTCTTCAATATCATTAAGTAGCTGACAACGCGGCGACAATTGTAGCCAACGGAATTTGTTTTCATTTAGCTGCGTCGCCGCTGTCTTCTATTTTTTTAAAGTATGAATTAACAATATGGATAATGCTGTACATGTCTGTATACATAAAATCACCGTGGTGAAAGGTATAGAAGATTCGGCATGGCCGAATATAGCACTTTTACTTGTTTTAAATGCGTTTGATTTTTAAATAGATGAGATCTCTGTTTTAAAACATAGACAACATCAGAATACCGACTACAAACTGTCAAAAATAAAATACACACGTTTAAAGGTAAACGATTATTTTGAAGCCAGTATAGCTACATGGCTACGCCACCACCGTTGCGGCTGTCGTCAACACGGCGACAATTGTAGCCAACGGAATTTGTTTTTATTTGTCTTATATTTCTTTAAAGCATGAATAATGAATTTTTCTCATCCGACTTAATTTAAGTAAAAAGTCAACAATATGAATGACGCTGTACATGTCTGTATAAATAAAATCACCGTAGTGAAGGGCATAGAAGATTCGGCACGGCCGAATATAGCACTTTTACTTGTCTAGATCCATTTTGTCGGAATAGGTATTAAAAAAAAATTTGACAACCCTGTTTGCAAAGAAAAAACAAATGCGCATTACGATATTTCTGTATTTGAAATTACCTGAGGGTGTTTAAACAATTGTTTTTTTTTTGTCCCTACCATATATGAAAACGTTGGTTAAGCCTAGGATTCATTATTCTACACAATCGTAAGATTCAATCACAAAAAAATCTGACAGAATTCTGTTCTACTCACAAAATTCTTTTAAGATGACGATGTAAATGCCACACTATCATACAAAATAAGATTTTGCAACTCTGATAGCATGGAAAAATACTATTTTATGAATTTTTTCAAAAGATTATAAAATCGTACATATCTGTCAAAAAGTCTGTAGCGTACATACATACACTGAGTACGACTGATTATGAGAGTGAATCGTGGCCTTTATACTGACTGCAGACTGTTCCTATAAAAGCCAAAAAAAATTGTTTACTATTTAAGCTGCAATCGACGTTTTGTCATCCCTAACAACAGGGCGATTCATTACTTTTCTCGTTGGTTTGTGAACTAGCTAAGGCTACAAGAAAATAGTCATGAAACACAAAATTAAAACAATATTATCAAGGCGAATATATAAATATATACACAAGGCGAATATATACAGGGGTGATTGCAGGGCTACAACAACTAGAACAATAAAAAAATACAACCGGCAATTTGTTTTCACAAAATCTATGCCACTTGTCAAAATCATTTGTAAAAATAAAACTAAAATAATAAAAAATTTTCGGGCTGCAATAAAAATCTTAACTACATACCTACCAGGGAAGTTCTTTTAAATCTTAAAATTACACCCGACGTGTCACTGCGTGCACTATCTTCGGGAACAATAAACAAGGTACCACAACCCTTAAGAAAATTTTTGCTAATTTCCCGGGAAACGGGAAATTTAAAATCATGAGCACTTTAAAGAAAATTCACTGGTTCTTAATTTTAAATAACCATTTCTTTTGTTATCACAAATATGCTGAATAAAAGCCAATTTTTTTTAAATTGTAATATTTTTAGAAACTTACAAAAAACCATTTGAAAAAGTCCCCTAAAAATAGCCTGTCTGGTGAGATATAAGAAACATTAAATACAGTGTGATATACCTATTTTAATTGCACAGAGTTGTGGGTTCAAGAATATGGTCAGATTTTAGAAAATTTAAGATGCAGTAGAGGCCTTGAGCCGCAGGGGCACAAATTTGTTAAGAACGGATGTTATTATTCAGACGCTCTAAGAGCAGCTTTTGGCTATTAATTCGACACTTTCAGAACCGATGGTTAAAAAGAAAAATAAATGAACGAAGGGATGATAAAAGGTGTGCGATATTTAAGTATTTGAAAAGTGGTGAAATTGCTAATGTGCCAAACAATGTCAAGCAATTGTTCAGCAGATTATTCAAGCAATTCACTCGAATCTGTAGAACCGTCAACTAGCAGTTGTGTTGTTAATGAAATGCTACCAACTTTTAAAGAGAGAGACTTTCGCAACAAAAGCAAGGAAAAGAATGTCCAGTGATTTGTTCAACGCACTAACAGTTCTAAAATCATATTTTATAACAAAATAATTATTGACATACTTTTTCAGTATTTATAAATATTTGTTATATCTTGCTATTTTTGACGCTTGAACTGTTTTTAAGTTTTATAAACTGTTAATACTAATAAAACTATGAATTTTAAAATACTGTTTCGGTAAATAAAGTTATTTTATTTAAGAGCTGTTTTCCCCGGAAAATTCCGGGAAATGCGAATATTTTTTTCCCGTTTCCCGGCAATTGAAAAAGTCCAGGAAATCCCAAACCCTAGTATGTACATATCAGAGCTGTAACTGAATCATTCATTTTTTAATTAATTCGCGAATCATTCATGCATTGAATTACCAAATTTTGAATTAATTCTTTTCACACAATAAAATGAATTGAATGAAATTTGAATCAATTCAAATGAATTAGGCAGAAATGAATTGCAATTCGTTTCCAATTGAAATGAATTTGTAAAATGAGTTGCAATTATTTCAAACATTTCCAATTCAAATGAACTTGTTAACTGAATTGCAATTCCTTTTACAATTCGTTTGAATTGAATTGATTTTGAATTCATTGAAATGAATTAGAATGAATTGCAATTCAATGAATAAAATCAAAAATGAGTTGTAATAATTGTCGTTGGGTGGTGGGTCACAAAATTTAAAAATTATTAATTGTTGCTTGAATATTAAATGTGTCTTGTCGTTTAGCGTATTTTAAAATAAAAATCAGTTCATCTTGAAGAAATAAACTCCAAACACCATGTTTTCTTTGATCAGGCGCAGATCCAGGACAAGGTTTTTTTTTAATGTTTTTACTGAATTTTTTATTTTGTTGGCAGAAATTTAAATTATTCATTCCCTCTAGATCTGCTTTTGAATTTTATTGAATGCAACCCATTTTTGATTTTATTCACTGAATTGCAATCATTGTTCTAATTTATTTGAATGAACTCAAAATCAATTTAATTTTAACGAATTGTAAAAGGAATTGCAATTTACTTAACAAATTCATTTGAATTGGAAATGAATTGCAATTCATTGTTCTAAAATCAATTCAATTCAAATGAATTGTAAAAGGAATTGCAATTCATTTAGCAAATTCATTTGTATTGGAAATTAATTGCAATTCATTTTTCAGATTCATTTGAATTAAAAAATTAATTGCAACTCATTTTACAAATTCATTTGAATTGGAAACGAATTGCAATTCATTTCTGCCTAATTCATTTGAATTGATTCAAATTTCATTCAATTCATTTTATTGTGTGAAAAGAATTAATTGAAAATTTGCTAATTCGAAACGAATTAAAATCAAAAAAGAATGATTCATTTACAGCTCTGGTACATATGTATATCGTTATAACCTAAAATTCCAAATTAATATGATATTTACCTT